>CABFPE010000201.1:369182-389374 GCA_900660155.1 Hofstenia miamia | reverse complement strand
CGTTATATTTTCTCTTGATTATTGCGGTTTGATTATTTAATAATGCAAAGCTAAACGGTTTCTCTGTATGCAACAATCGTAGTGCTATTAGCGAAGGAATGATTAATGGGTATCGCGCTCGATTGTTGTATTGCAGCTAAGGATGGATAGGTGTTAAGGGTTTTTACATCCGTTTAGCTTGCACTCGATTCGTTCCTTGGCATGTAGTAATAAATGCAATCAAGGCGTTTTTGCCATCGTAGGTAATTATTATTATACGGAATTTAAGATCCAAATTCTGACAAATAAGTGACCCGATAATGTGACCGATATTATTGTTATTTTAACATAGTTTTTAGCTAGCGTTTTGTATATAGTTTTTTAGTAGCTAGCGTTGTGTCTTAATTTTAGCTTGTCAGTAGTTTATAGTTTATGTGTTGTATCGTACTAAATTATTATATGTAGGAAGCTGCTCTATATTTGATAGTTAGAGTTTTTACGTAATAGCAGCTAGTGTCTGTATATTCAAACTACTGACAATACACGAATTGAGCTTGAGCACTAAGTCGAGTTGTGTTCGTAGTTTATTTCACTAAATAAGGCACACATAACAAATATGATTTCGTGAGACTGAGCTGAGATGGAATCACAATGGATGGGATCTTTAACTACGTACAAGGATGGAGTGGTGGATAGTTTCTGTCGAGCCTGTTATGATCTCAATGACTTGGCGTCGGGCAAGTGCGCCCAGAGATTTCAACCCTCTTCTATCGATGGAGTATCTAAACAATACTGTGTTATAATTGTTACTAAAACGTCTGCTAAGGCAATGTATTATACACAATTAGAGGAAAGAAGAGGAACTTCAGATAATACTTACCCCGTGAGGGCTGATGCTGATCTCTTGTTAATTATCTAAGCATATTATCGAGTTATTAAGTGTTAGTTTCACCTGGGTAGCGATATTACAGAAACCAATAATGTTTTTTTCAAGTTTTTACACGAATTTCATTTAAAATATTCTTAATTTCTTTAACTGGAATAATTTATGAAATATTTTAAGGAAAATAATACTTTCTTGCATATCCAAGCAATATATCTTTTAAAATAAGAGGTATTAATCATAGATAATATGTTTGTATTTTTGATTATTTATATTTAAATGTATGCTTGCAACAAGGAGCTAAGTATACCCAGGTGGTCTGAACACCAGAAGGTGAAAAAATATTGGTTTTTAGAGTCATTATTATAATACTTTTTTTGAAGTAACCAATCTTTAAAATATTGTCATCCCTGCTAAGTATTATTTCCTACGTTCAAAGTATCATATATGTCTTTTTCATAAGTACTTCCTACTGCCACCACAAATTTAGTAATAAAAGTGTTGCCACAACTAATCATTACAAGGATTGCAATAGTTCTTTTTATCATTTAGAGAACTTATCATTTCTTATATATTCAATTACTAAAATTCTCTGCCAACTTACATCAACTCATTGAAGTAAGCCTGTGGAGTTTTCAGAAACGCTCTTTGCTTGTAGCAGACAAAATTTAGATGTTAGAAGTATTGCACCAATCAACAATTCAGGGCTAATTACATTTCAAGAGAATTTTATTTATCAATTTTAAGTTTTCAAGTGAATTTTTTCTTATATTTCAAATATCAATTAAAACATCAGGCTCAAGCCCGGCCCAAATTGCTAAGTTGAAAATTCGGCTCAAGCCCGGCCCAACCTGACTCAATTTGAGGCCCAACCCAAATTCCAACTCTTGAGTATGAAATTAAGGACTTATCAGTCATTTCAACAGATTTTTTGGTATTTTTCAAATAATATTTTGATATGACATGAACAAGGGCTAATACCATCTTGCAAACGTAGGAACTATCAACAGTTCAAACTTTATAAGTTTATAGGAATCAATGGTTTTTAGTAAAATTGATATTTTAAAATTCACAAAAAATATTAGAGTGTTCATCTAGCTCTATTGGCCAAGTACTGACACCTAGGTATGCGAGTGCAAAGTGTTATTAAGAGGGTTTAAAAAGAGGAGTGTGACATATTGCTGATGAGCACGGCTGTACTCATAAATAATTCACAAGGGAAGCTCAAAATTGGAGCACTGTATTTTTATATTATATTTTGACCAAATTGAATTTTTCAACAAAGAAAAAATTAAACACCCTACGCAGAAGTATAAACTTAACAATGGGTGCTTTGTTACCATTCAAATTTATCAAAATGAACTGAGTGCACCCCTGCAGGAGTGTAAGAAGCCCAATTGCTCATAATAGGTAACATCTTTACCATATTTTTGGATTTGGTAATTGAAATTTTGACTAATCTTATGGTCTACACATGCGCAATAAATCTATGTGTGAATATGAATATTTATGATTGTAAATGCAAAAACACTTTTTTAGAAAAACACATTAAAATATATTTTTCGCAATGAATGTGGAAATACTCTGGAGGGTCTTAATATTCGGCCGAATTCATATCCATAGTTTTACTTAAGCGTTTCGGCTACATATACACGTACATTAATATAAAAATTATTGAAAATACCAGATAAGAATAACATTGGCAATTAGTTGTTTTTGTTATTGTAGTTTTATCAATATCATATATTTATTCTTAGAAATGTAATTTCTTAAGACATATCCCCATGTATAACATCAATTGATTTGAAATGTTGTCATATATAACGGAAATCGCATTATAAAGATTACTGTCAGTGTCTTACAGAAGTATAGACATTAGTGTTCTCGTTAGAGAGAAACATATAACATCTCATTTGGAGTGGTAACCATTGCACTATATGCATTAATTCAAAATGAGATCATTGAACTATGCCAAAACTGAATTTTAATTCAGTTGTCTTAATTTAACTCGAGAAAAATAAATTCTATGTTAATCGAACTTAGCCAATCAGATTGGAGCATTCCGCATCAGATTCTATTCTTTATCTAATTTATGTAATTAAAAAATGGAAATTGCCGAATATGGACTGCCTCAATATATTTCAGCCACAATAAATGTAATTTGCTTTGTGTTTAATCTAATCGTGCTCTTTTGTCTAAAAAAGGCTTGCTTCGCTTGGAACACTGAAGTGGGCGTTCTCTTTGGCACGATTCTGATCTCCTCAATGCTAGGTACATCGATTCTGGGAACATATCCATTTGAATTGTACTCTCGTTGGGTAACCTACGTAGATTGCATGGTGAGCTTTATACCCATAGGATATCATATTTTTATAGTGCCCATCATGGACAGAATAAGCTCGCATAACCAGGAGAAGAGAGATCAGAAATCACGCTTTGAATCTATCTTATATGTGTGTACTATTTTTAGTATTATTGGCAATGCAATCATTCTTTTGCATCCAATGCCAAACTTTAATTATCACAAACTTAATTTTCGACACTCAATTTAGTAAGTTTTTTTATTTTTTCTTATATTCATAATACATTTTAATACATACAACAAAATGTGTGGTAGAGTCAAATCACTATTATGATGAAAGTTTATTTGACGCTAACTTTATAACCTGATTAATAATTACAAGATTAAAATTTATTCGTAATGGATTTACAGTAAAATAATTAGCTATTCAATTTCCAACATTTTACTGCTTTAAATCACACACTTACAATTTTACTCGCAACCTTTCTTGATTAAAAAAGTGCACAACCAAAAGTTGGAAGTGTGTACGCGATTCCAACTTTGTTGTAAACAAAATTGAAAAGGTAAATTGGTACTATTTTCTCACAACATTTCATGATTTACCTAGGTCACTACAAAATCTGTGTGTACACGATTCCAACTTTTTTGTGAACTTTAAAATCATATATTTAGATTTTGTCATTTCTCACAGAGAAATAATTTAACAGCACATTATTATTTACATAACTGACTAAAATTACACAAGATCTTCTCAAAATGAGGTGTTTCTTCTTTAGGTTGTAGTGTATTTTACTGGTATAAAAATGGCAATAAATATAAGTCAACCAAAAAGTTGGGCATAATGTTGGAAGTCTGTACGCAATTTTTTTTGCTGTGATCATTATAATTTCCAAAAAAGTTGTGCGCAAAGTTGTAAGTGTGTACGCTACCTTATGAATATCATTGAAATCTCAATGCCTTGTCTTGGATATCAAGCTGCCGTCCACGATTTTTATTTTTATGTGATAGTTTCTGTTTTATTGTTCAAGGCATTTGAAATCAGGGAAACCTGGTACTACTCTTTGTAATTTGTGCTATTTCTAAATACACTATTAATAGGAATAAATGATGAATTGGTTTAAATCCTGACTAATGATAAACACATGTTGTTTTAATGGAATGAGATTTAAAGAGGACAATGATAGCATTTTTTGCAATTATTCAATGGCCCATTCTTCTTAACCCATTAAAATGTGACACTTTAGACGCATCCTCTCATTTTCGGAATTAATTTTATAAATTCTATTTATTAAAAGAAAACTGTGTATTTAACAAACTATTATTGCCTGGACATTTGATTCGGATGGTTGGAAGCGGCAATTTTACAATTTGATGTACTTGGATTGGGCGGAAAAGCTGATTTTTCCATCCAAGATTGTTTGATAACGTTTGTTTGAGTTTCTCAATTGTTTTATTAAAATATTGTAATCCGTTATTTAAACATCCCCTCTTTTTTGAACCATTATGATAGTTAAATAGATGATAATACAGGTTTGTAGAATATTTTATGTATTGTACTGTAGTATGCATTCACTGAGGGATTTTCTCTTCAAATATACAAAATGGATTGTTATATTAAAAACATTGAAACTTGCTAAGATTTTTTGTTTTTCCATAGAAATTTTTCAAAATTGAAGCGCATGTAACTCATTAACTAATGAAGATATTTTAAACCTCTTTCGCCGTTAATTTGCGGCCTGGCGAAATTTCTAACCTTTTTTCGTTTTAATTTTTTGCACTGCGCCTCCTATTATTTTAAAAAACTTTGTAAAATAAGATTATAAGAAAAGCATATTTAATGAAACAATAAGAAAAGTCTGCATAATCAAATTAACAAGCAACTATAAATTTGTTTTGCTTGAAAAAACTCATTTTGGGCTCGTTGTATATCCAATATTCTGCTCAAGCCCGGCTCGCTCGGCTTCGCTCGTTAGAAGCTCGGCTCGTTGGCAGGTCTGTTCCATGAACACCAGGAATGGTAAGAATTTGAATGATTTTACAAATTGGATTTCTTATTGAAAAATGCATATCTATGTACTTCAAGCACAAATTTTCATCATTACATAAGTGCGCACCAATTCATAGTTATGACCATTTCAAAGGCCTACAATATTTATAAACAGGCTTAACCACTTGAGTACCATCAAGATATTGGTTTATGCCATGCTATAACCCAAAAAAACTTTATTAGATAGTTGGTAGAAGGTGTATGTTTACTAAGCGCCAATTATCTTTTAGGATGTGCCAGTGCACAGCCCAAACAACTGCAAACCTACTTATAACTAATATTATCTAACACGATATAGTCTCGTGCTGGCGCATAATATGGAGTGTTCAAATCACGAGATTATCTCGTGATGGTACTGAGGGAGTTAAATAAAATTTTTCCAAAATGTGAACACGGGAGTTTGTTAGTAACGCTAGTACAAATATGGTTTTAAAGACAAAATATCTTAAGAAACAGCGGCTTTAGTGTCTTTCGAATTCCAGTGAGAAATCAACGTCCAAAATTTTAGGTGTATAAATATATTTTGTTTAGATATAAAAAATTAATTGCTGGAAAATACATGATAATTGGAAAATATACACTGCAGACATATACCGGGTGTTCCAAAAGTTTTAGTACAGAAATAAAAAAATGTTACATTAGATAACATATGATTCATGTACTTGAAATACAAAAACATGATTTATGTCCAACGTTAAAAGTAACGTTAGAAGAAACGTTTAGACAATTATGAAGCGTTCATTGACACAACAATTCATTTATCGTTTATTCGAAGACCCCACCTTCTGCATCATGACAGAAATGAATCCTCTGCTGGAAATTTCTCATTGAATCGCGATATTGTTTTAGTGGAATAGCATGAAAATTTGCTTCAATTGCTTGTCTCAAATCGTTCAAGCTTGCAAAACGATGATTGTTTGCAAAAACCAATGACTTGAGGTAGGGCCAACCCCAATAATCGCAAGGAGTCCAATCGGGATTTCTTGCGGGCCACTCTATTGGCCCTCGACGACCAATCCACCGGCCATTAAGTTTGTCATCAAGAATTTGTCTGACTGCCCTTGAATGATGAGGGGAGGCTCCATCTTGCTGGTAGTGCATTGCTGGGTTTCGTCGAAAATAGGAATGAAAATTTCGTTTTATTCTTTGTACTAAAACTTTTGGAACACCCGGTATGTTATAAATCTAAGCTTTGCTTAAAGGGCTTAAAAATTTATAAAGTTTATCAGAAATGCAAATTTACAATTGCTTTCCTCTAAGATTTCATTGATTTTTTTACAAGAATATTTTATTTAATTTCAATTATGATTTTTAGACATTTCCTTACTTAGAACACATGAATGTAATTGAGCCATGTAGATTAGCACTGCTAAAAACTTCTAGCATTTATTATACTTTAAAAAATTTTAAAATATGCACAGTGAGCGAGAACTGGATGCCGGTCTAAATCTCATAAATTAACAATTAGACCCCTATAATAAATGCACAATGTAAAATTTTTAATGTGAATATATATATATATATATATATATATAGTGAAAAATAAACAATGACAACTTATTTAGTTTATCATTTTGCACTCAGTTTTAAAAAGGCTTAGAAATCAGTTAAATTGATTTAGTAAAATTTATAATACATGTATATACTTCAGAGTGATGCAGAAATTTCAATAATAAGAAATGTATGTGCGCAGGGTGAGCAAAAACGAGTTGAAGCTCATGGGAAACTCTGAAAATATTAAAAATAAACCGTAAAATGTATTTCATCACCTTATTTTTCAATATTTTTCATATTACAGATGATTTTTGCGTAACGACAATGTTGAAAAGTTAAAGGGGCATTTCACCCTCTCCTTACATTGCTGTGTGCCCAACATTTACATTCAACATTTACTGCAAAAGTACTTCAGCCAAGGTGCACTGATAAAGTGACGATGTATTTATAAAATATAATTGAAAAATTAGCATTTGGAAATATATTGCGCAATATATGTATACAAAAATCTACAAACTAACATATCACAAAAATAAAACATAAACAAATATTTAAAAGCAAATTAATATGTACAATATATAATAATATAATCAATGTTTGAGTGAATGTTTGTTTAGGTGCTCAATGTTGGATGTATGTTTCGAATGCATAAAGTGTATTACCGTCCCCTAACAGGGGCGTATCCAGAATTTTCTGACAGGGGACATCATTGTTATTCCCTAAAGCGGGGCGAAGCCCCGTGAAAATTTTTGAAAATATTGAGAAAATAGACCCTAAAAAATGCATTTCATGATCCTCGATTTTAAATTTTTCAATTTTTTACGAAAAATTTTTTGATTTATCCAGTCAAAATTAAATTTGGAAACCTGACGGGGGTAAGCCACTGTCCCCTAATGTATACTGCTTTATTAGAATTTAGATTAAATTTCCCAATAGTCAACAAGCAACAGTTGGAATATCTTAGGAATTTCATTACTGCTTTAATGAAAATCATTCAATAACGTAGAATTAAAATAGTTTTTAATCTTGTGCGATCTGCCTTCGTATATTTATAAGTATCACTTGAATTATGGATTGTACGCTTTGGACATCAAAGTTAAAATAAAGTAATTTATTTGTATTTTTATTAAATATTCGTTTGATGTAGCTATTATTGTCTGATGGTTTAGAAATTAATAAATCAGAAGAAATTTAATTGTTTAAAGACGCCTTTAAACAGTTAAATTCTTAAGCCTATAACGAAGCAAAATCACAACATAATTTGCCATTTTATTGAAAATTCAACAAGGGTTGTGCATATCTATTTTCAAGGATATCTAACTTAGGAAAACGTACATTCTTTAGGGCCAGTAAAATATATTCATAGGCCGACTAGGTAAGTGCAACTGCATTCCCGGATTGAATATAGCATCCAGGTCTAAGGGCAATATATATAGACAAAATATAGACAAAATAGACCTTAGATTTGTATTATTAATAGCAATGTTACAACAATTGAAATAACAAATTTTATTTTTACATGCTGATTTTGTTTTAGCTTTGTTGTCTAAAAGGGGCTACCAGCCCGTGGATACGGGCCTGCCTAAGGTATTTCTATACTGAGAGCTCATTGACCTTTCATCGATAATTCTCTATCACATAATATCATGAACTGTGCTATGATATGTAAATATTAGGTAGGGAATCAATGCAGAGAGTAAAATAAAAACCATTATATTATTGAATGGCGAAACTTATATAATAAAATTAATTAAATATACAGTCCTGAGCAACATAGTAAAACAGGTCCAATTGTATATAGGGTAGAAGCCACACCCAATAATTACAATCCGTAACGGCAATGTTATTAAAGAAATCTCAAATCACTCTCGTTGCAATAATAAAGAAAATCTGTTAAATATAAAAGCGTTGCATTCAGAAGTGTTCTTATCTTTCAGGAAGTAAAATTACCTACACCTGAAATATTTCAAATTAATATTCATTTTATTTGTTTAAGAGCACATTCAAGTATTTAAATATAATTCACTTCATTTATATAAAGTTCAAGATTTCGTTAGATCATACTACGATTATTTCGAGGCCATCATGATTTTGGTCATGCCCCATATTATATATGAGGGCTTGGTTACTCGATAGTTACCGTTTAGGGTGAAAAATTATGATTAAGGCTATGAAGTTCTGCTATATATATATATATATATATGCGTCTAAGAGCTTTAATTACAGTGAAATTAATGCAATAATGTGGAAATGTATAAATGTTATCTCCTTTGTATCATGCTAAATACACAAATCTGGTAATATTGTTTAAACACTTACACAGTTTATCAAGCGCCTCAAAATCTTTCAACAAATTTGTAAAATTCAATCATCGCTCAAGAACTTGCATCAACAATGTTAAGATCAACATCCAAGCATGGAACACATCATTCTTGTCATCCACCATAAGATCGTGGAATAGATTACCATCTAACATAAGATCAATCACAAATATAAGAAAATTCAGGAGAATGCTTAAACAAAATCTATTAACTAACCAATACCAATTTGGAACATCTAAACAATTTAATACATCGCGAAACATATAGGTGATATTATTTTAACTTGTAAATATATTGCGTATATTTTTAAATGTGTGTATTTTAATATTTAATGTAGTGTAGCTTGTCTGTATTCTATGTATGGTTCTTACCTGTGTATATTTATAGATTTGTAAATAATTGTATATATATGTTTATATTGTACAGATTTTGCAAAATTTGTAAAATGCGCAGGTGAATGTACATATCAGATAAATAAAAGCTATTGCAGTAAAAATAATGGTAAATTTAGTAAAGGGTTGACCCTATGCCTGGTAAAAAGGTTATTGAAAGTCCGTTACCATGTAAAACCAATTAGTTTCTTAATTTTTAATGGAATTAATAGTTCAGCTATGCCAATATTTGGTGATAGGATAGTGTACTAGCCCTAATTCAATATAATATTTATCATATGCGTATTATATATAGGGAACAGTAAGTTATGATGTAAATGGTATATTCTTGTAAAGGTGATGTTAACTTTGTGAAATTCTGTTACCGACTAGTTTTTTGTTCATAGATAAAAAAAGGGACTTTTCAAAAAATCTGTCTTATTAATGAACCTACTAAGGAGTCACAGGTGACAGATTTCTATAAAAAATATATCATTATTGAATGAATAGCATCAAGGCCCACTTGGTAGCACCCACTTTGACAATAAAATGAAATTCCGTTAGTGTTAGACCAGCCCCCATGAATAACTTGGGAAATAATTGATGATTCCCGAAATTTCTTCACAGTTTCATTTTCATCAAATAGAAAATTAAAGAGCGATTTTGGGGAGTACAAAAACTAAGGTCTTGACTAAAACAGACTAATGATACAAATTACTTCGGTGATACATGGCACTAATTAATTCAAAAAAATGTTCATGTTTTTTATTAATGTAATAGCTATAACACGCTAAAAATAAATTCGTTTGAATGTCTGCTTAACATTTGAAATTCAAAGAAAATATATGAAATTGATTCAAATATTTCTGATGTTCAAAATTACTTTCATAAAATTTTATAGATGTTAAGCTTTGGTAATATTATACAAAAACACATTTTCTTTCATCACCAGGGAATTAATTAATGCAATTTCAATATTCATAAAAGACATAACATCCTGAAAAAATTACGACTTTGCCTGTTTTCTAAAGCGGAGTTAGCTTCACACATTAACAATAGAAGTACCAGTACTTCTTGAGATTCAATTTCCATGTAGCATTTCAATGAAAAAATTATGTAAAAGAATGAAAACATTTTACTTATGGAAATTCAAATAGATTATCGATATTTTTGGAGGTCTATATACCTGCTGTTGTTTTTAATGAATGCATATGCAAGCAGACAAAATTTGAATTTGAGTCAATTTTGACACACTTGTTACTTCTAGTGTTGAATTATCATTTGAATTTATAATGATGTCCTAATATAAAAGGATTCTACAGCATTTTATCTTACTTTTACAAGTCATGCTATAATTAAGATAAACCATACGAGAGAATTTTGTACACTACACTGCATGAGTGCGAAGCTAGAACAAACACAAAACATCGTATTTAGAGTGTGGGAATTGTAAACAAGTATTAGTAGTAAATTCATGAGCAGTGAAATTACACGGCTCATGCCAAAGCTGAAAAAGCTATTACCAGGGGTTAGCATTAATTAAACTAATTAAACAAATCAATTGATCTTCCACATAAGGGGAACCTGGTTCACACTCTGACGCTGAGTAGAGGACCTGCTGCGGCAGATAAACAACCTGAATCCCTCTCCTTTACTTTGAGAATTTAGTGGACATAGTCATTGTAGTGAAAAAGTATTAAATAGAGTGACAAAGGTTTATTCTATGCAAAACTAAAACTATTTATTAATGAATGTGCACAAGTTGCCCTGTTTCTACAATAATTAATAATTAACAACAGATACCAGATAAACTGGCTAACAGAAATGCTTACAAAATAAATTTAAGAATGACAATACGTCACTAGGCATGAAAACCAAAATTAATGAATCAAAATTAGTGAANAGTGTTGAATTATCATTTGAATTTATAATGATGTCCTAATATAAAAGGATTCTTACTTTTACAAGTCATGCTATAATTTTTTCTCGGTTAATTGCAGTCCTACGCTTAAGGAACTTGTAGAATGAAAAATACATATTGCAACTCTTAATGTGGCATAACTCAATGTTGGAAACATTTTATAAATTAATTGCAATTGCCAAATTTAAGCCATAGAATAGAATATTGTAAGAAATTGAATATATTTTCAGAATATCAATGAACTAACTCGAAATTTACAAATTATCATAACATATACATGTATTTTAACTAAATGTTTTATAATATATTCTAACATTGCCACAATATTAGAGCAGGAAAAACTTAAGTAATTTGATCCATTGTACGTGTTAGCAATCACTGGTAACAAGCATTCATTAACATTCAAGTAAGTAATTAACATAAACCATACGAGAGAATTTTGTACACTACACAGCATGAGTGCGAAGCTAGAACAAACACAAAACATCGTATTTAGAGTGTGGGAATTGTAAACAAGCATTAGTAGTAAATTCATGAGCAGTGAAACAACCTGAATCCCTCTCCTTTACTTTGANTTCGAATTTTTTGTTCAAGTTCTTGCAAAGCATGGTTTCTAATAAAGACATATACTATACTACTTCGAGATTTCGAGTCAAGCTACAATTGTAATTAGACATATTTTTATATATAACTGTGCTATCCTACACAAATGTAAGACAAAAATAAAACATGTTAAATTAAACAAGAGAAACCAAGCCTGATGGCTTACAATTTGATATAAATAGTGAAAGTTCGATTAGTTCTTTGATACTACAGGCAAGCAAAAATTGAAGAAAAATAGATACCATTTATGCCAATTATCTAGATTTTGCCGAGTACTTTGGCAAAAATTGACGAATTAATACTCAAATCCTGATATGGAAGGGTATAAGTGAATGATGCACTCATTGCAATAATTGCCAGATCTAATTGCAACATGAAATTGCTTCATTGCATTACATATATGAGAGATGAACTCATTCTTAGTCAAACTTTTAGCCTTTATTTTGTTTTAATTAATTACAATTTGCTGAAAAGGCTAAAAAAACATTATTTGGTTGATAAAGTAGCTGAACTAAACTGTACTACAATAGGTGTGAACCTGTGATTGCTTTGTCGATTAAATTTTAAGGGCTTATACCTCACGATCAAATAACAATATCCAAATTTAGAAAACACCACTGATAGAGGAGAGTGTGTCCAGTCCAAGCATAGGGCATGGCGCCGGCATGTTTCAACAGGGCTAAGCTGTGCTGTCTAGGTTATTTGAAAAGTTTTGCTAACATGGGCTTTTAAACTCCTGTTTCTATTCCTATATATATATATATATATATATATATGAGTTTCGTAAAATTCAGAATTTTCATTCATAATAAGTTAACACTTCCCGAACAGGAATTATTTTTAATACAAGCGTTCCTTATTATGTTGGAACATATTCACCAACAGAAATGTCAATATTATGAAATTTCTAAATTTTCAAGTAGAATTGAAAAAAATTGTTTGGAATTTGGGCAAAGCGGTTTATAAAGACGCACTTTATTAATATATATGTATATGTTTTTATTACGAATCATGCATTGCAAGAACCTGAACAAAAAATACAAAATAACATTAAATTGTTTTTTACACACATGTATATATATATATATATATGTATAAGTAGTTATTCAATTTTTCTCAAGCGACATCTTGTTAAACAAAAAGATAACATAAGTCTACTATATTTATAGCTAGAATAATGACACAGTACTAAAAGGTTTAATAGCAGTGGAATAAACATTAAACTAATTTATCTGAAAAGCGATATTTATGGATATAAAATTGACAATTTCTGATCATGCTTAGAGGTCGTTTTCTGATTGTTCATTTAATGACCAAAATGGATCACAGTTAGCTCATATCATCTTCTTTCAATAAATAAATAAATATATAAATAAATATATATATATATATACATATATATATATATATATATATATATATATATATATAGAATTTTTTAAAAAAAAAATTAGTAGTTCCCCAAAAAATATTTAAGCTATTATAATTAAAAACTTTTTAAATTCTGAAAGCAGAACAAGATAGAAACGTGTCTTCTCTTTCATATTCATATTTTACTGGCGTGTCTGTATTAACTTCTAGCTTACGTGATCTATCTATCTTTCCAATCAGTATAATTGAGTAATTATTAGAGNGGTCTAGTTTTCAGGTCTAGAAATTGGATTTTTAGGTCATATCGTTAGGTCTATAAATGCAATTTTTAGGTCTAGAAAGTGGTTGCGCTAGTAATTATACTTTGCATACGCAGTAGCAAAAACATCCAAAAAAAATTGAATTCAGTTTAGTGCATTCATACATTTCTGGAAGAACCAATTTAAGTTCGTTATTAATCCCATAAGATTTAAACCATATATTCATTTAAACATTGGGTATTTAGAGAATTAAGAAATTGTTAAAAAATCGTGTTTTCAATGAAAAATAGTTAATCTTTTGGAATACCCTTGATACATCAATAAGCTTTAGTACACATTTCAAAATCGTAATCAAACCCATTCATCAATAGATGTGTTTTTGGAGAAAATTTTTTATAAGTGATGAAAAACGGTTTCCACTCTTAGGACACACCAGGCGGCTTAACTTTTTATGTTACAAACAGAAATTATGATATGATGGACTGTTCAATATATTCGTAAAAAAATTATTTTCAGCAAATCTAAAATGAACCTTTGTGTTCTCA
This sequence comes from Hofstenia miamia, assembly GCA_900660155.1. Taxonomy (NCBI): domain Eukaryota; kingdom Metazoa; phylum Xenacoelomorpha; order Acoela; family Hofsteniidae; genus Hofstenia; species Hofstenia miamia. Next base: position 375,277 of record CABFPE010000201.1, on the reverse strand, counting down.
TTAGAAAAAACAATACGATTTGCAATATCGAAAATATTACTTCGTTAGTAAAATTTGCTGTCTGATGATAGAAATTTTCTAGATGAAAACATTGAAAATTATATGCTTTGTTATGCAAATAACAATCTCGATCAATAAATATTTGAGCGAAAATCTGCTTCTTAGGTCTAGTTTTCAGGTCTAGAAATTGGATTTTTAGGTCATATCGTTAGGTCTATAAATGCAATTTTTAGGTCTAGAAAGTGGTTGCGCTAGTAATTATACTTTGCATACGCAGTAGCAAAAACATCCAAAAAAAATTGAATTCAGTTTAGTGCATTCATACATTTCTGGAAGAACCAATTTAAGTTCGTTATTAATCCCATAAGATTTAAACCATATATTCATTTAAACATTGGGTATTTAGAGAATTAAGAAATTGTTAAAAAATCGTGTTTTCAATGAAAAATAGTTAATCTTTTGGAATACCTTTGATACATCAATAAGCTTTAGTACACATTTCAAAATCGTAATCAAACCCATTCATCAATAGATGTGTTTTTGGAGAAAATTTTTTATAAATGATGAAAAACGGTTTCCCCTCTTAGGACACACCAGGCGGCTTAACTTTTTATGTTACAAACAGAAATTATGATATGATGGACTGTTCAATATATTCGTAAAAAAATTATTTTCAGCAAATCTAAAATGAACCTTTGTGTTCTCATTAGAAAAAACAATACGATTTGCAATATCGAAAATATTACTTCGTTAGTTCAACCTTTATGCCTTAGCAACAAGGATTCATGGACCATTGATGGCCCATTATTGTTTTCATTGTTGGCCATTAATGGTGTTTGACTGCTGGGCCATTAATGACCCAGAGATAAATCCAAAAATGAGAAAATAATGAAGATTTTTAAGCGTTTTTTCTCCAATTATTCTTATACAAAATACAATACTCAAAATTTCTAATGAACAATATTCTCTAAAATATAAAACAAGCATGTGATATTTTTTTAAACAAATTATATGTTTCAAATTTAATTTATATTCATTGCTTATAATGTAAATATACTTGAAAATATTTTATAATATTTTCTGAAATCAATTGAATTTGCTTAAATATTATTGGCTTATTGTTGGACATATTGTAGCATCGCTGGTAGTTGTTACTATTTATCAGCCAGACCTCGCGCTTTTCTTGTTAGTGACTGGTATTTGTAAATATTGTAAATAACTTGTATATATAGAGCAATGTATTTTGTAAATGAAAATAGTTTGAACTGTATTCTCTTTGAGTTCGCTAGAATCACACCCCAGTGATTCTACAATATGGCTGGACCATAAATGGAGAAGCAGCCTTAAGCCAATAATGACCAATGATAGAAACAACAATGAGACATAATTGGACCATAGATCTTTGTTTCTTGGGTGGTGCACTATTAAATTGAGAAAGGATTTAATACGTCTTGCTGTTGAAAATGCACCCAATGCTCAAATGGAGGATTGGCGTGTGGTAATTAAACAAACGCAATAACATTTGCTATTGGAGATCTTAAATTTCTGTTCAAGTTTGTACAGAAGTGTGTATTTCACTAAAGGAATACAAATTTAAGGTTCTTTGGTCATCATTGTACAAAACAATTCTAACTGTGTTAGTAACAGAGCTGTCGAATAAACTAAGGTAAATATTTTGTAAGAAGTTTCTGGTTATTTATATCATACATATGGAGTGGCCTATAGAATCATTACCCCTCCTGCTTTAACATTGAAACTCATTTAGCTATGGAGAAACCATATTATATAGTTGTGGAAAGAAAGACCGATAAGTATATATTAAAACGCATTAAAAATTCATATTTCATTTTATTAACTTTTACGTTGGGTTTAGGAACGCGGTGCACCCACATACCATCTAGAAAGGCAACGCATTCCAATGTTTTTCAGAAATTATTAAACAATTGAGTGCATTTCAGCGATTTTATCTTATTTTCAATTAGTAAGCTCACTTTGAGATAATTAATTATTTAAAAGCAACCGTTTAAAGTTTAATTAGACGAAATTCAATCCAATTTCGAAATTGAATTTTACATGTCATTCAGTTATAAATTTCGTAAATCCAGTAACCAACGCCTTCACCATATTATTTCCAAGCTGTTTGTGTAGTTATATGTGTAGTCTACCACTTCTCCCGAAAATATATAAGTCAAAGCACAGGGGCGTTCGCAAGATATCTTAGTCATGACCAAAAGCGGGGCAAAGCTCATCGAAAATTTTTGAAAATATTGAGAAGAGACCATAAAAAATTTAAATTTATTTCACGACGATTGATTTTAAATTTTTCATTTTTTAGTGGAAATTTTTTTATTTATCCAGTCAAAATTACTTTTGAAAACCTGACAGGGGAACATTCCACTATGTCCCCCCTTACAAACGCAAACGAATCATTTTTAACCCAACATCGCATAGGTAGACCTTAACCTCTAGTAAGTTTAAATTGTCTCATTTAATTCTTGTGTATCAATTCACTTAGTAATTAATTTGCATATTTAACTCATGTTCAATACCTATTTTTGCCAAAAACGCAAGTTTTTTTTTAGATATTGCATTGGATAATTTACCATTTTGCATTGCAAATAACTATATTATACGATAGAGATTAAACTTTAGATTATAATCTGTTGCTGCATACGTGGACTTAAAATTCTACTAGGCACAAAAAAAATTTTAATAGAATTTTGAAGAAAAATCTATTCTATACACTAAATTGAATAACTTTATTTGCTTATATGAATTTTAAAATATTTGACCGTCTAATCTACTTAAAAGATTCCTTTGAAAATCATTTATCAAAGTTAAAAAGTAGATTACAGCATCAAATGCTAATTAAGTATTTTACATTTTAATTACAACGCTTTCTTTACGAGTTTTGCATTGCAAACTAAAATGGTAAATGAAAAACGATTCCTCAGGAAAAGACTGGCATGTTAATTATTTCCACTTATTAGAAGGCACTCATTTGGAACTGCAAGTTCCATTTTATGCATCTCAGACGTTTTCAATTTCTTTAGAACAATCTGGAAGTTAATTCTTTAAAATTCGATAACCTTTTGTTAATCACATGTTATATAATGGCAAGTCGATGATTTTTCGAAATATTGGTTACCATAACATTAGCTGTAATCCCCGTATTACATGTGAATTTCAACTCACAGGATTTCCTCAAAAAAATGTATAGATTATTGTATAAAATAGTACATTAACACAGTTATCAGAACGATGGCAAAATTGACAAAATTGGGACAGATAGTAGTACCTGAAGTTAGTAACTTAGACCACTCGCCCATTCTGTATTCATAGATACACAGGAAAATATTTTTTCAATTATTTATTAAATATAAAAAAATTTGTTAGAGTTCAAGGAAGTCTTACATAGAGAAATTTCGGAATTATATTGTATTGAACTGCGAAGTGTAAATTTTAACAGCATGCAAGTATTCACTAAGCATGATATTTACAAAAATAAGCCGAAAAACCCATGATTTGCTTACAAATATACAGGGTCAACCACCCAATTTTAGACTGTTAAGCATTCATTTTATTAAAAAACAAAAAAGAAAAGTATAATTTAATTATATGGAAATGAAAGAAAAATGTTTAACCTTTAATATGCAACACATTTGCGCCATAAATAGACATGTGAGCCCAATAATAGCCACAAGAAATTTGCAGAACACTTTTACCAAAATCTGTAGTTACCTTAACCAAAACATGCTAACAGTGAACACGCAAAAAACTCAGTTCATCATCTTCGCTCCAAGTGGATCAGAAGCAATAGCTAAAGACATAAGTCTAAGAGTTTCCGACGGTATATCATCAATCCAAAACAGCAAATCAGTAAAGTACTTAGGGGTGGAAATAGATCAACACTTCTGTTATAACGACTTCATAAACACCAAGATTCGTAAGATTGNTTTAATCAACGCTTTTGTAATTAGTCAATATACATATGCTTGCATTCTTTTAAGCAATATTAAGACAGTTGATCATGAGCGTATAAATAGATTGTTTAACTGGTCAATCTGTGTCATGTTTTCCATTAGTAAACATCAAGTTAGTAAAAAACTGCAAACATTAACATTGTTTCGTCCATTTACTATAACCAAGTACAACAGCTTAGTACACATGTTTAAGCAGTTGAAAACAAGTGGTAGGGCACTAATCAAGAAATTTGTAAAATATAATCACCGTGCTAACATGTGCATAAACAATATACATCCAAGAAGCAAATACTGGGAAAATTCTTTTACAACAACATCTTGCAAACTGTGGAATGATTTACCTATCAGTGTAAGGAAAGCCAGCGATATAAATGAATTTAAAAAACTGTTAAAACACAATTTATTAGCAGAACAAAATAATAACAGAATACTTAAACGTTAAAACTGTAGCGAAACTTCTTATTTTTAATCCATTTTAATTGTAAATATCTGTGTGCATTTTAATTTAATTATTGTAGCTTAGTTTGTAGTATATGTATATCTAAGTTCTGTGTACATTTTTTGTAAATATGTATATATCTTATTTGTACATATGCAAAGAGCAAACAAAATAAAGCTATTGAAGATTATATATATCCGCCCTTTTTCCGGATTGCACGATGGAGACGTTGAATAACTTGAGCACAGGTCACACAGTTTTGCTTGCAATTTGTGTCCATGATTCTGTTAATTTTTTTTTCAAAGCTTGCACGCTTGTATGAGACACTATGCAAACTTTCTGCTCCGGTGTGGACAATATCCCAAAATCTATGGGATTAAGGTCAGGTGAAGAAGGGGCCACATTTCTTTCGACCAGCAAGCTGTGAAGTTCCTATTGCACCAATCTTGAATCATTTTGGCTGTGGGAGCGGTCGCGCCTTCTTGTTGTATCAAACCGATATTTAATGTCAATAAGGCATTCATCCACTGAACAACTATGTCCTTAAACATGTTAAAGTAAACATTTTGGTTGATCTTTACGCCATTTTCAACGAAAACCAATAATGTTTTCAGTCCACTAGACCCATACCATCGTCGATATTTGTTCTGCCTCCTGAATGAGGTTCTGAGTTCAATGGGAACTGACTCTTTGTTTTTTGTCCAAATCCGAAGATTTTGGGAACTTTGGATCGCTTGAACGGTGAATGTAGCATAATCCACAAAAGAACAAAGAAAAAAGAAAAGTAACGAAGATCGAATATCTATTTAACATAAAACCTATTTACATTACTTTTGTACTTTTAATAGATTAGCATCAAGTCATTTTATGTGAAAATTTTGTAAAGCAAGTATTTGCCACTTAACACTTTTGACAAATCACATGTGGACAGTTAGCTCCACGTTGATTTTAGATAACCGCCATTTTCACGCAGAACTATTCTACGTAGACGGCAGAAATAAAACGGTGACAGGTACTTGTTTAGAGATAAATATGTTTGCAGTGATTTGATATAAATTTGTACAACGAGAAACAGTCAGTTGAGGGAAAATAAAATCCTTAGCAGTTTATCTATAGTTATTTTGGTTTGCTTATTCATTAAACAAATGCGCAGCTGAGCATTTCATACATGTAACAATCGACAGGCTGTTGCAAGGGGAAATCAGTTAGTGCCTTAATCAATCGCATGCATCAAAGTTACGGATACGAATAGGAGTTTTTATGTCATTTTATTTGAAGGTTAGGAAGCTGCTGTAGTTTGTAGATAGTTTTATTCAATTTATTTTTGTGGCAGCTAGTGTCAATCGTTGTTAACTATAGTTTATCTTTTAAACGTAGGATAGGAAGCTGCTCTATTTATTAACTAGTTTTTACTAGCAGCTAGTGTCTATGCATGTTTGCGTAAACTACGTTATTGGACTACACATCATTGAGAGTGAGATAGTAAGTCGAATTTTGCTTGGCATTTATTCAAACTTGTCAACGAGCCGAGCTTCTAACGAGTCGATCTTGAGCACAGTATTTGATATACAACGAGCCTAAAACGAGCCTATTTTAGGCAAAGCAAGTTTATAGTTCTGCTTGTTAAATTGATTATGGAGATTTTTCTTATTTTTGGCAATCAGTATGCCTTT
>CABFPE010000201.1:333462-361203 GCA_900660155.1 Hofstenia miamia | reverse complement strand
ATAAAATACAGTGCAATAATTTAAATTTTCTGAGAACCACGGACCTAGAATTTTCACAATCAATTTCTAGGTCCCACATTTAGTCCACACGATGCCCACTGCTTTTGTAAATTCTCTGTAACTTAAATATTTGTACAAAATTTTTAAATTAATTCATTTTTGATATTAATCAATGAGCAGCGAATATTTAAATTTTTTCATGTAAGTTATCTGCACTTTAAAATCATATCAATTAATGCAATAAAATATATTTACCACTGCAATGCTTAACGAAGAAATTTCAACAAGGTTTTGTAAAATGACAAAAACAAGAAATGTCTCACAGTATTTGAAAACCAAAATTCTGTTGGAAGCTGTCATACATTGAAGCTTCTGTAAGATCTCAAATATCAAAACTTAAAGCCCTTAGCAAAAAACTAAAAAACACTATAACACCAATTTTAAGATCACTAAGACCAAGTGTACACCTTGATGAAGACCATCTGACCATTAAAGACAAGGATCCTCTTAAATTAGACTTGATTATGAATACCACTTTGACTATTATCAAAATCTTATATTGGTGAGACAATTCGTCATTTAATTACAAAAGCAGAAAGCATCTTAGAGGAACTGAAATCTCAAATAGTTATTCATAAACACCAGTCAAGCTAAAAAAGCTTCCCAAATGATTTAACTCATTAAATATCATCTGTTAAAATTTTGCATCATTATGGAGTTAGAAATTTCACTCTGTAATGTTCATTTTGTAAAAGAAGAATTGAGGGCTGTATGTAAACAAGATCTTGGTAATGAAGTTATTCATTCCAATAAAATCTTCAGTGATACAAACTCCCAATGCGACAATAACATGAACACACTCGACAATCCCTTAAAGCAGATAAAGAATGATAGGTCTGCATTGTGTGTTTCAAATTGTTTGCTACGCATCTTTGTAAAGTATACTGAGCTCTAGCTGAAGAAAAAGTCGCACGTTTCAATCAGTTCCAGTGTCGAATTGCTAGGAAGTAGTATGAAGAACATAATAGTATACATAACAAAATAGACTTTCCAATATTTCGAGTTTTTTGCAATTTTATTGTGCGTATTTGATTTGGAGCGTGAACATTTATGTCACTTCTTTTAAAAGTTTACATGAATGGTGTTTTTACGCAAACTTTCATCACATGTTTTTCAAAAAAGTCAAAAATCATGACCCTATTATATATATATATATATAGAAAATATTATTATTTAGGAGAAAATAAATGGATAATTATGATGTTATTTTGTAATTAGCAGTTAAAAAAATTAAATTTAATTCAATTTTAAAAATATAATTAATTTTAATATATATAATATAATTTAAATATATAATTAATTTTTAAATTAAAATTAATTCATGACCAAAGTGTTTGTAAATCTATTATTGTAGATTACATGCAAAGATTTATTTGAAGCCTAAAATTGACGTTAATCCAGAGCTGTTCTCATTGCTTCTTGCTTAACTCAAATTTCTTTTCAGAAGATGTATTCGCCTGATTTAAACGCATTGCTCTGAAGCAATCGTCCATCACAGTATATGATATAAGTAAATCTTAATGCTTACCTGCTTTAACTGATTTATCTCATTTTTGCTCTGCTTGACACAAATATTTTGTGCATTGACATAATTTTTTACAAACTATTTACATTATTTAGCTAAACATATTTCTGCTCTACTAGTGAATCATTATTCTTAATTTACACAGTCATCTCTTTACAATATGTGACGATTTCTCTCAAAACAACATCTAAAATCTGAAACCTCTTAGGATTTTTGCTTTCATTTATGCCCAAAGTCAGAAAACTATATATTTTAGGTTAGTTGTTCTTTTCTTGTTATCTAAGCTTTAGATATGGGAGTGTTTGGGGGTTTTTTAAAACCCGATTTTTATACTTTTCGTACCAAAATTTTTAATATCAAAATCTTACTTTACAAAATCAATAAGATAAAATACTTAAAAGTCACCAAATTTACAATTTTTTAACAAAGAAAGAAAATAAATATGCATGTATACTCAATTTACACTACAATGGCTTCTGATAATAAATTCTAGCAAAATCTTTACAAATATTAAAATAATCATTTAAGAGTTGATCTTCTATGTATGTTAGTTCTTAATTAATAACAGAAGCTTAAATCAAATTGATATCAATTTCATTTAAAGGAACAAGGTTTTGATAAATTTTCTTACTTTTACCATGTAGAGCGAGGCAAACTAAAGATTACCTTGATGTAGAGGAATTTATACTGTTCTTTCATATGTAACTAAAAGCGTCTATTACAGTTCATTTTATTGCTTAACTTTTCAGCGAGTAATGCATGATATCGAATAGCTTCTTCACCCATAGCACCATTGCTTGCAAAAATATAATATACAAAATTGACTTTATTATAGAGACCTTATTTATCAACTCAACCGAACCTTAATCAAGCGACATTGCTCCTCTTCGCAAATTTTACTTGTAGTCCAAATAAAATTAGATTATATATTATTTTTTGAATATTTAAAGAATTTCAATATAAAAATCAATATTATTACTTTACGCAAACCTATGAAATACAATATGTAACCGTATGAAAATACGTAGCAACATAGAGTACAGCATAGACACTACTACAGAGTTAATGAATTTAATATAGTTAATGAATTTAATATAGTTCCAATTCAATTCTTAAAACTGAAAATATTGCTAACTGGAAATGCTAATTAACCTATCGTTTTCATTAATTAAATTTCATTGAAATTTATTTCATGGATTTGATTAATGTCGAGACCACAAAAGAGGAAATCAATTCCGGCAATGATGAAAATTTCATCTTTGCGCACTCGGCCGTTCCAATTATGAATTTAAACGCCAATCAGAAATATTTAATGAATTTTTCAAAAGCTTCAAATAGGTAGGCATGCGTTTATATTTTCACACATCAATGCCCGCAGAAAGATCATTGCTTCCTGCCTGAATTTTACTTAAAGTCAATTCACTGAATATAATATTCAAGCTCCCAGTAAATTAGTTTTTAATCTGTTATTATACGAACGCTTAAAGAACAGACAGTTATATTGTATCTTAACGATGGTAAACGATTACTTTCTGATACCATAATATCAAATTTTATTCGTCTATATATGATGCGCTAATCTTTTTTAAATTTGTAAAAACAGAATTTCATTTTATTATTGGAAATGATAAAACAAACACGATCATATTCTCTATTGCAATGTATGTTCATTAACTCTATAAAATTGAAAAACATTGAAAATGTAGGGAGCAAATTTCTTTACTTCTCCATTATCTTAAAACACCTAAGTATTCTTAATTTTAGTCACTAGGAAATATTGCCCAGTATAAGAAATGCTCTATTTGGTGTGTGCATTGGATTAGCTATTGAAAGACTAACAGTCAGTAGAGACGTACATTGGGCACCCGGTTAAACTCAACCCGACTTCGGGCACAAAGATCAGATTGATTTTTAAGAAAATACTGATCTAAATCACCGCTTGATTTGAGAATGATCCAAAACATTAAGCCATGCTAATGAATTGCAGTTTCCCCTATCAAAAAACGATAATTAATTTCCAAAAAACGTATTGATGAAACCAACACTGATGTTTATTTAAAGCTTCTCTATATTGAAAACCAAGAATGAAATTTAAAGAAAAAATTAGAATAATGAATACCAAATTAAAAAAGGACAAAGATCATTCCAATATTGACATAATACAAAACAAAGGATATGTTTCTAAATAAAGATCAAATCCCAAAAAATAGTTTCCTCCTTAGTTTATACATATAAATGTGGTGATTGGGAAAAAATCATATGTCGGGGAAACACAGCGACATCCGTGTACAAGAATTAAGGAACATAAGAATGGGCACCGAAAATATGAAATTTTTATGCACAAACACTAACTAAGAGAAGAAAATTTTTACATCAGACTAAGATCAGAACATCATAGGAGAAGCATTCATAATTAAACAATTAAACAAAGATCAATTATTGAATAAACAACAAAGCATGATATCATTGAACTTATATTAAGAGCATGCAATGTTAAATTATATAAAGTGTAGTCTACTGTAAATATATTTAGGTTTTACCGCATGCATGTGCTGATGATGTTTTAAATAAACGAAACCGGTCTATCTCTTTCATAGCGTCTACCCCAATAGCAAAGCCACGTGGCATTTTCGTTATTTTACGTTTTTTGTTGGCAAAGTCGGTAATTTACGTGGCATTGTAACGAAATTTAAATTCGTCAAGTCATTTCTTAAATTTCATGCAAATTTGTAATATTTTTACCAAAATGTCACCAACTATCATCAAAAAGGCAACTACCAACATGTGTTGCTTAAAGGTTTGTTTACATAAGAAAACTATTTTCAGTTAATTGGCAAAAAGGAACCATATTTACCAAAATGCGACGGAATTTCTAAATGAAAGTGCCACGTATTGCCACGAAAATGCCACGTGGAATTGCTATTGGAGTATATATATATATATATATATATATATATATATATTAGTTTGATTAGGTTAGGCACAAGTTCGGTCACACTCTTTGCCAATCCTTCTGGCCTAGCTCTTGTTTGTTTAAAAAATGCTTGGATGAAAACCAGACTGACTTACATTTCTAAGTCTTAGAATCATCTGTACTTCTTATCTGTGTAATGAATACTTTCGTTTGGTTGTAAGAAAATGAATTTTTTTGGAGTTAATGAGAAGGAAAACAATTATTTTTATTGTTTTCATTTAAATTTCCTTGATAAATGTTGGTACATATTCTTGAATATATTTTTCGTAGATGATAGATCATAGTTTTNACAGTCTTTGTGAAGCAAGGGAAAAAATATAGACTGTGTATTGACTTTAGAAAACTCAACGAGGTGACGAAGAAAGATTCATATCCATTGCCACGGATAGAAGATATGCTGTACGAAGCTAGTAAAAATAAATACTTTACCGTAATAGACTTGTGCAAAGCATATTGGCAAGTACAAATGGAACCAGAAGATATTGAAAAAACGGCATTTATCACTCCTTATGGACTATATGAGTGGATATACATGGCTTTTGGATTATGCAACACGCCAGCAACTTTCCAGCGATACATAACGAAAGTGTTAAAAAATAAAAAACAAAAGATGGAAGAAGGAATAAACGCATACATTGATGATATAATAATCACAAGTGATATGGTGGAAGAACATTTGGAGAAACTGGATAGAACATTAAANGAAGGAAAACAATTATTTTTATTGTTTTCATTTAAATTTCCTTGATAAATGTTGGTACATATTCTTGAATATATTTTTCGTAGATGATAGATCATAGTTTTTCTAAACAAGACTGGTGTGATAGCAAGTGTTTCAATGATAGTGAATGGTATAATGACATGAAAAGTTTAGCTTCATAGAAATTATCGACATAAGACAACAAACATTCACTACATTCCTCATTTAACTGTACTCATAAATTATAAAGATATTTTAATTTTATTGAAATTCCTTTTTTTCATAATATTGAACTATTAATTTTACAAGAAAACGTGATATTTTGATCATTCGAACTTTGCGTGTTTGCTATTCAGCAGCTTAGTGTGAAAGGATGGCCAAACATTTAGTTATTTTTAAATATTTATTAAATTCTATTTACGAATACAAAACGAGAAAATTCCCTGTATATGAATTTCCGCTTTACCAGTGTAAGTTTTATTATTATTAATACGCATTCAGCTACCCAAATTATAGGTCCTGTGCAACTTATGCTCTTGTGTTGAATAATTTGAGTCTTTTGATGTTGTGTTTAGTTAAAACACAATTTTACGATCGAGGAATATTTTTTTATGTTTTTAATATTTTAAAATCTCAAACTTAAGGTAATAATATATAATGTTCTTACTTATTTTAGCTTTGCTCAGTTTTTCAAGATTACAGAACATTTTCATTATAGAAGAAAATAACACATTTTTGTGGTATATTTTCGAATTTTGCAATACAAATTTCTTTCTAAGCCATAAGTATATTAATTTGCTAAATAAGTTAATTTATTCAATAAATTTACAAATAAATTGCTACACCTTTCATAAATACATTAAATTGAAATATTGTCATGTTTAATGAAAACATGCATTTCACTTTCTTTATACATACGTAGTTTTTGATGTATACATCTCCATTAAATATGTTCAATAATTTTTTGCAAAAATATCATAGCCAAGCTGCATTGACAAAAATAATTTAAGAAATTAACCAATTAAAAAACCAATTCAAATATGATGTTATTGAAAACTTCTTTATGGGGATATAATTTGTAAACTACATCAGAAATAGAATATTATTTAACTTGCAGACACGGTAAAACTTTAATAATATTAGGCTCAAATAAGAAATTGTATCCAAAATTTAAGTAAATGCAAAATATTTCAAATAAAATTTGAAAACATTTATTGAATAAGCAAATATTATTGAGCATGAATAATAAAATTAACAAATTATTTTCGAAACTGCACCGTTTTTGAACAGCATGTAAATGGATTTGCAAAAATACGTGTCATATGTTCTATTTTAGAATTTAGATAACTAAGCAATAAATTTGACTTAACTAATGTATTTTCAAATTTTAATCAATTCTCAACTGCTGTTCATTATATAATTATCATCCATGCAAAGCATATTATGTACAACAAAATATTCTCCGATATTGCTGCTTGAGATCTGACCATGACATCATAAACAAGTAACAATTGAAAGAATGAGAGATTATGATAAATGTTGAAGATCCAGCACTGTATATAACAACGGGAATCTGGACAATATTATACCTCATGAGCAATGACATCACAGACCTTGGTGTTGGACAGAGAATCTGCATTGAACAAGATATCAATAATGCTTTTACAATGCCACTAAACAAGGTAGGGAAATTTATCATTCAAGATATGCAGTTCCTACGCATGATAACCCAACATAATTATGATAAAATATGAAATATCTCGATATTTTAAGCATTGTTTCATATTAATACAATTCTTTTAGATGAATTGTTAAGAAGTTAGGTATTAAATTTGCAAAACATTGTACTTTAATAAATTTTATAATTTCTTAACTTGGCTTAATGGCGATTTCAAAATGCACAAATATACTTAAAGCTATATAAAGAGATATACAACAAATAATGCTGCTTATTAAGATATATTTCAGAAGGAATTTTTAAATGAAGAACAACTAGTTATTGAAAGAAAAGCTAAAAGCAATAATTCATTAATTCATGTTAAAAATATTAAATAACTTATTACTATAAATTTATATGCTAAGTCTCAGTAAACCAATAACCAATATTTCAAAATAGGGAAATGAGCTTCCATTTTGTTTCATTTACTGCATTTATTTCATTATGCATAAACATGAAAACATACTTACATATTTTAAGTAATTTTTATATAAAAATTACACATTTAGTAATTTTCAAGAATCGGGTTTGAAGAAAACAACAGAAATATTTCAATTTTCACATTTACAATTGTTGTAAATGTAGGTATGAAATTAAACTTCGAAAAGATTTTTTCAATCAATACATTCATTAATTGAATTTACATATAATTGCCATCGTCAGCAGTATTTAGAATTAATATATATTGAATGTTTTACCTGACAGCAATCACAGGCACACTTTTAACTATCCAATTACAAATGGTAAGAATTTTAATTTATATAAATTTTGTTACTGTTGATTTAAAAATTGCATACTAAGTTTACAATTCATCATCCGTTAATAATATAACTTAGATTGTCTCAATGTATGACAGTTCTGAAACTTCTTAGCATATTTGTTATTAAACATTATTTAGAATATTTTGCAAAACTTAACTAAAAATTAATTAGCATAAAATAAAAGAAAAAAATTTCCAATCTACTTAAAATATTTATGACTGAAATATATTATATATTACAGTTGTAGTACTTGTTTTTACTGCTTGTTTTTGAAAATGTAAAATTTAGGAACCTTTCATTTGAGCATTTTGACATTGGATTATTTTTTCTTCGAAAAAGTGCAAATAAAATACCACCATTCAATATCATTAATATTATTGATTGCATTGCCCATTCCCAGAAGACAGTCCTGATATTTCTTACCATCTTTGTGAATAAAATTTTTTTAGAACATTTTGCAAATATATCCTTAGCAAAAAATTAATTTGTGTAAAATAGAATAAAAAGGAATCCAAAATTGTCTTAAAAATTAGAATTATCGAAATAAATTTTTTATTAAAGTAGTGGTATTTGCATTTTAGAAACACACATTCATTAAAATATAAAATTTAGGAACCTTTCATTTGAGCCTTTTGACATTGGATTATTTTTTCGGCGGAAAAGAGCAAATAAAATACCACCATTCAATATCATTAATATTATTGATGGCATTGCCCATTCCCAGAAGATTTCCACAAATGTAATGACAAAAGCGAAAGTGCCATCTAGAGGAACAATTTTGCAATTGATTTCTCCATCTATTGGAATTTCTTCATATTTCTAAACATTTTTACATTAGAAATACGTGAAATATACATTGCTTAAATATTTTCCGTGAAATTATTGATGAATACTTAGAGGAAGAAATTTGTAGAAAATATTAATCATTTCAATAATTTTATACTTTCTATGCCATTTTGAATTTAATAGTTCCAGATTTTCAACTATGCAACCAATTTGAATACGCATAAGTTTATTATAAATTTTGAATTTCATAAAAATTATCAATTTGAATTAATAATAAATTCAGGTATTTAGGCATGTGCAAAATGAGATTTAAATATGCCCTCTTGAGATTTCTACTGATTTAGTTATTCAATGTATTCATATTCATGCCATTAATGCAGTTCCAAAAAACATTTGAAAATATACTTGAATCATTTTATTGTTTATGTACAGTTATATATAATTTCAAGTTTCGTTATATCAATTGTCAAAAATTGTATAAAGCAATTAAAAGCAAGATGTACGCAAGTCCATCGGGTCAAAAATTCTGGTTTTTATTGTCATCAAGCAACTAAATCCTGAATGCATCGAGAATCTGCTTAATATATACAATTTTGCAATCAAAACATCGACATTTCCAAATGCATTAAAAAGAGCAGATATAATTCCAATTTTTAAGAAAGAATATCCTTTAAGAGGAGGTAATTACAGACCAATAGCCCTGACAAATTATTCTCAACAATTTTTTGAACGTTTCCTATGTAATCAACTCATCGAATATCTTGATCAACGTTAGATGCGGTATTTCATGGAGGCAATTTGATCAAACTTAAATAACAACAAGTGCGCATCAGTTGCCTTGCTTGATTTAAGCAAGGCATTCGATAGCAGAGATTTTGAAATACTTTCCAACAAACGTTCTCACTATCGTTTCAGCAATGACAGTTATAGTTTCTTAACAAAGCGGATGCACCGAGTAAGGGCCAATGGTATATATTCTGCATACAAAACGCCCATAAGAGGTGTACCCCAAGGCACAATTCAATTATGGGTACGTAGCTAATTATTATATAAACAAACAGTTTGCATCAATGTTCTAAATATAATAAAATTTAGCAATACGTAGATGACACCTGCATTGCAAATTTCAATGAAAACCCGAATAAATCAATAGCTAAACTGTCTGTGGATATAGAAAAATTCATAGAATATTACAACTCACACAGACTAAATATTAATGTAGCGAAAATGCACTTCATTGTTTTTGTCCAAAATACAAAAGAATTGCTAATAAATCTAATAATGCAGAATAAACAAAGTAAATCAGACAAATGAAACGATCAATAAACAACTCAATTATAAAAAATTCATACACGAGAAAACAAGCAAAATTTCCATGGGAATTAGAACCAGTAAACTACTTAACATCATCATGTAATATTTTATCACCGACTTATAACACATAATACCTTTCACTTTGTAAATCATATAAACTAATTAGACAAGAAAATAAAACATTTAATCTTAAATATAATGCACAAAATAAGCAAATGTCGATTATTAAGACAATAAAATCCTGTTCCAATGTTTATGTAACTATTTTAAATATTTTATTGTATTATTTTATAAAAAATTCCATAACCCAATGACGTAATGCGGCATAATGTGGTAAACATATTGTAGCATCATTCAAGAAAATTAACCAAAACTCTATCAATGATTTCTATTAATTCTTGGAAAATGCGTTTAGTAATTTTGACAGTGTAATTACGGCAAGTATTAGTCGCCGAAAAGGTTTGGCAAAATTAAGTGTAGACGAATCGCCTGCACACAGTTCTGCAAAGCCACGCGGTACGCAGAAATATTTAGCGTGGGAAAACCCAAATTGAAATTAAGGCGACTGGTACTTGTTTGACATCAATAATAGGTAAATATGTTTTAATGAATTTTGTATAAATAGGAACTACGAGCTGTGAATTTGATGAAGATTAACCTCGTTATATTTTCTCTTGATTATTACGGTTTGATTTATTACATTATGCAAAGCTAAACGGTTTCTGTGTGCAACAATCAGAGTGCTATTAGCGGAGGAGTAAATAATGGGTATCGCGCTTGATTGTTGTATTACAGCTAAGTTAGGGATAAGTGTAGGGATTTTTCACCCGTTTGGCTTGCAATCAATTCCTTTCTTAGCATATAGTAATAAATGCAATAAAGGCGTTCTGCCATCGTAGGTAAATATCATTATTTATCTTAACCGAATTTTAGATCTAAATTCTGACCGATAATGTGACCGATAACGTGACCGATTGTATTGTTATTTTAATAGTAGTTTGTAGCTAGCGTTTGTACATAGTTTTTTAGTAGCTAGCGTTGTGTCTTACTTTTACCTTGTCAGTAGTTTATAGTTTGTTTGTATAGTATGTTACGAAATTATTACATGTAGGAAGCTGCTCGATATCACAGTTAAAGTTTTTATGTAATAGCAGCTAGTGTCTGTTTAATTACGGTATACGCCAACTACTGACAATATACGAATTGAGCTTGAGCATTAAGTCGAATTGTGTTCATAGTTTATTTCACTCAATAAGGCACACATAACAAATATAGTTTCATGAGACTGAGCTGAGTTGGACTCACAATGGATTGGATCTTTAACTACGTATAAGGATGGAGTTGATAGCTTCTGGCGAGCTTGTTATGATCTCAATGACTTGGCGTCGGGCAAGTGCGCCCAGAGATTACAATCCTCTTCCATCGATGGAGTATCTAAATAATGCTACATTATAATTGTTATTAGAACATCTGTCAAGGCAGTGTGGAATACACAATTAAAGAGAAGAAGAGGAAGTTTAGATAATACTTACCCCGTGATGGCTGATTCTGATCCCTTGTTGATTCTCTAAGTAGATTATTGAGTTATGAAGTGTTAGTTTCACCTGGGTAGCGATATTACATTACACGCTCAATGCAACAACTTTTGAATCTATTCATTACAACAAAACGAATAGCTAAACAAACTATTTACTGAAAAACACTAGTAATTTCAAAGCCTCTCCACAAGATTTAAAATATTTGATTTGGTTTTGAGGAGCCACTCAAAAACAGACATTTAAAAATATTGTCGACCTCACTCAAAGTAGCTTCTAAAAGAAAATTTCGTAGAATTTTTTAACTATGTTTACCTATTAATCAGAGAAATAATAAATTGAATGTCATTCGCAATGAGAGAATAGAATACTAAATTTTCGTGTTTCATATCAACTTAGAAATTGCTATTTAGTAATTCTTGTCAGGGAGGTTTTTTCGTACATTTTGCTACAAAAAATTATTGTAACATCAGTCGGTAGTTGTTGTTATTTATCGGGCAGATCACGCGCTTTTCGTGTTGACTAGTTGTTTTCATGTTTGTAAATATTGTAAGACACCCAAGCATCTGTAAATAGAGAAATAGTTTAACCGTGTTCTCTTGTTAACTAGAATCCTTGTTGCTCTAGTATATGTTCACCTCAGATACCTTCTGCTTTGACAGTAAGTCCTCTGCAAAGTTCTCTGTAGATTCAACCCAGTGATTCTACATTATGTTATTGAGCTGCAAATGCTAAAAAGCGTCGCTATTTTTACAAAAATTTAGTCCAAACATCAACTTTCAATAGAAAATTAGAGTGTTTCTGGTCAAGACTTTTTGCGGCAATAAAGTGATATCTTAGTCCTTCCTATGCCCTTGGTTGTTAAGATTTTCTAGTCTAAAGCAAAACTATTCTGATCTGAAGTTGCAATTGAATTTAATAACAACCTTCGTTTAAATGTTTGCACATTAACTTCATCCAGTGCTTCTCGATTAAGTTATTTCCAACGAAAAAAGTTATATCTACCTAAATTAAAACTTCAGTTGCCATAGGAGCATCATTAACAACTAAGTGATCTTCATGGAAAATTGTTTGGCTTTTACTAAAAATTTGGTATGGATGATTCATTAATACTTCTTCTCAATCTAAATAAAAATTTCAATTTTTTTTACATATTTCTAAGCTTAATTACGGAAAGCCTGATTTTGGTTACAATACGAAGGTTTGAAGGTTGCCAGTTAAGTTTTAGTTTGTCGATAGAAAGGAATATCTTCAGTGCTGAATCTAACAAAAATTCTGTTCGCGGGAATAGTTTAAGAATTTTCAAGGGTTCGAAATAATTCTTCGACCTAGCAAATTTTTTGTTATAAATGCATACGATTTCATTTTCTAATTTCGTTTTAAAAATTACTAGCTATAAATGCAAAAACCTGCTATTGTATTTTACCTTAGCTTATATACTGCATACTTTACAATGATAGTTTTTGCTATTTACAAAAATTATTTTCAATATTCAAGGCTTAATAAAAACACATATAAATACTTAAGTTATTCTTTGATATAGAAACATTCTTATCACTGGAGCCCCAGATTATATAATGAAACCCACAGAAAAATACTTGATGAAAATCGCATTTAGCAATTAAAAACTTTATATTAGAGCAAAAACGAGAATTTCAAAAAATGTCAAGTTAATTAAAATATTTAATTAAATATATAATATTTTTGTACAAGTAAACAAAAGAAAAATTAAATGTTAAGTTTTAAAGGTACTTTTCTGCATTTAAAAAATAATTAATTTAAAAGCGTCTTTAAAAGCAATTTGAAGGATCATTTGCATTGAAAAATAAAGTTGTAAAAAATAATGGTGGATTGAGTTTGTTGTTTTGCATAGCATAAAACAACAAATCATCATGGAAAATTTTTGCAAGATAAAACGTTCCCTGTCCCTTGAGAAACTATGCGGTTACGTGTCACTTTGCATAGCATTTAACTGAAAGTTTTCAGTTAGGAAACATCGGGAAGAGTAAAAAATATTTTCATATTTCGCATGCTCTTAGATTATATAATCTTACACATTAACTTGAAAATGCAAATAGCAATAGAATTTTCAGTTGTAAGAAAACTTATTTATTCTAACGCACACTAACAGTCTAATATTTTTAGCAAATTTTCAATAAATTCTTTTTAAACATCTAATAAACATTGCTGCGAATACAATTTGAAATTTTGTAATGTGAATCTACGAACATGTCTATATATATATATATATATATATATATATATATTGCAAAGATGTTTTGCTAGTTCTGTTTAGTAGTTTTCCATATATTCTACAAAATTGAACTGTTTCAAAACTGAGCATTTTACACTGTGTCTTAATAAATGTACATTCTGAAATCTATTAAAAATATAAATTAATTATTATTTTAGCAATTCTATTGTATATAACGTATATTGCATACACAAGAGACAATGTGAATATCAAATGCTTATGCTAACTAACTGATTTTGATTCGGTTTACGTTCTTTGCATGAATGCACCTTTATGTTGTGTAAATATAATTTTCCTGCAAATTTACATGCAGAATTTCTTTCAAAGACCCATATATGACCCATGTTTCCTCGAAACATAGACCCAACAAATTTTTGAATGCTTGACCTAACCCAAAATATTACCAATAAATGTGACTCAACCTTACTACCTCCTCGTACTCGAGAGTATACCCACACCCATCTTTTTAATAAATACATGAAAAGTTTATACCTCCTCAGTTCTGAAAATTCAAACCCACTAAAAATTTAATGAAAAAATTACTATTCAAGAAAAATTATGTTTGACTGTCATAAAGGATACTTAAAATTTCACTCTTTGATATACATAATTGAAATGACCTACGAAAAAGTGGTTATTCCCAAAGAACAATTAATTCGAAATTATGTTTAAAACCTCCCAATTTGAAAAGGCTTTGAAGAAATGGCTGCAAAGTGGTTTTTTCAAAAAGAAATTAACATTTTGTGAAATTACAC
This sequence comes from Hofstenia miamia, assembly GCA_900660155.1. Taxonomy (NCBI): domain Eukaryota; kingdom Metazoa; phylum Xenacoelomorpha; order Acoela; family Hofsteniidae; genus Hofstenia; species Hofstenia miamia. Next base: position 346,822 of record CABFPE010000201.1, on the reverse strand, counting down.
AAAGTAACCTTTCTTTGAATTATTTGATATTCAAATTGTTTCTAAGGAGGAGTTAAATGCATAAATAAATATCATATAGAAATAAAATGATAAAATGATTGTATTAATCTCACTAACTCAAGAAATCCAATCATTATCATTTTGCATTATGAATACTGAATGCATTTTTTGAACCCGCAAAAATTTCGTTTTATGCTTTATAGTGATATTAATGCAATAATGGGGAATAATTGTAACAATTAGTAAAAATTGGAATCGGTGCCTGAAAACCCTGAAATTCTGTTACCATGTAGAACAAATTAAATACCTGATTTCAAGAAAGGTCCAAGACAATCACATGAGTTTCGGAGTAAAATCGAAAAAACTGTGTATATTGATTATTTTTTTCGAAACTTAGAATCGTTTTCCATAACTTTTAGAATTCATCTCTGGGAGTACTGATATGTGAAAAACCTGAATATATGTGTAATTGCTGAGTTCTTAAAGGATGTTGAAGTGCTTTGACTTGGGCCTTTTTGAAAACATACCCCAATCAAGAACGAGCATTTCACTTTAAGATGACTATGGTCGATAAAATATACATTGAAAGATAACGTTTGTATGTTAGATATACATATGTTTAATAAAGCAGTAAAAGAAATTTGCAATTCAAGAAAAAATATTTACAAAATGAGATGTTTATTCCTTGTAATCAGAATTTTCCTCAGCCGCTTGATGACCCGAAGTGAAGAGGGTATCGATTTTTGCTTCTGTGTCGCTCTTCAGATATTTTTTCAGCTTCAAATATATCTTCTTTTTTCGCCAATTTAACCGATGCTCCCGATATAACAGGGTCGGCTGGAGAATGTTGGTTTGCCATTTAGGTTCAGGAAGAGTCTACTCCCAACATCTTGCAACGGTACAATGAATGAAACTCATTTTCTTTCTAGTCTTTAATAATTTTCCGTTGTTTATTAATGTATAGCTTTGAACATGTTTCACCCAAAACGATCACCTCCAGTGATTTGCCTATCGGAGAATCAAAATCTAGTGTTAGACGTATACTTGCACCACTTAATTCGGGGTAGAGTACCTCATTATTTGCCTCCGCAATACTGGTCAAATCAAAAACCATAATTGCATGCTTATTATAATCTGAGTATGGTATACCAGTTACATCATTCAAACCCAACGCCTTTACAGAATGAAAGTATGCTTGTGCATAATTATTTTCACCCACAGTCATTGGTGTGAATGCAATATTCGATCCACCCCGTGTTGTAGTAACTTGGCACAGACCTCTAAATCTATATGAGAATGGGTTTCAGTCGGGTGTTCCTGTAAATTGTAGATTGGGGACAAGTGCTAGAGCAATACGTCGAATCGGTTCATTTGAAAATACATTTTCTTTTGTTAGAGAGTTTTGACCAGGCGGAATAATAAATGTTCTTGTGAGAATTCGCATAAAGTGGTATGTCGCTGGTGTAGTTAACAACGTTTTTTCAATTGCCAGATGCACACTTTCTGTAACGCATAGCTTCCTTAGACTCAATGTCGCATCTGTAATTTCTGTTTTGTAGTATACAGCGGGGGTGGTGGTAGAATTGGAAATTAGGGAAAAATCATCCAAGGATCGTAAAAGTTTGAGACGAAGGCTAACTCCCGGTATCAATAATTTTTCGTTTTGAAAAAAATCCACAGCTACAGATCCATAGAGGTTTAAAACTTTGCTTTTCTGTGTTAGAGCCAAACGATGAAATTGTCCATCTTGGCTATTACACTTATCTAATGATTGATCAGGACGTTTTTTCAAAATAATACCCTCTTGGTGTTAAAAGTGAATTTTCTTGTGCTGCACTCTTTAATAGTTCTGTTGTCATCATTACAGTATGTGGCCAAACTGCATCACCTGTTTGTATTAAAACTATTAGCATAAAGATTATAATCACTAAATAATGAATGTAGGGGGTTGTTTACTAGACAAACATGATCCCGTTTAGTAGCATCAGTAACATCCCAAATAAGATCACTCCCGTCATTGCGTAAAATTTTGACTGATATAGCCAAGTGTATACTTTGCAAATCAATGTATTCATTTTGTTCTGAACCAAAATTAAATTCAATCATTGGACCATTAAACCCTGATATTGAGAAATATTTTTGTGTGCTACCACCATTGAAGTTTACCAAAACTTTATCTCGTTCAAAAATGTCCAAACACGAATGTGTGAAGGTTCTCATGACTGTACTTGAAATAATAAATATTCCCAATGACCTTGTGTATTTATACTAAGTTTTTAAAGATATCAGTTTTTTTGATTCTAGGCATTTTTTGTTTCAAACTATCACGTTTACTTTGTGCATTGACTAAAAATTGTTTAACACCACGCTGCGTTTTGATAGTTTTTGTTATTCTATCAGATGTAGATATTCCATTACTATTTTGACTAATTTCTTTACGTTGTTTCTTAGATTGCTTGTTTACTGTGTTTTTTGTAACTTGACATTGACTCGACCAGCTTGCCACAATAATCATCAGTAATCTCTGTGCACCATACCACTTTAATTTTCTCCTTCAGATCGTCGAGTGATGTGAATTGGCGCCTCCTCAGACAGTTTTTGATGTGATGCCAGCAATTTTCTATGGGGTTGAGGTCTGGGGAGTTTCCGGCCAGTTCTCAAGCAGCCGAAAGCCTCGTGATGCAATCCACTGTTTCACAACTTTGGCGCTGTTGTACAGATGTTCCGCAAAGCTGCATAAACATGGGAACTTTCTCCTGAATTATTTTGAGGTAGGCCTTGGCTACCGCACCTAGATTTGCTTTGACTTCAGAAGATGAAGAGAATGGTTGATTGACGACGTAACGGTGAATGAGACGGTCAGTCTGAGGGGTTTTCGCTTTTGGTCTTCCAGACCACTTGCGAGGGGAAAAATTTTGCAGTTGCTGATAGCAAGTAACACTTCTGGATACCGAAGATACTGACACGCCCATTCAACCAGCTATAGCACGATAATTGTACCCCTCTTCGTACAAGATATGAATTTGAGCACGCTTTGTTGGTGAAATTTCACTACCACGGACCATATTTCAAACTATAAAGTTTGTGCTTTTCAGTGCAAATGTACTGTGTGTAAATCTAAAGTTGTGTAAATGTGATTGGCTAAATGAATCTGTTGTAAATTCTAAGAAAAAATTGGGAATTCCAGGAATTTTATGAAGTTTCCAGGAAATAGCATAAAACACGCTTTAGACAGGTTAATGTTCCCAAACTTTTGGCCAATACTGTATATGGAAATAATTTTTAAAAAACTTTGAATGACTTAAATGTGATTTTCATCAGCTGCCACTTCTACTCTAAGTTTCTCAATCTTGGAAAACTTTTTAATTTATCTCAAGTTTTCTATCATCAACATGCCTTCAATTGTAAAAATCAAGAAAATTCTTATTCAATATTTTGACTAATTTATAGACTGCATTACCGAATATTTTCAAATATTTGAATTAATGCAAACTATTGGATTTCGATAACCGTCTTGCAGAACGATTATTTTCTGCTTAAAGAAATTTTAAACAAAATACAATAATAACCGATTAGAGGAAAAAACTACAGAAATCATTAGCAGTTTTTTCTTGATAATGATTTATTAAAAGAACTGCAGGACTAATCTTATTTCTATAATAATATTACAGATAAATTTCTGAGAAAACTCGCCTCGGGGATTTCATGCATAAATAAATCTTTTATTGTGCTTACTTACACTATTTTGGTTACTCAAAAAATAATTGCTTTCCTAAATTTTGCATGCACCAGCCGCCACTGATTGTAGCACTGGATGGGCAAGCTGTTGAAAACTTTTCTTTAGAAGATTGACTCATTACAAAAACGTGCGCCAAACATCGTACCAGATTACGCAAAGCAACTAATGACTGCAGTGTATTGCTATCGGTATTCCCAAACCGCATCTTCCGTTGCTACGTATTTTAAATGAAAGCTTTATCAGATTTTAATTTCTGATTTAGAATTAAATGTTTTCATATTCTTATTGTTTGATCATATCAATAAACATTGTTAGTCCTTCAATGAACAGCAACATGTATTCCATTAAAAAAAGAGTTTTAACAAGAATTTACAGTATACAGCATTTCTACTTCCAAATTCCTTGGGAAACGGGATAGACTATAGCGCAAGTAAAAAATTGGCCACTTTTCTAAAGTTGAGGATTTTATCTAAAGTTACTAGATGGCACTTGTAAAATTAATAGTTCAAAATATTGCCAAATACTCTAGGAATTTTTACCATGCGTAAGCCTGCTTATATCCGGATTCATGGATATTAGAACAAAATGGAGCAACGCATCATACCTTAAAATCGACAAAAGAACATTTTGACAATTATAATATTCAAGTTATGCAATGGCCAATGAATTCACCAGATCTAGTACCCATAGAGAACGTGTAGCAGATTCTGAAATCCCACAAATCTGAAAGAAATAAATAGTTACATCCTTGAATCGCAACACCAAATAACTCAAGAAGTCCGTTTAATGGTTTCAGTTTCAAGACATTTATCTGCGTGTCAAGCTTTGCATGGCAAACTTGTCGAATAAATTGTCACCAGGTTACAAGCTGAGACAATTATATTTTCAATACATTTTATAAGCCTCTATTTGTCTTTCGTTTGTTATCAAAAATGTATTTATAATGAGGCCACTTTTTTTACTATATTTTAAGAAGCCATCAATCACAATTTAGAATAATGACACTTCGTGTGATGTGACAAAATCGTGAATGGTTTGATAACCAATATTTCTCCCTAAGCGTTCGAATTATGTATCCTCCTAAACATTTGATAGTTACAATAATATATTTTAAAGCTCAGATTGGTACAATTAAGGTCAATTATGAATTTTCTACCCCTTCCCATTTGAAAAATTGCCTCCTTTTTAAATTCTGCATTAGTATCATATACTCTTCTAAAATTTAGTTTAGGCTTTCAATTCCAGTGTATAGATTTTATTAAGAGTTTCTTTGATTTATCGAACTGAAAAATTGTAGAAATTTATCGGTAAGTATCATGAAATCGGTCTAAAAGGGGGCAAATTGGCATTAATTTAAAAGGGTAAAGCACAGGGTTCAGTTTTCTGTCCATATACATCTCTTTCCAGTGCAACCACTTGGTTTATGCACAATAGGCTGGGATGTGAATAGGGCAAAAATTACTTCCAACTACCAGCTTTAAGACATTCTCAAAAATGCGTTGTAATCACCATGTTGATTGCTGTCTCTCATTATGTGCCTACACAATTGAAAATAGCTTGAAAAAAACTAATATTAGTATTCCAATGTTTTTAATCATAAGTAACTATTTGATAAAATTTTTTTCAATTGCGTTTGTTTTAAAAAAAGGTTCTATTTTTACTTCGGATATCTTACAAAGATGGAAAAATATGAGTGCGTAAAATTACGGCATGGGCGCTCGGACAAAATCTAGGCGCTGTGAGGGTTAACATTTAGTCTCAAATTTTACTAAAACTACACTATTTTAATTTTATGTTGCATGCATGGGAATACGGAGGATTTTCTGACTAGGATATCTATAGTACTGACCAAGTGGGTGTCCAAAGCGAACATTTTTTTTTAAATATAAAAAATGGACCTTAGAAATGTCTTTCGCATTTTTGGGAGGAAATCTACAACAATATTAAATTGTAAAATTTTACGTGCTGATCTTGCTATTAGCTTTATTGTCTAGGAGGAGTTGGATGAGAATCCAAGGGAATTCGTCCCCGCTAACCCATGTGGCTACGGCCCTATTTTGAGCATTTAACTACATTTACAACTCTGGATAGGAATATTAGCTTCTCGACAGTTTCTAGAGTTCATTGTATCGAAATACAAATTTCTTCCCGGGAACTCTTGCTCACGGTAATCTGCAAATGAAAATATATCTAAAAGAGTTCTTCTAAAATCATAGACAGTATATAACTTTTGCTGATTCAATTCTGCTTGTGGTGGAATATGGTGATGTGCTGGTCTTATGATAATCAGGAATGGAATATGATAGTTATTGTCAAATGGTAGTAGATGCGGATGATCTCCATGAATTACAAATGTTGTATTTACTGTAAAGTCTTCTAAATCTTTTAATATATTATGTATAGAATCATCAATGCTTTGCAGATTAGCACCGAGATTGTCATGTAAATCTTGTAAATCGATGTTCATAAATTTTGGCTTATCATAATACATTTGAAAGAAACTTATTGCATAATCACCTGCGAGCTCAGAAGTTTGCTTACCATACATGCAATGCTTTCCACTTGCCCAAGGCCCAAAATCATATGTTAAGGGGATCTTTTCATTAATAAAGTTTTTATCGCAAAAAAGCATTTGATGATGGACGTCAACGAAATAAGATCTTGGGACTGATGCAAGCCATGTGGATTCAATATTTGAAGGCCCCCAAAATCCCATTTCACAGCTTGAACTAACATAACCAGTGACGTAACCTGCTTTTTTAAACAGTTCAGGAAATGTTGGTTTTGAAAATGTTTCTTGATCATTAAGATATTCAGGACTGTATCCAGTAAAAAACGGGCTCCTATTGGATTTAGTGCGCCCTGGAAAATCATGAAAACGCATGTATGTATGATAGTTTAATTTCAATTCCCTTTTCCAACTTTGTAAAAGCCTAATAGTTTTAATCAAATATCTTTCAGCAAACGGACGTGCCAGACTATCAAGAAATATTATAAATAGATTTTCCTTACCAGTCTTCCCATTTTCTAGAGCAATATCGGCTCTTCTGACTGTTTTAATAAAGACTTTTGGAATAGATTCCATTCGCGAAATCACTAATTCATGATTTTGTATTTGTGATGGATCACCATTTAAGTTAATAAGGTTTTCACGCACTGACCGTATGACGTTAGAAACTGAAGCACTGTACCTTCCATGCATACCCCAGAGTGTTACGTTAGGATATGCTACTATATTAGGTTTTCCCGGTATTTTGTCCATCCAAGACACATCGTATGTATTTTTACAAGTAAAAAGAGTAGGATGCGACTCAAGCATCTTCACCACAACTTGATGAACGCGCAAATGTTTTAAGCACATATGCACGTGACAGTATTCTTTTGAACTGTTATATTTAACAGATTCTAATGGCGGCTGCTCAGACTTAAAATAGAATACTGTTATAAAGAGAAAGGAGAAAACAACTACATATTTGATTGTTTGAGTACGCAATGCAATATAAATAAAACAAGTTAAGAAGAGAAGAGCTGGTAACAGAAAACGTAGACCAGCCACATTGTAGTGCAAATGGTTATTGGGAACAGCATCCATTAGCTCTGAGCCAATAGCATATTCAACGCATATGATAACATTAATCAACCCAATAACATAGAATGTATATGATGATCGATATCTTTTGGATTCCAGATAGAAAGGTGGTAATTTCAATAAGGCATCACAAAGTCGAAATGCAAAACAGTAACAGAAAATAATAAGGTATGACATTATGGTAATGATTTCAGCGACCACTAATTTCCAAACTTCATTTTCAACCCATTCTATCCATTCATTCGGTGTGATGTTTGCAGGTTCGCAAGCATATTCATAGGTGACAATTGCAAGAAATGTCAGGAAAAGAAGTACAACATCATAAGTCTTCGCTCGCATCCTCTAAAAGAAGCAAGTTATATAGCAAAGTGCAAGTACAAGGCAAAAATAAGTAAATACATAAACATTATTTAATGAAGTATTTGCAAGAATCAATTTGAGGTTTGAGATTTCCTTGGAATGTGCCCAATCAGCCTTAAACTATCAAACGTTCTTGTTGAAAGCCTTATGACAGTCCGGTCATTAACATAGTCCATGAAATAGTGAATTATGTGTCATAAAACTTAATTTTTGTAACATACAGGGTGTCTAGAAAGTTTGGCCCCAATAACATTTCATAATTTTGCCAATATCTAAATAAGTAAACTTCTTTCCGGATAGAGTACATTAAATTTTTAAATTAAGCCTCCATAGCCACTGAGAACTATAAGGTTAAATCTTTTTTAAAGCATGGATGCAAAAAATATGAATAATTTTAAAGCCTACATTGAAAATTTGTTAATTTTCCTGTGCCCAAACTTTATGGACACCCTGTATATTATAACTCACGTGAAATGATAATTTGCCGGTATATAAGCGGAAGGGAAAACACATTAAATCGCAATGAATTTTGGCATAAAAATGTAAGTTTGAAAAAACAGTTGAAGGTAAGGCGTGAGATGGGACTTGGCAAGGGCGTTCGTGACTGAGAGACATTTAACAATCATTATGCAATTTTTATTCATTAATGATGTGAATATTTTTTGAAAAATTACTATTTACTGGTATTAGCATAGCTTATGGGCGCACAGCATTTTTTCATTAACCATTTCTTATAAGTTACTACAGCTATGCAAGATATTCGCCTTTTACAAAGCATGTTAATAAAACTAGCTTTTCATTCAGAAGTAAATCCTTAAAAGGACAATTCGACGCTTGGGAATGTAAACTGCTCAATACCATTTAGCAACCATATACAATCTAGTGTCTCATAGTTATAACCAGGGATGCGATTAAGTTGCAAACGCAATAACGCAATTGCGGATGCAATTTTGAGCCAATCACAGTGCGAAACGCAATTTTACACTCAATTTTAGGAATATTTACATAATTCCCAACACATATTATAGCCACTTTGTAGTCAACCTTGTTTTAACACATATTACATTGCAAAAATTGTTAGCCCTATACATTATTTATTATTTCTACATTACATTATTATTTAAAATTAATAAATTATTTGAAACTAACGGTAAGCTTATTTCAGTGCCTGATGCAATGGGGAAAGTAAAAGGTCCCGAAAAATTATATATAAAGACTTTACCGGGAGGCGACGCAGTCTGGGACTTCAATAAGCAAAAGAATACAGTCTTTTGTAAGGTGTGCACTGTGGGCATAAATTACAACGTTGAGAACCTCTAGTTTCGCCTAGAAAGCCATTAAAATTCTGGAAAACACGCAAGAAACGTGACAGCTTCGACATCTTGTCAGCAGCTTTTCTCATCAACGCCCCAAGAAAACAAGTTCGAGCAGGATTTGACTTCTGCATTACTTCGGTCTGGCATACCGCTTTAAGTTGTGGAAAAAGCACATTTTAAATCATTCATGGAAAAACTATACAGCGAAATTATGGTAAGAATAACGAAAAAATTTGCTAAGGAGGATTTTTCAATAATTGTTGACGAAGCAAGAGATGCATTTTTAAGATCTCTCGTTGGAGTGTTACTTCAGTCTCTTGTGGCAGCGGAAAAACCCGTGTTAGTTGAATTAGTGGAATTTGAGAGAAAGAAACCACCGAACTATAGTACAACTGGTTTCACGGGTTGTTCATCAAATTTGCAAAGACGGCGATTTTTCTAGATTCAAACTTTTCATCAGCGATGCGGCAAGTTACATGATAAAAGCAGGGTCAGTTCTGAAAGAAACGTTTGAAATTTTGCATATTACTTGCGTCGCCCATGCAATTCATAGACTTGCCAAATATGTACGTAATCGAAACACTGTTTTGAAACAGTTTATATCACTCATGAAAAAGGGTCTGCTGAAAAGCAATAGTCGCAGAAAACTGTACAAGAAAAAATCGGGGTTACCGCTACCACCATAGCCAGTCGTCACAAGGTGGGGGACATGGATTACTGCAGCAAAATTCTACTGTGAAAACTTCAAAAAAATTAAGGATTTCATGCACGAGATTGAAAACGACGATACAGATGCTGTATTAAAGTGCAAGAACCTTATTGTGTCAAAGGAAGATGAGCTAGGGGCAGAATTGTTATTTGTCAGCAGCCATTTTGGGAACTTGCCTGAAGTTATCGAATCATTACAAAAACGACAGCCTTTAGCAAACGCGCGACAATTTTTCAAGAATTCAGAAGTGGTTTGTTGATCGAACCCTACAAGTCAAGGTTTGACATGATTTTGGAAAAAAATCCTGATTTAAACCAAATTCTCACAATTGCAGATGTGGTAAATGGACACATATTTTCGTTAAATGAAACATCATCTGAGGATTCCATGAAATTATTGAATTCCCCAATTGTTAGCGCGGATATAGAATGAGTTTTCTCGTCATTGGGACATCTTCTCGACCAACAGAGGACAAGATTGACAGTGGAACATAAAAAATGTCATCTGATAGTCTCTTGGAATGATCATTTGTAACAGATTTTGTGTTATTTTCATGGTATTTCAGTTAATAAACTTGTTTTCTGAAACGCAATTTTTACATCAATTTTTTGGTGATTTTTGACGCAATTTTTTGCGCAATTTTGACAGTTTTTGACGCAATACAATCGCATCCCTAGTTATAAAACAACAGTAAACAATCAACGTCTCTTAGGCCCTCTTCACAACAATACAGGGAGCGCGTGATGCGGGGCGATATTTGTAGCGTCCGTAGGTGAATTCATAACAGCACCGTGACAGCTAATTGGTTTTAGCCCTCCACCCATCACGCTATTGAAGTAATAAATGAATTAATCAATAACGCAAAAGTACTGTAATATATTGATTGGTAAACGTAATACTAATTAATATTGCACGCTTCTTTACTTATTACATTTAGTTCTTATTTTTCGGAGTGTAAAACTTTATTGAAGCAAAGTGTGTATGTATTGAATATACTAAATTATATATTTATATATTTCTGTTCATTATTTTGTCATTTTATAGTGGTATGTTACTCATTACAAAGAAACTGTACTACATTAGCGACGCTTTACGTTTGTAGTGTGCTACACCCAACTCTTGATAGCATTTGAATAAAAAATGCGAAATGTAGCATGCCAATCACTTGGGAGTTTATTCAGTAAAAATAACCAACACTTGCAAATTTGTGTATATACCATAATAGCATTCACAATATAAAGTACTATATCCTGATAATCATCCATGTTTAATGACAAAAAAATGAATGGTATTAATTTACTTTGTGTTAGCCAATCAGAACGCTCCAAGCTCTTTTGAAATCGATGTAACACGGGTGGCAATTTTTGTTATGAAGGCAAGCGTTTTCGAGGAGTATCGATGTCAATTATTCTGTAGCGTGCTCACCGTGTTGTTGTGAAGACGGCCTTACATGATTTTATTTGACCTACTAAATGTATCTTTGGTTAGTGTATGCAGCAGATTTATTGTGAACGTTACTATAAAATCTTGACATTTCATTGGAACAATTTTTTACATTTTGCATCGGATGGTTCGCCATACATGATTATATCCAAACTAACGCACCACAACGTTCACTTAATTCACAATTGCGCTGAAAGGGTTCTTGCCTTATATCATCATTGGAAGAGTCAAGTCTCCAAAAATGTTTAAAGAAATGCGTTTTAAAAAATTTTTTGGTAGTGGGCTGTGAATTCCACCTCATCATAATATTACTTGTTGGGAACTTGGTTGGGAGTTGCAATGTCAAATGTCAAAGTCAAATTTACGAAGATACCATGATAAATGAAATTTAAATGAATAACCGTTGGCTATGAAGTTGGAAGCACTTTCTAAAGAAGGTATTAGAATGCACTTAGATTCTTCACTTAAAAACTTAAACCTTAAAATATTTGATTTGTTCCAGAAACAACCAATTGAATTGTGAATAAAGTAAAACGTTGTTGAATCTCTAATGATCCATCGAGCTGAAAAGCGTTATACTGTTTTCATTGATGAAACCAATTATAATATGCACAATTTTAGATCTCAAGACAAGTCTGTAATATTCATATTTATCAATAGCAAACAAAAAGCAACAGTCATGTATTGTTTGGCAATTGACTATTAAAAAGCTGCAACTCTTGTCATGTTTAATGGCAAATAAATAAATAAAGTAGTAGCTTGACTTTATGGAAATTGCGGTAACAGTTGAACGTATTGTTCGATACTGAATTTATGAGGAAGCTATTCATAGGCCTCCGTGACGAGAAGATTCTCTCACTAGAAGCTGAAGTTTCTGTTAATACAATAGTTAGCAGCAATAACAAATCTGGAAAAACATCTTAGTAGTAGTAGTAGTAGTAGTAGTAGTAGTAGTAGTAGTAGTAGTAGTAGTAGTAGTAGTATAGTTTATACATACGTAATATTCTGGTATTGTAACTACCAAACTAACAAGCCATGTTATTAGCATTAGTAGGCCAACAGTTTTCCTTGAAAATGCACTGTAATTTAATGGGAAATTGAGAATAAGAAATCTTTCAAATGCAAAGGAAATCAGAGATAAATTGCTTACACTAAAATATTAAGATTAAATCAAATTACTTAAGCAAAATTTCAAATAAATATACAGTATATATTAATGTAAATATTTCTGTAATACATCAAATCATAAAAATCAAAAACTGTATGACTAATTCTTGCATAGATTGAATTTTGAGTAAAAATTAATATTTTTAAATAATCATGGAAATATATGAATGTTAATTTTCTTAGTAATATATTAAGACAAATACCAAATTTTTAATATTTGCTTAGTTTCAATCTTCAATATGATTTATATTTTAAGTTATCAACCTGTATGTGAAATGAACAAGGAAACAAAATATCTGACAGTATTGTGTTTTGCCAGCTGTGAGGAAGAAAAAGTAGTTCCAATAAACTGCAATGCCAATACCTGAGCCAATATCTGCGAGAAGAATGTTGATTATATAGGTTACAAAAGGATATGCTAAGAACTTTGGATTAAGCAAGACATGTATTGCAAATATGTTACTGCAAATGCCGAATACACCAACAAACAAATTGCTCCAAGATATTATTGTTTTGATTAGTTTTGCGTCGTCTTCTTCATTTGTTGAATTTAACATTTTGTGGTTGAGAGAAAATCTGAGCTCTAATATAGTTTTGCCGGCCAATCAAAATTATTACCTCAATATTTCACTACAGCATACTGTCTTTTTAGCGTGTAAAGAGATTATTTGACTGCAATCAACTAAAAATAGGGGTTGATTGGTTAATTGTTGTGCGCCTTAGGAAACATCGCGTCGCAATAACAGGAATCCTGGATTTTTTAGAATTGAAATCCCTGGAGACCTTAGCAAGTGTTGATTAATGTGCTGATGAAATTTCAATTAATTAATGAAATACCTTCATCCTTAGAATGTATGTTTACCATTTTAACTCTATTTAATCGGGGCTTTTTTGGCATCTCAAACGTGGGGGAGTAAAAATTCCTCACTCCTATCTAACTCTAAATTGGATTATGATAATAATACGAAGTTTTGCACAAATAATCTTCATATCAAAATTATGCAATGTTCGTAAATTATATATATTATAAATATAAT
>CABFPE010000201.1:293345-315495 GCA_900660155.1 Hofstenia miamia | reverse complement strand
GCAGAAGGCAATGCATGGAGAATACTGGAGGAACACAGAAAAGTGTGACAGAGGGGAAAGCAACAAGTGGTTAAAGAAGGCAGGACTGAAAAGAGAAACAAAAGCATTGATAATGACAGCACAGGAGCAGGCAATAAGAACAAACTGGGTGAAGAAGCATATAGACAGAAAAGTAGAAGTAAGTGATAAGTGTAGGCTATGTAAGAAAGAGGCGGAGAAAGTAGATCATCTGATAGCAGGGAGTGAGAAGTATGACAAGGTGGGACGAATGGTACACTGGAGCTTGAGCAAGCAGCAAGGGTTAGAAGCAAGAGACCAGTAGTATGAGCACAAGCCACAGGGCGTCATAGAATATGTTAAGATACTGTGGGACTTCAACATACAGACAAGTAAGCACGGATGCCTGAGATAGTAGTGGTAGACAAAGAGAAAAGATTGAGAACAGTGATAGACATAGCAGTACCAAAGAACAGGAATGTAGAAAGCAAGGAGAAAGAGAAGAGTTGGTAGAGGAATTAGAAAGGCTGTGGAAGTTTAAGAAAGTTGAAGTAATCCCAGTAGTTGTAGAAGCACTAAGAGCAGTGAGTAAGAGGCATAAGAGACACTTGGAGGAATTGGGGTACCAAAGTGGGGAGTGTTAGGAACTGCTAGAGTCCTGAGGAAAGTTCTAAGACTCCCTGGGAACTGGTGGGTTCCCCGAGCTGAGAGTGATACCAGCATAAAGTTGAGAGAAGAAATGAAATAATAATAATAAATAAACGTTTATTAACACAGCTAAGAAGAGTTATCAGCATGTTAGAACGATTTTATTGTCCATTTTTATAGATACTGCAAAAGGGGAATGAACTAGTCCTTCTCGAACTGCGTGAGAATTTCTCCAGACGAAAGTGCCCAGTGCAAGGAAGTCCATCTGGTAAAATTTGATTGAGATGATGTGGGGTTTTGATCATTTTGTTGAACAATTTAATTGCTAGATGAATTCATCTGAATCTAACAATAATCTTAGGTTTGTAAGTTTCACATATAATTTTAATACCGCGGTTTATTATCCGTGGTTGTAGTTTTTTATTGAGATTAATTGGGAGTATCACAAAAATTTGAAAGGCATAATCAAAGATCGATAAAAAAATAGAAGAGAAGACAGGGAACGTGAATATGTTGTTTGAGTAGTTCTAAGCTGTCTTAAGCAAAACAGCCTTCCTGCATACATCATCAATGTGATAATCCTATCTAAACTTTAACGTGATTGTCAGGCCTAGATACACATGATATTGCCACAGGGGGATCGATTGAGTTTTTGCCAAATACTATTTGCCAGGATTTATAGTGGTTGATATTAAGCCGATTTTAGGAGGCTTGATTCTCAATATTGCTTAGTTTGCATCTCATTTCCACAGCATCAATAGGTATAGGAATTATCAAAGTATAATATCATCCGCCTATTTGATGATGTGGTTTATTGAATGCGAGGCACTTAAATCTGAAATGAAAGTCAAGAAGAGCAGTGGACCAAGTATTGATCCTTGTGGTACTCTGGAAGATGTCTGCTTTTGGCGATTAGTAGAGACATTGAACCGAATCTGAAATGATTGATTAGATAAGTAGTCTGATATGAACAGGCAAAAACTTCGTGGAAAATTGGGCATTAGTAACCTCTCAAGTATGATCCGATGAGATAACATGTAAAAAGCTTTAAATAAGTTGATTGATTGTAATACCACTCCTCAGAAATGCTTATCATTGTAAATTTTAAAACAATCTCAGTGATTTTGATGAGGGCAGTAGTAGTTGATCTGTGCTTTGTATGTGCAAATTGGTTGGAATCAAGACTGCTTATAAATTATTGATTGATGCTATCATAAATAATTCTTTCGAAGATCTTTCCCAGAAGTGGCAAATACGAAATCAGTCTGAAAGAGAGATAATTATTGTCAGAAATTTTTGGAATTGGAGTGATCTTGCCACTTTCCATTTTGCAGGGAAACATTTTGATTCAATACACGCTATTGAAGATATTACAGAGCGAATTGGCAATCAAGGGGGCTGCTTTTTTCAACAAGATCGAAGGGATCCCATCAGGTCCAGGAGCATTATTGACCTTGGATTCAATTAATAGTTTGTGAACTTCCTGAGGACTTGTGAAGGGAAATCAATTATCGTCCAATATAGAACCATCAATAAGCAGGTCTGATTCTGAGTAGTTCATATTTATGGAGAAAGAGTCAGCTAAGTGGTTAAGCCCTGACAATTGATCTTCAAATGAGTTCAAAAAATCCAGTGTGTTGAATTTCTTCTTTCCCCTTATTTCGTAAACCACTCCCCAGGACCTCTTTCTTTCATGGGACAATTTAAAAAAAATTGATTTTCGCCGCATTTGGTTTCCTTCTTCGACTTTGCGCAGTAATGTGTGAATATAACAGCATCCCTGAAAAAGTAGAAGTTCTTTTTGAATTCTAGGTCCTTCAGTAGGCTAGTGATCCACTTCGGTTCCTTAGACGTTCTACACACTTTAGATTTCGGAATAGAACCACCATTGCCAAGAACATCGTAGAACAATGTTCTTAGTGTANTTATTGGTTTTAACATCACCATATTATATTTGGATTTTCCAATCAGGGAATAAAAACCGCATCATCATAAGTAGAAAAATGTCATTGTCCATCAGAATTTGATCGATGGTAGAGTTACATGCATAGGTGCATTTACCTTGCAACCAAGATCTAGAGACGTGGCTAGATTGGGAGGCAGGAGTTTTTAAATCCATTGTTAAAATCACCGCCAATAATAATGTTGTTTTCAAGATGGTCTAAGAGAAAATGGTCGATCTCTGTGATAAGAGCATTTAAAATGGCCTGATAAGCGGTTACACTCACCAAGGTGGGATGTAGAACGTGATCAGAAGCCAGCAATTCCAGATGGATGACGGGTTGGAAGAAGATTTGCTTAAAGAACCCTGACCTAATGTGGGACCACACACAAATTACCACGTCAGCTTAACAATGCTGTTTTCAGTATTGTTGAAAGTATACTACCAGTAGCAGAAAATAAGCTCATTTGGAACAGATGAATAGCACCCGGATAAATATGGGAAACCGGATTAAAGCTGACAGATGTTCTCTAAATTTTCAAGAATGTATTTGCATTAAGCGCTTTTTTAGCATTTGGATACTTATCCCGATCCCGTCATTCTACAGTTCACTAACACACTTGTGAACAACTGAGAGCATTCTTTGCTATGAAAATAGTATGAATACCCCATGTTCCCTCATTGGGTACTTGTGAGTCATAGGCAATGTGGTGATGGGCAAAAGCTATTTCAAGTCTACCTGGTGGTCTAAAAATCAATTTCAATACCTGACTCAATCACGGCTTATGAAAAGACAAGAATTTTTTTCAGAGCGACTTTGTATTGCACAAATAATGATGCTCATTGTCTGATGAAAATGTTCAATTACAATGCAGTTAATGAACTGGTGAATATAATTTGACCCTGTTCTTATTCAAACTTAATATTTGAGATATTTCACCAACTTTTTTTTTAATACAGATGCAGAGACTTCCGGTATGTAAATTTAGCACAAGCATATCCATCGCACCTTCGTTGTAGGCCAGCAAAATGACTTCATACATCCCCTTAAAAATGGAAATATTGATGGCAATATTTGGAAATTTGTTTGTTGAGTATTGGGTAATAAATTATATTGTATATTGTATACAGTATCAATTATTTTGGAAACAGAAATTTTGTTTAATGTAGACAGCATTGTTCAATTCAATTGTTTTACCAATCTATATTTCACAATAATAAAGCTGTTACAATGCGATAACAAACTATATTTATCTATTTTGTATTTGCCAATTCGATTCTTTATAATCAACTTACCAATAACTGCTACAACGAATAATGCCAGGTAAGCGCAAATTTTGTACATATCACAATATTACATGGAATAAAGTTTCAAATTTAAATAGACTCACAGACCAAAACCTTCAATTTATATTTATTGTAGATTAAATATGGAATTGCAATTTTAAGAAAATCATTGACTTGAGAACCAAAATTTGTGAAAATTTATCAGGCTTAATGTTTAAAAACTAATAGTAGCAAAGTGAAGTGATTGTTACGGAGAAGAAAACAACGGAAAATGTTGTGGAAAAATTTTAACTTACAAGTAAGCTATTAATCCAGCTACAAAATCAATCTTGGCTAATCCAAAAACGTCTTAGTACAACTAATGAATTGAATCGATTTCTTATTTAAAATATGCAAATGGCTACAACTTCTTTAAAGGAGGTTAATTTTTATTGCAAAGAAAAATTGTGAAAATTATATTCATTAGAATCTTTAGGCAAAATTTTAATGCTTGGATTACTCTTATATGCTTCAACATACAGTACTGAGGAAACGAAATGCTCGAAGAACAAATATGAACCACATAAACTAAAACCGGTAAAGTTATATACAGTTGATTTGGATGTTTCTCCTAAAAATCGTTGGACTGCGATTGTGAAAGAGTATAAAAATGGGATAAAAGAGTTATTTAACTCAATTACTGAAATGGTTGAACTAATTCCCTTTGGTAAGTAAATTTTTACATATAAACTTAATGCTAATTGAAAAATTTACACTATGGTGGGAAACTTTATTTGTTCCGCGAACCAGCCCAGCCCGTAAACTGATTCGATCAAAACAAGATATCTAGGCTTAGTATAGTGCGCATAAAATATTTTAACATAACGTAATCAATAATAGCAATGCAAACTAAACATAATAATATAAAAATAATTAAAATTCATTACACTAAGAATTTCAAAATTTTAAATCGTTAACTTCTTAAATTGTTCATTAAATCTGTTTGTGTTCTTCCACGATGACGATTATAGTAGGGGGTTGGGCCCGATTCAGCCATCACCCACCATTGTGCCTTTATTTTTGGGAATTGGATTATGGATTTTTAAGAAAAACCATTGTGATCAGGTATAAAGAAAGCCCAGAGATGGATACAAAGGGAAGTCGAGGAGTCCGAATCCCCACTAAAATGAGAAAAAATCATTAAATGGTACAGTATAAAGTTACATAAACAAATTTTTTAGTACCCAATTGTGCACTTAGCACTTTATTTAACATTGGGACCCCGAAAAAATTTTATATTCACATTCTGAATGTAATGCAGTAATTTTGAAGATTCCAAAGCTTTACCTGTTCAGATTACCAAACATTTACTAGTATTTGATTTATACTTTTTCCTTGTTTTTAAATGTATTATTTAAGCAATGCCATTCCGCAATTTCAGGGGTGGATTCAGGATAACAAGTTAGGGGGCGTGGGACTATTTGCATGCATGTACCTCTTGCACGCGAACTTTTATGCATATATATTATAATGTTCTATAAGAAAAATAGAATAAACATGACAGGTAGTTTAAATAATTTCTTGAAATTAAAGTTAGGCAAAACTATGTTATACATTGGATATTTGGCAGTAAGAAAAGCAGTGAATTCATCTTATATATTTTTTATTCCAATTTTAGGGGGCGTGTGCCCCCTAAATTCGCCCCTGAATTAAGTTTATCATTGAATAAATTTTAATAAAATTTAAAATTATGATAAAAATTCGAAAAAGGCATTTATTTGCAGTGAATTTAGGCAGATATCTGGTTGAATTATTCAACATAGAAGCGCCTCGACTGCTTTCTACATTCCCCCTTGAATACGCAGAAGAATTGGAAGGAATTGCGGATGCCACTGGGCTTGCGATTGGAGAAGTAATTGCATACAACATTTTTTACGATTTGTTTTCCATCTGCACATCAATAGTTGCGCAAACATCTACAGGGGAACAAATACATGGTAGAAATCTTGATTTCGGAGCTTTTCTTGGTTGGGACCTTAAGAATCATACTTGGAAAGTTTCAGAAATTCTTAGAAAGATTGTCATTAACGTAGATTTCATAAAAAATGGCAGTGTTTTATACAGAGTGAGATTTTCAACTGCTTTAGTCCTATTAATAAAACTTGATGATTTTTCCTAAACACAACCCTATTATAAACATCAGGAGGTAGAGCTTCCCAATTTTTTCAAAAACATATTTTTATTATTAATGTGAAAAGGTAAGCAAAATAAGCAATGAAAATATATTTGATAAGTTTGGAATAAATTCTAATGAATTCCATTATTTGCTAAAACTAATATTTAATTTATATAAAAATCCCAAATTTTAATTTTTGATGACCACATTCGTACTGATATGAAAAATATTTGTGCAAAGTTCGCTTTAATTATTATAATCCAATCCAGGATTAGATGGGGAAGGAAATCATCTAGGTGAGGCTCCGAAACGCCCAAAAACCCAGGTCGAGTGGGGTTAATGAGCATATTCTTATTAATTAGTTTTTCATTAATAGTATCATCACTTTAGGAGACGACATTTGCAGGTTACATTGGAGTTCTTACTGCAGTTAAGCGCAATTCATTTGGAATATCCATCAATACACGGTTTTCAATCAATAATGGTATTTTAGGAATACTAGAGTACTATTTCTTACACAAAACCGACCAAGCATGGGCTACTTGGCAGAGTCGAGACATAATGGAAAAAAACACTTCCTATGCTCAAGCTGTGTCAATTTTGTCAAAGCAAGATATGATTTCACCAGTGTACTTTATTTTGTCTGGAGTGGGTAGAAACGAAGTGAGTTTC
Organism: Hofstenia miamia; assembly: GCA_900660155.1. Lineage (NCBI taxonomy): Eukaryota > Metazoa > Xenacoelomorpha > Acoela > Hofsteniidae > Hofstenia > Hofstenia miamia. The sequence goes on along the minus strand of CABFPE010000201.1, from coordinate 308,794 downwards.
TTAGAACATTACAAAACCTGAACAAACTAATATTTTTCAAAAATGAACGTGTCTGGTACTTACTTATATTGCTAACAAAAAACCTAAAGATTTGCATGTATTGCTATAATAAATAAATTTAATGAAATTTTGCAATATATTTTTTAACCACTAAATTGGTATTTCAATACCATTATTACAAATGTGGTCAGATTTTACCAGAATTTACAAGGTACATAGATTGCAGTAAACGAATGCCGTGTGCATTTTGAACTTTACAAACGTTCAATACATGTCTTCTAGCCTCTCCAATTGAATACACCCACTAGTTAAACTTCCATATTACTAGTAAAAGAAATTTAACGTTAACTAAAGATTAAAAAAATTTAATATAGATACATTTTGTCCATACTTTTGAATTTGCAATTGCAAGGAGTGCAAATGTAATCATTCATTTTAATTTCATTATTATTTTTGCATTTTTATATCTTTTTTCTCATTTGCACTATCAATAATATAATACTCTTGCTACTACAAATAATAATTTTAATAATCAGAGAAATGACTTTTTAATGTATTACATACACAATTTGAAATGTTAATGCATTAGCGAGAGAATAAAAGGCTAAATTTTTCTTTCATTATTACGTTCAATTGTTCCCCGGAGTTTTTCTTAGAAATTTTACAAATAAATATAACGTCATTGAACTGTTAACGAACTCGACCTGATTCTTTATAAAATTGTTCCCGGCGTCGATTTTTTAATTGAAAAATTATGCGTCTCTATTTGAAAGACGTTTTGCACCAAGCAGATGCCATTCACAAACATCTACAATGATTTATCGTTTAAAGCAAGCTATTTAACTTTGTTGAAGAGCCTTTATTGAATTGCCTTTTATTGAACTTGATAACAGCATTCCTTTTAATAACCCCGCAACTATTATGAAAGCAAAAAATCAATTCACATTACTTCCATTTAAGAGTATGCAATTAATAAGGTATAAATTTTCTGCATGTAGTTCACTACATTCTAAAAATTTGTTAAATTTAGTCAGATAACTAACAAATAATGATAAATATTTTTCGTTTGTATAAACGAGTTGAAAAAGATCAAAATTTCAAAGCGGAGCCGGTAGTTGAGACTAAAGCGGGCTAACCGGATTTTAATGGATTTGCATATTAAGTCTATGCATGTCTATGCAAAAATAAATAAATATATAAATAAATAAATAAATGAATAAATAAGTGCATCTATATATAGTAATAACACAATGATAATTTTCTTTACTTAGGGAACTGTCATCACTAGATCACGTTCAAAATCTCTGAAACCGCAAGTTCTTAATGAAGATGCTGACGTTTGGTACTTACTTCAAACCAATTATGATTGGTGGGATTCACCTCCATTTTTTGACAATAGAAGAACCCCTGGTGAGCATTGTATGAACGAATCAACACCAGCAACAATTTCTAAGTCAAAGGTTTTTGATGTTCTGTCTACAGATCCGGTGTTGAACCAATTAACTGTGTACACCACTTTAATTAATCCACAAACGGGAGAGTTAGAAAGCTACATACGACGATGTGCTACATGCTCAACTTGGTGAATTTTCTAATATGATTTGAAAGTGTCTGTATTTGAAATTTGCTTGAAATAAAAATTCTTCGCTTTTTGATTTATAAATACATATAGATACGATGCTTTCAGTAAAAATACAACAGCGCATTGTCTTTTTAGCACTTAGCCATTAAAAATATGAGCGTACATGTGCAATCAATCAAATCTTTCTCAACACAATTACTTGGTTTTCAATTTAATTTGCATATTTCTTTCAAATATATCATTCTTTTGTTTATTTTCGTACTGGAATTTTAAATAGTGTTTGGTGGTCGTAGTTTCTTGCAAATATTGAAGACGTTTCCGGCCCTAAGATTTGCATTGAAATTAATATTCACTACATTTCTCATAAAATTTAAACTCAATTGAATAAAACTAATTATTCATTTGAAAAATACTGTTTGTTCAATTTGCATATCAACTCAACTATGGCCGCTAAGAGATGTGATTTGAAAATTGATGTGGTGGCCGGCCGCAGGTGTAAGGGTTCCAGCGGAAGCCAGCCCTTAGGTGCGGGTTAAGACTATGTGCGCCCAAACCTCAGCTATGCTCAAAGCAGCAAAACCTAGCATTTGCCCAATTTTTGTGAGGATAATTGTGCCGGATCCGGCTTGGGCGTAACATTTTAATTGATATTTTGAAATACATAAAAAAAGAAAAATTATTTTCAAAATGAAAATAATAAAAACACTCTTTTAAAATGCAATCAGCCTTGTTTTGTTGTCTGAAGCGAAAATTCGGACGCATACATTTTGCCTGCTGTATCCAAAAAGAGTTCATTACAAGTTTCTCTCGCTTTGCGCTGCTGTAAGTTAATGTAAGTTTGGTAGACAATTGTAGTAACAGAATATGCAAAAAATGATATATTATCCAAGTGATACAGAAACCACTACATGTAGTAGTATAACACAAATAGCCTCATTACTTGAATCAAGAATTATATTTACTCAGTTTTAAGACAACCATACAGTATAGCAGAACTAGTGAAACTATTCTCTCGACAAACAACATACACAGTTAAACAACTAGCAGTTTACTAAATGTAGGGCAATATATGATGCGTTTGTTCATCAATATGATGCAATTGCAACACAAATTGACATTATTAATGAACTATGTGGATATGTGCATATTCATCAACGCATTATGCAAATTATCAAAGGTTAGGTTCTTAATCTGTGTGTAAACACATTATAAATATGGTTCATCACTGAAGTCTGGGATATATTATGCTTCACTCTTTAATTAGTTTCAAGTAGCTCACTGGCACAATCATTTATAATAGTAGTATAAAGTGCCCGAGACGACGTGGTACACTTGACCTTTGACCTTGGCGGGCTTATCTGGTGTGGTTATGATGTAATTGTATGCTTTGGCCGTCTGTCTCTGAAGTCATTGGAATATATTCTGTTTTGTTGGCAAACGCTTTCGTTTGCAGTCTATTGTTTAAAATGTAACCAATTTTTTCTGTGCACATCGAGGTTGAGGATTTTTCAAAATCTCAATATATTAGAATTGCCCCAATCTATTGTTCAAAATGTAACAACTTTTTATACACATTAAATAAATAATTTTCAAAAATAAATACATGTTTTCACAGATGCATACTCTCACCATAGAGAAAAAGCGAACATTTATAAGTAATAAATTTATTTAAAAAGAATATATAAAATGCATTACTAAATGATAAAGTTCATATAGCGAATTTCATCTACAGTTCAATGAACAATGATAATATTCGTCAAACATTCATGTTGGGATGGGAATGCTGTAGGAAACATACGCAATGTGCTATTTGCACGTTATGAGTTTCACACGGTAGTGTCTAAATTAATGATTAACAAGTCAAATGAGGTGATAGATCACAGTATAAAACACATGACAATTAAAAGTTTAAACAAATTCAATTAAAAATATTTATTAACAAACAAACGACGTTTCTATTTAAGATAAAGTATATACTTAATTTAACATTGGACAGCAAATTCGCAGGAATTCGTTCAAATAATTGATTACGTTTTTAAAAGAAATATCTGTACAACTAACTAGAAATAATATTGCAAAAAGCGTTAAAAATCAAAACAATGTCTGAGATTTAATTATAAAAAAACTCACCAAAAAGTTTGAAATCTTTCAACATAGTTATCATTCTTTCAGCAATGTGAAATTTCATTATGCTGCTGTGTGTTTAAAGTTGTACTTCTTCATAGACAAGGTCAACATTACGTGGTTTTATCTATTCCCATTGTTCAAGTGTCAAAATGTATCCAATTGTAAAGATTTTTATCTACCAAACGTCTCTTATACACATCTTTACCAATTATCACAATTAAATAAAACACTTTCAAATCATAAAAAACTAAAATTTTTTCACAAGTTGGAAAACAATCCCAATTATTATTACAACATGTTTTTCCCAATTTATACACCTATGTAAATGAAAGATGCTACAAAACTGAAATCTTAATAAAGTAAAACAAATTAATCAATCACCGTCTTTGGTACAAATGAAATAAATACTTTTTCATTACGTTTTTCTCATTGAATTCAAGAATGAAATACTTGCAAGTGGAAATTTTTATTTGAAAACTTTCAAGATTGTTGATAACATGTTTTGTTATTTATTTTAGTATCATAAATTGGTTGTTAACGTTTATTGATACACATATATACACAAAATTTTTAAAAATATTTATTTTATATTATAAGAAATTCCTTTCATGTTTACTAGTGACTAGTTGTTTGTATGTTTGTACATGTTGTTAATACGCATTGTATATAAGACATACCAAAGCATCTGTAAATAGAGAAAAAAGTTCAGTTCAATCGTGTTCTCTTGGCACTTAGTTAGAATCAATGTTTCTCTAGTCAATGTTCACCTTAGCGACCTTCTGCTTTGGCATTAAGTCTTCTGGCATAGTTCTCTCTAGATTAAATCCAGTGATTTTACACTACTACCACCAGCAATTGTCATCAATTGATCACACGTTAAAAATGTTAGAGTCCAGAACTTTGGCAATTCTAGGGTATATTGATTTTTACTTAAACAATATGCGAACAGTTGTGAAATATTATCACGCCCATTTTTCAATGGGAGATATTGGTTAGAATGCAATATGTTCGAAAATACTATTCTAAATACTTTACGTTAATATAAAGAATTAATTAATGGTATTTACAATAGATTACTCAAATTTATCATTAAGTACTATGTAATTTAAATTTCATTGACTCTGCAGGATTCGAACCTACTTCTGTACAAGTGTGCAGCTGTGTTATTGTTACACCACGAATCAAAATCACTTTTATTATCTAAAATAAACAAATATTTGAATAAATTAGCCATACGCAGCATTAAGTTCATGAATTAGATTTTTGAATAGAAGATGCAATATGCGGCAATTTGGAGGTTTTCAGAAATTCACAGAAATCTGAATGCCATCAAAGCAATCAAGGTTTCTTCAACAATGACGAGAATTCACCAAATACTGCGCTGAAAAATGGCTTACTGTAAGCTTCATAGCGTAGAAATTTTTGTATAGGCCTACAATATCCTCTTCAATGCACACATTGCAAAGTATCTACACATACGATTCTCCTAGAGAAATTAATCAACTATAAATGCGAACTAATCTTCTATTCAAGAGTGTGCTGGGGAAATAAAAAACTACATTTTACTGTGAGATGCGATTGCAAGCAACAGCAATTTTGATATAAATTACAAAATCATTAATACTAGAAGTACCATTACTTTTTTACTTATGGAAATTAAAATAGATTGATATTTTTGGAGGTGCATATACCTGATGGTGTTTTTAATGAATACATACGCAAGTAAACAAAATTTGAATTTGAGTCAGTTTTGACATGTAATTATAAAAATTTATTTTTTCTACTTCATTCATTTAAAACCGAAAATTTGTTAATCGTAATAATATATTAATTGCAATAGCTTAAGATTCTTGGTCCCCGGACTGATATCTCCAATCCTGTTCATTCAAATAGGAGGTGGGTATCATAGGAGGGCGCACTCCTACTCAATGTTGCCAATAAATTTATAAGAAATTACAATTTATCACCGCAGTCAAATTAAACAATCAAGAATATGTTGATTATACTGAGTTCAAATATTTCAAATCACTTAATGCATAACATTTTTAGAAATTGTAATTTTTATTAAACTAAGCAAATAAATTATAAAAACAAACTACATTTTGCAATTCCACGTAAAGTAAAATACATCAAAAATTAACACTTCTTTTATTTAAGTAAAATTATAAATAATATAAGCAAAAATACTAATTGGGGTTTTTAAATTGCGTTGATTTTTAGTTTTTAGCCCACTTTGTTGATATCGATACACACAGTCCTCTGTTGCAGTATATTGGTGTTTCAACAAAAAGTATTACAAATATAAATAATAATTTTTTAATTGTTAAATGCCTTCGTTATCTGTTTTTATAATTTATAATATATCATTTAATGTTGATTCTAGTAAAATTTTAGTAGTTTATAACTAATGTACATTATAACTAACATCCATGAACTCCATGTAACGATTTTTTTCAAATTTTATGTCGTATTCTTAAGAAAAAAATTAGAAAAATTAGGAAATCTTTGGTATGAGGGTGAATTAAAAACATTGAAAACTCAATTCGAAAATTGGAAAGAATATATACAAAATCGCAAAATGAACAAGATTTATAGAACATTTTATAACCTAATAATTCGAAAAAATGAGGAGAAACAGCGCATTTAATGCAATGAAAAATTGATAAATTCTAGTAATGATATTAGAAAATTATTTAAAACTATTAAAGAAATTAGTTTTAGCTATTAGTCCTCAAAGGTATCCCGATATTTCAAATTTATCTGAATTATTATTTTGTTTTTCTCAATTTCGTAATGACAAAATACAGCAAATCCATCGTAATATTCAATCAGCTCCTACTCATTTCGACATTGATAAATGAAATAACAAAACTTTTTATTAAAAGTAGTCAGTTGGTTTTAAAATTTGCTCTTATAACAATTCCTGAATTTCGAAAACTTCTTTCACAATCAAAAAATGCGATTTGTGTTTTGCATCCATTACCTACAGTAATACTTAAAAAGCTAAAAATTCTTAATGTATTGGAAAGACTTCTCTTAGACATAAATTTGTCACTTACCAATGCGTATAGCCCAATGCAGCTACGCAATCTCTGGCAAAACCTGTTTTAGGGAAAGCGCACAATCTATTTTCAAGTTACCGACCAATATGAAATATATGTTACTTTGGGAAACTAATTGAAGCTGTTGCATGCCAAATAATTTCATATATTAATCAACATAATTTCCTCCTAGAATTTCAATCTGCATGTAGTAAACAATTTTCAGTTGAAACTGAAGTAATAAATGTATTTCATGATATTCTTCTTCACCCTGACAATGGAAAATGTGAAATGTTAGTTCTTATTAACCAAACTGCTGCATTTAACACTACCAGCTATGATATTATGTTCAAAATCTTACACAGAATTGGATTTAGATCAAAGGCATTGGATTTGTTTAAATCATATTTTAGCTCACATTATCAAATCGTTACAATAAATGGATTTCAAGGGATATCATTCCCTACATCTGCTGGTGTACCTAAAGGATCCAGTCCTGGTCCAATCTTATATACTCCTTACAATTCTTTTCGAAGAGAATTATGTTTACAGAATTCAAGGCAATGTCACCTATATGATAATGATTTAAAATGTTATAGGTTTTTTTTACTATAGATCAGCAAGATTTTTTTTATATTACAGAAAATTCATTGAAATGACTAGACACCCTTAAATAATATCCAAACCTGTTTTACTTACAAATGAATGTATCAAAAACGGAATTAACGTTGATTCGACCAGCAAAATTGAAAAAAATATTACTGAAGAAATATTTTTCGATTCAAACGTTGAAAAAGCACACAGTCCAATCATTAAAAATCCTGGATGTCTAATGGGCGAATATTGTTCAAGATGATTCTCATCCCCTACACCTCTAGATATGCAGACATCAATCACGGGAGATTTCAGCAAGAAGACATTTTCAAATTCCTTATAGCAGAACAACAATTTAACTGAGTAGTAATAATATATGCAGTTTTCTAAGAGTGATCATTTTTTAATAACTTTTTACACTTTTCTATTGATTTTGATAAGAAAAAAGGCGTTTTTTTTAAATTCAGGATTTTACAGACAGGTGTAAAAAAACTGCAGCCATACCCATATAAATAGTTATTCAATTATACAGCTTTTAATCTATGCACCAATATGTTTTTAATCAATTTTTTTGCATTTGGACCAATTTTATGAACAATAAATCCATACGAATGGAAGTATACTTCCGCTTTTGCAGCTGTTGCATATCTATACAAATATATCATATAAAATACATGCGTTTTATTTTGTTAGAATTATACAGCGACCAATTTTATGAAAAAAGAATCCATAAGAACAGTTGTATACTTCCGCTCTTGCAGCTGTTGCATATCTATACAAATATATCATATAAAATACGCGCGCTTTATTTTGTTAGAATGAAAAATGAATCCATAAGAACAGAAGTTATATAAAATACATCCGTTTTGTTTTGTTAGAATGAAAAATTAATTTTTACAAAATGATGAATAATGTAAATAATAGATAAAAATGTATAATACATGCGTTTTGTTTTGTTAGAATTAATAGTGAATTTTCACAAAATGATTATGTAAATAATAGATAGAAATGTAAAATACAGATAGGGAACATCGCCAATAAATAGTCTTCACCAAAATTCCTCAAAGTAATTCAAATTTTCAAGAATTAAGGTTGAACATCTTCTTAAGAGTTGCCCATGCAGCACGTAATGTTGCAGAGTGCATAAATGTCGAAAAAGCTCTTTCTCTTTAATACATTGAAGTTTGGCATGGTATAAAATATTACCTGCACTAAGGCGGGTCGATTTTTTGAATTTTTCGAGATATGACCTTTGAACTGGTGGAGATATTCTCCTTTGACTATTATATAGAAGCAACCAAAACAGCATATCTGAGACTTCAACCATTTTTTGAGGAAATAATTTTGAAAATTGCTATATTTCTACTATTGTTTTAAATACAAAGCACTCTAAAATACTGATGAAATGTTTATATTGTATGATTTTTTGTGAGAGTGATTTGGGCAAAAGGTGGAAATAACTAATTTAGAACAAAAGTTCATCATAATTTTCACTGTAGTACCCTTTTGAAACATAAGAAGGTCTCAATTTACGACTGAGTACTTTAGCAACGATGTGTTTGTGCCTAGCCTCCAGTCCGTATACTGTATGTGAAGCCTCGGAGGTTAACTTTACAGCTCGTTCAACACTCTGTGAGTGTGAGGGTAGATCTGGTAGTTCTAATTTAGTACCATTCAGCAAAGCTTCCTGAAGATCATTGTCAGAAATGTCTTCTGTGAGTGCAGGCTCACATATGCCGCTCTGAGAAAGGTTTATTAGTTCTGACCAATGATTAGCTTCAAAGTTAATAGTTGTAATCTTCTTCAATCTTTTCTTTGTGGATTTTCCCTTTCGGATGGACACAATCTTTCTCAATGCTGTTTCTCTCACTTCTAAATCCTCGCACTTCAACATTGATACCAACATGTTTTCTGGAAGTAGGCCGAAAGCATTGTATTTCAGATTATTGAAAGCGACATCACGAACATCTTCAGACTGTTGTTTGGTTCTTTGAATCATATCGAATATGTACTTTTGCTGACTATGAAACTTCCCATCCTTTTTAATTTCAAACCAAGAAACAGCATAAACTTCCACTATATACTTGATCAGCTTCTGCATTGGATCATATAGTTCTGAAGGGTAAGCACCTCTTACCCATAGACTCATCAGTCTAATCGCCAACGTTAACNAATTCCTAGGGCTTCAGGACCAGAACTGGTCGGTACCATCCAGTTCTAAAGTTAGGACTGCGTTTGGGAGCCCCCACAGCAGCTAATAAATTAAGTTAAGCTTTATTAGTTGGAAGGTTGTCAAGATTCTACAAGATATAAAAATGAAGAACATATTAAAAACTATTTTCTAACCTCTTTTATAAATGGGATTTAATAATAGTGGAATACCTGAAGCTACACATTCTTATCAAGAAGGTTACAATAATAACATTTAAACAGATGTTAAACTCATAAAATACAAAATAAATCAAATTGAAAATAATAAGTTAGATATATCAGAGTATAAGCTTTTTAATAGAGATTTAAATATGTGCAACAAGAAAATTATAAATGTTCATGATGGTGAATAGGAAGGGATATTATTAACAAAAAACAAATGGAAGATCATGTTGAAGAAATACTTGCAAACAATGAAAACAAGATTTTGCAAATTATTAAACAATCCAATGCTCAATTATGTAGTGTTGAGTCTATGCATAATTTCTATTCAAATTTATAAGACAGTTACCAAAAGAATATTCAATTAATTGAAANAGTGATATTATTAAAGGAATGGAATTTGATACTGAATTTAAAAACTCTTATAATTTTGCAACATTGTCAATATATGGTAATTGGTATACAAGTATTCTTTAGAGGAATATGCCAAAGGAATAAGCACAACTTGCAAAAGCATGCAAATATAATTAAAATTAATCAAGAACTTGCGTATAGTTTAGAATATAATAAATTAATATTTGAACTAGCTACATCGAATGGTATAATATGGTGTGATATTTCACATGAGAATGGTCCATTTTAGCTGTTTGCAAGTGATGCAGGGCTTATAAAATGGATTAGTTTGCAAAATTTGACATATTTCCTCCCTAAGACAAATTATTGAAATTGATTTTTTTCTAATCTTCTATATAGAAGATGAGTAAAAAAGTTCAAATTGTAAGTGAACCAATTATACTGAAAACTGTAAATAACACCAAGACAGGAGAAATTGAAAAAAACTTATGGAGTGCAATCAATGGGTTGTTTTAATGAAACAAGGAAACGTGAATTAACCAGTCCAAAAGGAGTTATAAAATATGTAATATATAACCTTAAAATACAAAAATTTAATTATCCTAAGTTAAATCCTGTGATTCTCAAGGCTTATTTAGATTACCAACGTCTTTGTATGGTTAATTTTGAGAAGAAAATATTTATAAGTGATATATTATATAAATTAAACCAGGAAATTGCTTTGATTGGTCCAGGAGAAGGATGTTTAACGAACCTATTTGAATATATATTTGGAACAATTCAATGTTGTCATCACATTCAATCCTCCACTACAGTTATGGTCGATTTTACAATGAATATGGATTGGGCAGGGGCTAATTTTATGTTATTCAAAATACTTGTAATTTCTTAAAGAAAAACCCTTTGTTAGGACATCTGACAGGTTTTATGTTTTGCTTAAGAAATAGGGTGTAATTAAAGTAGAAGCATTGAATTTCATGTAAAAATTCTGAACAACAAGTGGTTTTGAAAATACTGGGGATGTCTGTAAAATGCAGGTTTTCTAAAAAATGCGAAAAATTGATTAAAAACATATTGGTGCATCGTTTAAAATGGGGTATAATTGAATAATTATCNCAACAGCTGCAAGAGCGGAAGTATACTTCCGCTCTTATGGATTCATTTTTCATAATATTGTAATATGGCCGAAATGTTCATTCAAACAATCAAATTTCTCTTTATATACTAATAACATGTCTTCAAAGTGGCTTTAAAAACATTGGGGGATGTCTGTAAAAGGCAGGTTTTCTAAAAAATGCAAAAAAATGATTAAAAACATATTGGTGCATAGCTTAAAAGGGGGTATAATTGAATAATTATCTATATGGGTATGGCTGCAGTTTTTTGATCCCTGGCTGTAAAATCCTGAATTTCTAAAAAACGCCATTTTTCTTATCAAATTCAGTAAAAAAAATGTAAAAAGTTATTAAAAAATTATCACTTTTAGAAAACTGCATATATACAACTGGGACTCAGTTGATTTTGTGAATTTGTGCATACTACTGGCATGAAGTTTCCCGGATTATACCGTAAGCTTCTCGAAATTATGGAAAATTAGTTTGTAATATTATGTGTACGCATCCCGAAAAGGGGTTGTTATAATAAGGTGTATATTAACATGCAAACAAACGTGATATTATCAAAAATTACTCATACCAAAAAATGGTCCGTGATATTATCAAAGTAAATTACTCATACCAAAAAGTGGGCCCCAACATGTAAATCAATTAAAAGCATTACTAATTAAAATCCATTAGTAGATGCACTTAAAAATATGTGACGTCACTGAAAATCCATTAGCGGAAATGTCAAAACATTTGTCAAGTAGGTGAGTCATTAAAACCACTCCTCCAATATCGATGAATCAGCTAAGTGTTACGAGAACTTCAAGGTGTCCCAATGAGACCAAGCCTCGTCTTCTATCACTACTGTTTGGCTTTAGAAAACGTTTTGGTATTTCTGTATCAAAATTTCGCTTGAAATATTCTGTTTTGATTTTCTGAATACATCCAAAACCCTCCAGATGAAGATTTACATAACGCAACAGGATTTTTAATGCAAATGCGCTTATCTTTACCCCTGAATCTTTTTATTTCTCTATCCAATCTTTTTTCAATAACATCAAACAAATACAAAGAATGTTCGGATGAAGCAAGCAGCATTCTTTCATTTACAAAGCAAATTCCAAAAAATTCATTTTCCAAGTCACTTTCAAATTTTCTTAGAATTAATTCATCAGCAAATGAGAACAAGGCAATGTGATCATCAAATGCAAAAGCCATTAAATTCAAGTCTTCATGAACATTCATATATTCTGGAACAGACGAAAACGTCATTGTAGAACATGTATGTTCATATTGTTCTAAGTCATAGCAGATTATTTTGTGGCTTGTTAAATAGAAAAAGATAAATTTTCTACAGTCACTTGCGCAAATTAATTCCAATTTTTTCAATTCAAATAAGGAAATGGGAACTCTATCATGTTTTTCTAAGTCGTTGGAAACAGTAACTAGATTGGTGACATCTCTGAACTCTGAAAAGTATAGCACCAAAATTTTTCCACATGCCAGCTGAGCCAGACAGCTACCGTAAAATTCTTCATTATAATCAGTTGCAATAACATGCATTCTAGAATTGGCTTTAGTGATTCCCCTTAGCAAAAGTTCGTCATTTGAAGACTCTAAAACAATCAATTGCTCGTGTATTTTGTCATATAATATGTCTAAAACTGTTTCAAAATCTACTCTATAAGTTTCAATTAAGCAGGGATTAGTATTTGGAAAAGGAATAGCATTTTCCTTCTGGCAAGTTATATCATTATTTTGACTATCCAATGAGTAAGTATAAGGACGCCCAACATTGACGATCAAAGAAAGATCGCTAAATGGAAGTTCTATTTCGGTTTCAATACAACCTAGCCACTCTTTAATATAGCAACTAATTGTGCTGAGATTATTATTATCTGAAATTCGATGCACAAATGCCTCTTTTTCTAAATCAATATCAGAATCAAGCAAATCTAAATCAAATTCAATTGAATCTTGCACTCCACAAAGCTCATTAAATGACATTGGCTTTTGACATGTATTTATGGCTTCAGAAGATACTGTGATAGATTTTTGCTTTAATGATAAAAGCGGAGCCATTTTTTGCTGAAATGCGTTGCGAGCAGCACATTTTGCATTGGTGACTTTGGTTTTTTCTTTATTAAAAAAATTAACAACAATTTCTAGTAATTTATCTCTTTGTGCAGTAAGAGAATCCTCTAAATTATCTAGAGTTTTATGATATTCTTTAAACGAACTTGTAAGAGAGGTCATCAACAAATCCAATCCATTGACATATTTCTTTTGCAAATCAAGATTATGAATGATTCTATTTTTAACAAAATGTATTTTTTCATCAATCGACCTCACATCATGCCGAAAATGATTTACTGAAATGCACTTGGAACAGATCTCCTTCTGACAATTTCTTTCATAGCAGAACAAATCCAGTTTCTTGCCATGATTTGAGCATAAAGGAATCTCCTTTAACCCTAAGAGGCATACACTGTGTGTTGAACTACTTCCATTATTCTTGTGCTCAGTGGCACAACTAGAGCACATGCCAATCATGCAATCATGACATAGGTGTATATCAACAGAATCAACATCCTCTCGACATAGAGCACAGATGTTCATCATGATTGAATCACTTGGATTTCTAATGTAGTCAATCATTTCTGCAGAACGAATGTCTCTTTTTATTGAAGTAATTCGTATGTGTAGTCTGCACGTTGGACAGTCTATGTGGGTTTTATTGGCACTAAATTTATCCAAACATGTCTTACAAAATGAATGAAGGCATGGTAAGCAATATGGATCATCAAAACTACATAAACAGATTGGGCAAGTTAAAAATTGTAACCACATTGAATCGTCATTAGTTGCCATCTAATACAATATAGCCAGAACTTGTATAATTGTAAAGCAGAATAAATTAGGCCAAACCAAATCTATGTAAACAAAATAATATTAAACTTGGACAGTTGAGTGTGCAGTTGCCGAAATGCCATCTAAGACAATTTAGAGAAAACGTTATATAAGTGCAATGAATCTAAAACTATGGAGAAATTTACTCCAATGTGTTGTTAGCCATCTTGCGGAAGGTGCAATTGCGTTATTCCTTTAGTTCGAAATACTTCTTCTCATTTCATTTGATTTATTGTAAGAAAATAACACTGTTCAGCAGTGGTTTTCTAAATTTAATAAGAACGTTAATACTTTTAGAATTTTAAAGTGTGCCACTGTTTTCAATTTAATTAAATTACAACAAAACTAATCATACATTCTTGCAACATGAATGTCTTTTTATAGTCTTTTATCAGGAGTTTGATCTAAACAAACGTAAATTAAAATTCTGAAGTAAAATTTCCTAACGCAATGTTTACATATATACATTATTTTCATATGGAGAAATTGAAGCACAGAGATTCTGGTCAAAATTCATAATTTTTTCGCTAGATGTCTCCCTTAATATATCAACTTTCTAAAGGCAAAAACAACAAATTTCTAATTTATACAGTTAAAAATGCAAAACTCAAAAAGTCAAACTAAATTTTTTAAAGATCTTTCTATTGTCTATCTGAATCTGTTTTTAGAATTCTTCTATGTGTTTTCAATTTTTTTACACAAAGCATTTTGTATTACAATTTGAAAACACTAATTTGAGAGTACTTTTTTTTTAAAATTGATGTTTGCTCGAATAAAAAAGCAAAACTCAAAAAGTCATACTAAAATTTTTAAAGACNAGAAATTCTGGTCAAAATTCATAATTTTTTCGCTAGATGTCTCCCTTAATATATCAACTTTCTAAAGGCAAAAACAACAAATTTCTAATTTATACAGTTAAAAATGCAAAACTCAAAAAGTCAAACTAAATTTTTTAAAGATCTTTCTATTGTCTATCTGAATCTGTTTTTAGAATTCTTCTATGTGTTTTCAATTTTTTTACACAAAGCATTTTGTATTACAAAACACTAATTTGAGAGTACTTTTTTTTAAAATTGATGTTTGCTCGAATAAAAAAGCAAAACTCAAAAAGTCATACTAAAATTTTTAAAGACCTTTTCATTGTCTATCCGAATCTGTCTTTAGAATTTTTCTATGTGCGTTCAATTTTTTTCCACAAAGGATTTTATATTAGCTTTTGGAAACATTAATTTGAGTGTGCATTTTTTCAAAATTGATGTTGCTCTACTGATAAATGCTATTATAAAAAATATATATTGTAAGCAATATTAAAGCTAGATTCCTTGTACATATTTTGAAGTATTAAATATTATCTTTCAATTTTCT
>CABFPE010000201.1:216932-274662 GCA_900660155.1 Hofstenia miamia | reverse complement strand
ATATATATATATATATATATGCATACATATATATATATATATATATATATATATAAGTTAAGAAAATATCACTTGAATTGAAATTCTCGGCTTAAATAGATCTGGTAAGAACTCCATTCATGTGTTGTTAATCTAGTCGAAAACTTAAACAACTTTTAAATTATGTCCGTTTATAGTTATATTTATATAGAGTACATACTGCAAATTTCAAATACAGCTATAAAAAACTTGTCATTGTGTAAATGTCAGTGACTCTACCCACAGATTGGGTCAAAGAACTGTTGCGTCGGGTTATGAGTCAAATTTGCTCGGATGGGGCTAGGTCGGGTCATGGGTGAAAAGTTTGCAATTTGCCGGATCAGAGAAATTCATTGTTTGAAAGAGATAGTGAAAGAAAACTAACTATGCATTTCCATTTAGTTTATAATATGCTATGCTACACAAAACCTACTCTTAAATTAATGTTAATGTAACGTTTTAAAGTTGTTTTATATTCCACTTTGTTATATCTATCCCTTTTCCATTGAGATTAATACATTGTTTCATGTTAGTTTTGTTAACATTTGCAAATATAGCTCGGGTCAATTGTTGACTGTCGGACCCATGGGTCTGGTTATATTTCAACATACTACGGATTGGGTCGGGTCACTGGTCAATTGTCTGCGGGTTGGGTAGAGTCGTGGGTCAAAATATGTAACTCTTTTGGCACTCTGATACATGCTAACAAATTGTAATGCTAGGGTGATAAATCGGGATGACTTTTTATGCATTATTAATTCCATGTTGCAGGTGGAACTTACACCAAATACCCCGATCGTGTTAATATTCGAATTTGAAATAATTTTATACAATTTGATGTTCTACCACTTTTACTGCAAATTTATGCTTTCATGATAAATTTTTATGCTAGATCTCTAACACCATTGTATTATTGTTTTTTTGCTCTTTATACATTACAAATAAAATGTCGTTTCTAGTGGCAGGTGAGAGATGTGTAACAACTGTAAAAAAACTAAAGTTAATTACTTCATGTTTAAAAAAACTACAAACAATTCCATAAATAGCGTTCATTAAAAATTCAAAATTATAAATAGCATTTACTAGTATTGATTTTATAAATAATTGACACTGCAAATTTTTAGTGTGTTTATTGAACACTCTTTACAAAAATTATTAGTTAAAAAGATTCGTAATGCAAAGTGTTTTAGAATGTCCTCCAAATAAAACACGTGTCAAATTTAGGTGAAACCTTAGTGAAATTAATTAAAATAACCTTGTAAGGAAAAGAAATTTTAAAGAATGCAAATTATTGGCTAAAAATGTAATAATTGAAAGTACTTTGAGGTTGGCCGAAACACTTAAAATGGCTAAAGTTCATAATTTTTAACAATGTTGAAAAATGATTTACAGCTTAGCACTATTGATAAGACTGAAATCTTTGCTTCACAGCTTTTGTTGTATACAACAATGCTGTTAAGGATTGACTTAACAAAAATCTAAATTATTTATTCTATCTTTAGTACAGCAATTATATATATATATATATATATTAAGGCTAGTTCTAAAATAGGATTTTAGCAAACTTGCAAAAATCTTGTGGTCCCAAATGTAGAGAAATTATAAAATATGCTTAAAGAATACCAAAGAACAATTTTAAATGTAAAAAACTTCATGCCCTTTCCATTTTGAGATTTTATAGTAATTCTATGCAGGTCTTTTTATAAACAAAAAGGAATGCTAGTTTTTAAATGTAATGTGAAATTGCACACGTTTACTATTCATTTAAAGTGTATTAGTGCTTGATGCTGACTTTGCTTTATCAGCTATAAGCTTAATAGGCTTCCGAGCTGCTTGAATTTACCTAGAAACCGCAATATACCAACACGTTTTAAGCTCCAATAACATCTTAAGTATTTTTGCTTTTGGATAAAACACTAGTGTGTTATGAAACTCTAGATAGATGCTAGTATCAAAACTTTGACATAAACCCAACCAAAGGACTAATTATTCGCGATTAATCGCAAAAATTGCTGAAGATGAGACCAATTATTTGGTAATAGAAAATTATAGTTCTAAGAGTAACAAAAAAATTAGTCTTTACCTTGTAGCTTAGCGTTTTTTTAATTGCAGAGTTTTCTGGCAAATGTATGTGTCAGGTACCCCATTTTCTCCCACGCAGTTGAAGCCATTGAAGATCATTTATGAATTCCATGTGTTTATTTTGCATGGGATGTTTTCGAGTATCTTTATTATATCATTTTATCAATTGGTCTTGATAATGAACGGAAAGCAATATTCTCTATCACAGTTAAAATTTCTCAAGAATAATCACAATGCAGGTTATTTTAAGGTTCATACCCATTAACCCATAAATCTACCAGTAATATGTTTGGTTGTAAGAAGTTTCTATGCTAATTTAATGGCCTGTCAACAGTTAGACCTAATTTGTGATTTCGTGATTTGTAAGGCAGGTGCATTCCTAGAATGTTTTTAATAGGTTATATATATATATATATATATATAGTTATAATATGTCGCTATGTACCTATAAATTTTGAAAAAAGTGTACATAGCGACATATTAGGGCATACATAGCGACATATGAAAAAAAATGAGTAGAAATCTGCAGAAAAAATTGCTGCATGACGTTGATTGGTTGTGAATCGCTATATTTATTAAAATTCGAACTATGTTTGTGCAATACACTATAAATTAGCCAACTTCCGGCTGAATTATTCACTAAATTGTTGAGTAATTATAGAGCTGTACTTAGGCAGCTATTTTCAATAAAATTTGTGTTTGTTCCAAAACAGGGTTTCAAATAGTAGTCTGTACATCCACTGAGACCACTGAGGGCGTAATTATCATATTATCATTACAATTTTATGACAACAAGAAATCTTGTTGGTACCTAGCAACATATATAAATTTTGCGATGCGTAAATAGCGACACATATAATTTGTTAAGCGTACATAGCGANTTTTCTTCCATGGACAGTAGAAAATTTTGAAAATAAGGGTTTCATCTAATGAAAAACACTAAAAATTTATTACATTTCAATATTCACATAAAGCTTAGACAGTTTTTTAATAATGGGGATATAATATGGGGGTGGATAGGGGTGGGAGGGAAAAGGGGACAGCCGCACTCCATGTTTAGCTAAGAAATAAGAATATTAAACAACTCAGTAATTAAATTCTATATTTCTCGAACAATAACGGACGCATTTTATACCGCTTATTTAACATTCTTATGTAAAATTTAAATGAAGAATGGGCATGACGTAATTTACTAAATCGTGAAAAAATTTTTATGAAAATTATTTTTATACCATTTGTCCACCATCTCACAATAAAGTTCAAAAAAATAAACTTTGGAATACCCCTAATATATTCATATATATATATCTCCAATGTTCTTGGAGTTCAAAATATTCTTAGCTGTCAAACAATGAAGGACATATCTTAGATGAAAAATTAAATTCTTAACAATATTTAAAAAAAAATTAAAGTGAACGTTTTTTAAATCTAATTTTTTTAAATGATTTTCTAAAATCCTTCATAAAAATATTTGCTAAAATGAATTTGAATGATGAATGTTTGTTATAAATAAAATAAACTGATTTGGAATTATTGTAATTTTATAATTTAGCAATGCGTACCTCAATCACAGACAACAAGAAAATGAAGACAGCATCAGTATTTCAACACAAGAGATTGCTGCTACCGTCCCACTCTCGCTTAGTCTTCTGCATGTTCTCTTGATAACTAAACGAACATTCTACAATCGAAAATGTTTTCAACCGCAGTGCTGTATAGCAATGTCCCAGAAATTCGTGCTTAACTGGGGAATGCTGACATTTACATCAACTGTTCCAATTCTCACGCTGAAGATAGTCTTCGTTATCTTGTACAAACTCAAATTCAATCGCAATGACTGCGTTTATTGGTTTCAACAAGTTCAACATTTCCTCATCACTTTTCAACTACTTGCCCTTCCGGTTGCTTTGCTTCCTAAACTTTGGCGGAGCAAACTTTTCAAACAGCCACACTCCAACTTTGCGGATATTTACAAAAGAAATCAAACAACTGTATGAGGGGTTGCATTTAGATGTTTTTTGTAGCTTAATTATATAAATT
Source organism: Hofstenia miamia (assembly GCA_900660155.1). Classification (NCBI taxonomy): domain Eukaryota; kingdom Metazoa; phylum Xenacoelomorpha; order Acoela; family Hofsteniidae; genus Hofstenia; species Hofstenia miamia. The sequence continues at coordinate 270,522 of CABFPE010000201.1, read as the reverse complement.
TAGTTTTTCGTTTGGATTTTGTTTTACCGTAAATACTAAACTCTACTCATGATGATTAATGGTGGGAAGTTGCACAATAAGAAATTTTTAAGATAGCATTTACAATTAAAGATCACATTTAACTAAACGAAAGTAAAATGGAAAAAAATATTTGGAATTGGCCATCCAAGAAAAATCACAAAAGGCCTCAATCAATTCCAACAACCAAGATTAATTAATGAAGAAAATACTGTTTTTGAAATCATAATAAGTGTTTAACACTTCATTTGTATTGATTTTATGTGCAAAGGATATTAAAAATAAATAGTAATAATAAATAATAAATGATTAAGGATGGAAGCTTAACGTAACAAAAAAGTGAAATAGATAGAAATTTGAGTTGATTCTTTGGCCTATTTTCATTTTCGAATTTATCAATGGTTTTTTTGAAAGTCAAAGCATTTTGGGAGAGAGTTAGTATACGATTGGATTAACAAAGCCTCGCTAACTTACCGTGAAAAACGGTATACATTAAGGGAAAAAATTAAATTGCTATTTACAGTGAAAATAACTAAAACTTCAAAAAATAATATCTAAAATTTGGAACTAGGAGACTGTATTACAATTTAACTACTAAATATGTATTATGTATAAGATTGGTGTTTAGGGTAATAGATATTTTTGGCCCTGCCCACAACCCTATTTTTTCAGTCTCATCCAGTCCGTGGCCCATCGGGGTCGGGTAGGAATGCATTCTGCTCTTGACATCCTGGTAAGCTTAAAACTTTGGTCATGCCTACGTAAATTGTGTTAGAAGCAATGAGTCGCTTATGATAGCGAAGATTGCCGGGCATGGTAATGGTCCGCCCTCAAGAGGAACTAACAAAGTGGAATATCAGCAATGATATTTCACCTGGCCATGTGAAGAAACTCTTTTGTGCAACACACACATCTTTCTTATACATATTTAAGCCATAGCCTTGTTGCAATATTCAGTAATGTCTGTGGGGTACAAAATTACCCCCAACTGTGTTCACGTAGTTTAAATGTAAACAGGTTCTAACTGTTAATAAAGTTTTAATATTAAATGAATTTCTATACAGTAAGGAAACAAATATTTATGTTGAAACTTAATTCAGTGGAAATTATAAAACTCTAGTAACTATTTTGATATTTCAATTCCTTCGGGTATGAAAAAATAATTAATTTTGGTCACTAATCAATTTGACATCCTCAGCTTATATCAATAAAACATATCTCTTGCAGCTTAACAGTGAAGTGTAATTTCCTTTAACTCAATTAGCTTTCACAAAGATAAAAAATGGCAGTATGTCGAAGATAAATTTCCTGGTCGCTTGTTAAAACTAAAACAATAATATAACATAGTAATGACTTATGACATTTGTTCCTGTTTTAATTAGAATATCATTCTCCATCTAAATATCGCGCAAAGCAAATACGTTATTATAGTATTTGAAAAAAATGAATCGATTAGAATTCCTTAATGGGCCAAATTCCAGCTTTATTCTGTCCCATTGTAATCCCATCTCACGTCAAACTTGTTCCATCCCACCCCACGTCCCATGGAGCATCCCACGTTCCTCGACGACCTGTTAGATACTAATATTTTATTTATTGCACATTATCTTAATTTTTAAAGATAGGAAGAATATAAGTATGGATTTTTCAAAATATTGTTTTAGGCTGGTAAGACCATTTGTTACAAAAACCAGGTAGTTAAGTCATCGTTTCCAAAGTGTTTAAAACATTACATGTTTTTCTTCCAGGCAACCCTGCATAAACATACATTAAGATGGTCCCATGGGGCTAGTGGGATAACTTTCCTTGTTCTATCCCATCCCACGCCCCACGAAAACCCTGTCAAATTCTATTGCTGCAAACGATTACGTTTCCCTAACTGCCTGAAATTAAGAAGAAAATTATGCAATCAGGTCTATTGGACATGATTACTGTTGCTACTTTAACTTAGAAATATGAAGTTGTGATTTGCCTAAAATGTGGAAGGATTTTTATCAAATAAAACGAAAATACGCTATTGCATATAATTTCGTATGACCCACTTTCATTGACATTGTAAGTGAAATTTCTCACATATAGACGTTTCAACAACATTTCATAATGTAGCATTAACTGGAGTTACTTGAAAAATGAGGTTTCCAGAAACAAATATTATATTACTATTTTGATAACTGACACGATTTATGCTCGTTTTCGGGAAGCAATAAATTGCCGAGTAATAAATTGCAAATAAATAATTCATTGGATAGCGTGTTAAATTACTTTGTGCCAGCTACTTATTTCAAAACACATTCTGTGCTTTATATTATCAAAAGCATTTCTTTGAACCGTTTTTATGAAGTACACATTTCAATTAAATTATAATTTTCTCCATTCAACTGCTATTTCTCCTCCTGTATAGTGAAAAATCTATATATACATTCGTAAATCAGCGGTATATACCACAGAAATTCGATTTTATGAATACATAGAACTGTGTGATGATTTATAACATCTTTGCGAATGTTATTGACAAATTCACAAAATATTTAATGCTAGGATAGGATTGTAATATCATTCCAAAAATTCAAAAAATCGGTTGCTGAATTTTTTCCGTAATTTGTTATTTTTTATAAAATAATGAAAATCAATTATATTAGTAGGTCAAGCACTGTTACGTGTGCAAACTTAAAATGCAATTTCAAAGTACAGGGTGTGCTAATGAAACTCTATATAATGAAACTCGGTAAGGATATGTGTCAGACTTGTCAACGAGCCGTAATTTCTAAGCTCGGCTCGGCTCGCCACAGAAAATCTTTCAATTTTTTTTAAAAATATTGTGCTATCAGAATTTTTTCAATGGCTTTTCCTATTATTTAATAAACATTTCTAAAATACGATGATAAATAAGGAACATTGAATGAAAAAATAAGAAAAATCTGCATAATCAAATTAACAAGCAGCAATATAAATTTGGTTTGCCTAAAAACGGCTCGTTTTGGGCTCGTTGTATATCCAATGCTCTGATCAAGCTCGGTTCGGCTCGTTGACAAGTCTGATATGTGTACCTTCAATTAGTGCCATCACTTTTTGAAATAAATATCCATAGAATTCACAAATTGTTTGAGAATAAGAAAGATTTTTAAAATACTATAATTTTAAGCATATCAAACTGTATTACGTCAATAGAAAGATTCTAATTGCTTTAAAATGCTGCAAGGATACTTCACAAAGTTTTATCATTCGGAAATGCATTGGCTTTCAAACATAAAAGTCATTAATTTACTTAAAGCTTCACATTGAACGTTTTAATTAAAATTTGAACTTTTAGATCGATTGCCAACATGTGAAAGAGAATATTTTTGTACAAATTTGATATTTTTCTATATTTTTGGTTCTGGCTTTCAATTTTTACAGTGATAAGCATGCTAACTTCTAGCTAGCAAGTCAACTTTATCACTCATGCATGTTTCGCTATTAAATTGCTTGAAATATAACGGTAAATTTCTGACTGTCATTACAGTTGTGACGAGCGCTCAATTTTCATTTAATTATTTCAAGATTTCTCCTGGACCGACGCGTTTAATCACTTTTTACTAAATACTTCTGACGTTTTGACAGCAAAGCCTCCAGTTTTTCTAAATTTACCACAAAATATGCAGCTATCATTTAAATTAGCCCAGTTGCATTATCTTACGAAAGAAGTAGGTTAATAGATTGGTGATATTAGTCATTCGAAATTATTAAAGTGGGAATCTTAATCTCACCTTCTGCGGGCGCCATGTGAAGAATTACAACGAAGTACAGTAAATTTGAGAAATCTCACCTGAATTGAAAACTTTTAGACACCAGGAGAAATTGATATCTTCAATAGGGATGTGTGGTAATGTTATAATCTTATGCAATCTAAGTTGCTTACAAATGAATGACTTTAAACTTTGTCTCAGTTTAGGAAATGGGGGATATTCAATTGAATTGTATATCCAATGAAGCCCAAGCACAAACACTTTTCCTGTGATAAAATTTAGAAATCTGCTTAGATATCACATGTTTCTTCTTTAAATGATATTTTCATTATATTCCACTGAAGATAGATGTCATTAGTTCTTAATAAAATTATTGCAAAAGCAAACTAGAAAAGCACTAGGGGAGCGCGGATCTCCGCCATTCAACTTATGTCCCCCGGATCAGCACCAAAATTTAATGGATTTCTCCTTAAGCGGAGATGCACCTCTGGTAAAAAGTTGAGGTCAATCCATCTAATACTTTTTGCGTAAAGTTGCTAACAGACAAACAAACAAACAAACGCTACCAAAAACATAACCTCCTTGGTGGAGATAATTAACAAATCTAAAACAAATTTTCTCAAATACGATTCTAATACATAGGATTGGTTACACGCGTACATTAACTATAATTGTTTTAGCGCATTTATTGGTTTTTTATATAAATCTGAAAATATTGGGAAATGCCTGGAGTCAAAATGATTAAATCTAATTTTGCCTTATCTCTTATTACATGGTTTCCAAAGTAAATAAAGTAATCCAATCGTAAATTCTTGACGTTTTAAAAATCAATTTCAAATTGATGTCCAATGCTAGTCACTTCCTAGACTGTCCTTATTTTACAAAACATATTTCGTTGTTTCCAAATTGTTTCTATAACAATTTAATTGGAGAATAATGAAACTATTTCACTTCTCAATGCATTTGCATTCCAATAAACTTTTATTAATGATAGCTAGCTTCAATTAAAAGCCTTAGAATTAAATATATGTACTTTAAAACTTTTACAAATTCAAGTTCTTGATTATATAATATATTGAAATGCGGTTTTAATTATTTGAAGGAATATTTGTATACAAAAACATATTTACGTTTATCATATTTTACATGACTAGACTAAAAACTAAAATTTCTTTATGAAAGGTTTCAAATTTAAGTAGACTGTCATCACTATTCTCGATAAATAATAGGTTTCAATTGAAGTATTAGATCAATTTTTATTAAAGAAATATTCAAATGATATTACAAGTTATAATCATACTACGAATTCTTGCATTCATTATTTGGATTTTATGTCATCAACTTGTCTAATAAACGTTTTAGCAAAAAAGCCCGAATAATTTCTACAGTCATGAAATTGAAACTCACTCAAAAGTTGAAGAATCATTTTTACACTAGATGGCGTTATACAGAAAACAGTTTTATAAAAAGCTTTTTACAGAAAAATCGAAAACCTAACAAATTACGATTTTTTTGAACAGAGGCTGTAAGTTTTAAAAATCCATGGCATGCTATAAGAGGGTCTCCCTACTTATGTTTTTATATGTGCTAGTGATATATCTTCGACCTACTAAATGGGCTTTCCAAAGGCCTTCAGGAACTCCCAAAGACAGTTGGTTGTGTCACTTTTGAAACGATAAACTTAAAACCAATCATTAGATACCGACCAACATTTATTCAAAATTTTCACAAATTAGAAGTTGCAAGGATCGGCGTCAGTGAATTTGCTTAGAATTTTCCAACGTATGCATTTGGCAGAAAAGTGTGTGCACCAAACTTTGTTTTGACAAGAATAATTATGCCACCTACATCGTTTCTGCGACTTTTGACTTAATTTTTCAAATTCAATCTTGGTATGCAAAAACATTTTGCTGCTGTTTGGCTTGCATGCCATTACTTTTAGCAAGCCTAGCTTGCTTTATATATGCCTTCGTCTTTTATTTGTAATTTCTTTTAATCCTACGAAAACAATGAAAAAATCGGTAGATATTGGACAGCATATTGGAATTTAAATATATTTTATATTATATTAGGCCCTAATATGTAAATACAATTATATATATATATATATAGGGTGTCCACAAAGTGTGGACACAATAAAATTTCATAATTTCGCCACTATCTAAATAAGTGAACTTCTTTCCAGATAAATTACATTAAACTTTTAAATTAAGCCTCTATAGCCACCGAGAACTATAAGTTTAAATCTCTCTTGAAGCATGGATGCAAAAAATATGAATAATTTTAAAGCCTACATTGAAAAATAGTTAATTTTCAATGTCCAGACTTTACGGACACCCCATATATATATATAAGGGTGTTCGAAAATCTCAACATTTTTCTAAAAATGAAATTGCCACGAATTTTCTGGTGAGCTTTTCAATGCGTTCAACAAAACTGAATAAAATGTTGCAGTACGTTTAAAAAAAAATAAAATTTTCTATCTCCGTTTTTTTAGTTAAGCGAAACCTTGAAAAAAAAATATGAAGGTCAGTCAATAAATATGTTTCTCTATTTCACAAATACTAATGTAAATGTTCACACGGTGCGACTCTCACTATAAATTCTCTGCTCGATTGTATTTAACTAGTTTATTAATCATGTCCATCTCTGAATTTTCAAGAAACTACATCCGTGTCACTATCAAATTTCTTAATAAATTACAAACTCCTCCAATGGACATTCATGCTCAGTTGGTCAAGTTCATAGGAGAGGAAGATTCTCTCCATATCCAGACAGTAAGAAAGTGTGTGCATGAGCTTAAAGAAGGAAGAAAAGAGTGTTCTGTTGCAGTGAGCACAGATGAAAAAACTGAAACGATTCGGGCTTTGGGTTATGATGATCGCAGATTTTAAGAGGAAGTGCAACTTGCAGTAAGAAGACGTCAAAATCTTCTTGAGGAAGGCGTCATTCTCCTTCATGACAACGCGATTCCTCATTTCAAGAGGTGTGTTGTACAGATGCTTTCTCATTCAGAGTGGCAGGTGCTTAGTCATCCACCTTACTCCCCTGAAAAGAGTCCTTGCGACTTTTTCCTGTTTTCTGTAATCAAAGAACCACTTCGTGGACAATCCTTTCGATCTGAGGAAGATATCAATGCTGCATGGAAGGCTCTATAGACCAGGTGAACAAGGCTGACTCAGAGCAGGCAATTATGAGCCTCCCATATCTCTGGGAGAATTGTGTTGCAGGTGATTGAGGTTGCTTTGAGTCATAAATGCATATATTTTCTATTTGTATCACTTTTGTGTAAATATATTATGATTTTACGAAATTGGAAAAATTTGAAATTTACTATTGACTAACCCTTGTACAATTATTTCTTATTGAACTAACTTTGCTCAAGTATAATATATAGGGAAACCTAAAAATACCATTATTTCGTAAAATGCACATTATTTCATCCAATTATTCTGATTTCTACAGTTTACAAATGTAAGCAATATATTGCAAAATCTACAGTTTAAGTGCATAAATAATGCTAGATTTGTGTGAAATGCTTTATTGAAAACGCCACAATTACACCATGCACAAATGTAAGCTTCCATGTTTTCTGCTGAAAGTTTCTGTCTCTTGTGATCACCTTCTTGAATATACTAAGTGAGTTCAAACGCATCCAGCTAAAGCATAGCTTGGGTATCAAAATGGTTAAAAATTCATATCCAACCATCAAGTAGTTGATTCACAAAAGAAGGGTTTCTCATACTTCAATGCAATGTCCTTGACATCCTTTAGTAGTACATTGCATCTTCTTCCAACCAATTTTCCATCAGAATATATTGAGAGGAGATGGGATTGACTGCCCATTTTCAATAAATTCATTACGAGACATTCACTCTTCAGTGTTGCAATTATGTTTTCAACATATAAATTAATTGAACTTTGTGGTGTGTTAGTTTGGATATAGTGTTTTTAAGATTGATCCATTCTTAATCATGTATGGCCATCCCATGCAAAATGAAAACTCTCTCATATGAAAAGTGAAGTTTATATCATCAACCTTTTTGCTAACCACAGCAGAATTCACCTTCTCAATAATTCCGCACAACACTAGCCAAGGCTCACATGCAGTAGGCCTTATATGAGAACACGTAAGAAACATGAATATTTAGAGATATTTCATAACACATAACTCAAACATCCTGATTTTCTAACCTCTTCTTAAATGTACCTGAGATTTACGGATAAAATTGCGTTTACATCCCTCCTGACTGTTGCCTCATTTGGGTAATCAATGTCTCCGTCTTCAAGAAGTTTCTTCAATGAAATTTTTGTAAAAAGTCAGAAGCAAACTCTTGAAGTTTTTCAGTTCATTACTTTATCATTTACTTGATCACTACACTAGATGACCTCACAAGTCAGAAAATTTGCGTACGCCCATGGATGCAACAAAAATAAAATGTGTACAGACTTTATTTTGCATCATAAAGAAAGTCGAATTTCACAATAACACCTCCTAAAAGCGCATCGACCCCTTTAGGTGATTATGTTGGCTACGGGCCTGATTCAACGCCTTAAAATCACCAAATCTGTCATTGAAATTCTTTGTCAACATTTTCAAATGGTCAACAATTGACTCAAATTAATTTCAAAAACATTTTTTTGGCATAATTAGAGGACTGTAATGAATCCAAAAACCTTTGTTTTTGAATCAACAAGAGTTATATATGCAACTTGGAATTGCTTATTCAAATTGCCTAGTTTCTCGAAGATGTCTGCCAAATAACTGACATATGCTCTCCCATTTCTTGTTGATAGGAATTTAAGTTCAATTTTGTCACTCACAATATCGTTAAGCTCATCAAACAATTCCGTGGATCTCTTTAAGCAGTTTACCTTTGAAAGCCATCTTATTTCTGTATGAAATAATATTCGGGCATGCTCTGCACTTTTATCCACGCAGAACTGCCTAAAGAGACGTTCACATTTGGCATTTGCTTTAATGCTATTGACACACTTGATCACAGATTGCTGAATCTCGTTAAGCACAGAGGGAAAGTTTTTTGGCAACCAAGTTTTCAGGGTGTATGACTCAATGCGCAGTCAACATGTTTGGATTTTCAATCTTCAACAATTGCAAACATCCCTTTTTCTTGCCCATCATAGCAGGTGCATCGTCTGCTGCACATGACAAAATGTTTTGTATTAGTATTTTGTTTGAATCCAAATAATTTTTGAGTTTGCTGTAGATGTCAACTGAAGTTAGGGTTGCTTCGAATGATTCGCAGAACAGGATCTCTTCTTGAACCTCCCCATGGTCAATATACCTCACATATGTCAATAACAGGCAGAAGCTCCGTGATTTCAATGTCGCAATAAACTGTTCTTCAACATTTTTGCCATGTCATCTATTCTGTTGGAGACAGTATTATTACTGAGTGACATAGCAGTGAAATCCTTATCATCATTTTGTAGCACAGTTTTCATAAATACTGAGATAGCTGGTTTAATCAGTTCCTCGCCAATACTGTGATTCTTTCCATGCTTTGCTATAAGCAGAGAGATTCGTAGCTGGCTTCAAGGGTACGATTGTGGGATCTATTTTGTGCAGCAAATAGCTTTGTAATTTTTGATCGACTATTAAACTTTTGTTTCAATGAACTAAAATAATCCAAATCTGAATTGGAGTTATTAGGAGGCTTTACCCTTAAGTGGGCTTCCAGCCTTCATTGACTCATTGCTCAACGTTTGATGACACAATGAGCAAAATGGCGACGCATTTATCATGCTCTGTGGGAGGAATAAACCAAAACTTCAAAAATTCCACTGAATACTGTGACGAACCTTGATCTTGCTTGATTTGCTCATTTTAAACTGGGATCACAAATCTATGAAAACTAAAAGAGAAAGAAAAATGAATTATTATAATATATATATTATATATAATACCAAAACTATAATTATACATGGAAAAATAATACCCAAAAACCGGAAGTACTCAAATTTGGCTGATGAACTACAAAATAGTGCGAATATTGATGAGCGCTTGGCGCTGATTGGTCGAACCCCAACAAAATAGTGCTTTGATATAAATATGCGACAGCGCTAATTTTGGTAATCTAATTTAACCCGAATTTTATGGTATCTGTTAGGGACTTGCAATCTGGCAACGCCGGGTACTTCTGCTAGTAATTATAAATCGTGAAAAGCCTCGTGAATATTCATATCAAGGCAAACGAGTGCAACTTAAAAAATTCTCTTACTTATTTTTGAGACAGTTAATTTCTTAGTCCTCTGCTAGTATAGCTAAGCAAAATGAATCGTTTATCAACTATATTACAGCATGTAGCAAGGAATTGAATATCATCCCGGCCTCAAAATATCAATTTTGTTCGTCTGTATTAGAATCTAGAATGTTCCACTTTTCAAACATGTGAATTGAATGTTCAAATCAATGAATAGGCCCTTTTCCATTCTTGCATATATTTGTTTTTATAATATATATATATATATATATATATATATATATACTACAATATGTCGTTTTAATTTCTGTACATTACAACACTTTGCAATGTAAAAAGGAATAGATCTTTTGAAAATTATAGCATTGTACGTGTGCGTAATTAATTTTTTTCGAGTTTGCATCCTTGAAAATTGAAAATCATTATGTAACGGATGACTGTTGTCATCTAAAATTTTATAAGTGATTGCATCAAACATTTTCCTGAAATTTGTGTTTATTTGGTTTTATCCATTTTTGTAGTTTTTCCAAGTAGCTGTAAAGGTTTTCTAAGCAGCTTTTGTTGACTTTTGGAAATAGCTGGTACCAATACTTCTGATGCATATAATTAAATTGGACATATATATGTTTCGAAAACATATTTTTGTTTTTCTACACTTAAATGAGAAAGAAAGAAGGATAATCACTTAATTTTAGTATTAACTTTCTTCAGAATGCTTTGAACTTGTGTGTTCCAGTTCAGCCTTTTATCAATATGCAAGCGTAAATATTTATAAGTATCAAACTTTTGAATTTCACTTCCATTATCAAAACTTACTACAAAGTTTTTGACTTCATTCAACGTACCCTCGCGAATATTATGATGTGCAATACAAGTTCAAACGGCTTTCGACAAATTCATTTTCAGATTTGTGAATTAATAGTCTTATACTTTCTTAATACAAATGGAAATCATTTAATGCTGTATTGCCTTGAATATTCGCGATAATCCACATGTCATCCGAATATTTGAGATGTTGCACTTACGATTTATTCGCAAGTTTTCATTTAATATCATGTTTGTTTCATCAGTAGACAATGTACCAGAAAGTGGACCTCCCTGTGGTGCCCCTACACAATTTTAATTTTCTCAGTTTATTCGGTTTTATTGTAGCGTATTTGTTGAGTCAAATTATCCATATATGATCTTATCCTAGCATATTCTGCAATATAGTGTTGAAGGCACTGCTATAGTAAAAAAAGGTAACTCTTACTAAAGATGTTTGTCTAGAATTTAGTGTTTTATATGTTTAATTCATTGTGTGTAGTAATGCATCGATTGCACCTCTCTTAGATTTATATACAAATTGATAATCATCCAAAGTATTCTGCATATTCGCAATGTATACGTCCGAAACACATCTGTCTAAAATTCGTGCAAAAATTGGCGTAACAGGGATTGGACGAAATTTCTCTAAATTTTTTACTGCAATGGGCTCCGTGATCTTCGTTTTTGGCTCAGGTGTGACGATTGCTGATTTCCATTTTTCAGGGCACGTCATTTTGCTAAAACACCTATTGAAGTCTTTAGCATAAATTTTCCCCATTAGCACAGAATGATGCTTATAAGACCAAAAAGGGATCTTTGACAAACCCGGCGATGTGTCGACTTTAATTTTTCCAAACAGATGTTGAACTCTCTCTTCAGAAACATTTGGAATGTCATGGGATATCCTGCAGGATCCAAGACGTTCATCCTTATAGTTATCTTTATTGAATCTCCTGAAAAACTCATTGAACATTTTTGCTTCATTTTCATTTAAATTTATTAGTTGGTTTTGTTCTCCTTTCCGCTTCCTTTTGTAGCTCTAACAAAGTTAAGTTAGCAATAATTTCCTCTCTCAATATATCATCAGAATTAGTTTTATTCAGCCACGACATTATTTTATCTTATTTGGTACTTTATTACTACAGTCAATTTTTGGAGTTAATATTAGGCTTAGGTGATGCATTATATTTATATTTCCAAAAGGTGTATCATATAACATATCGTAATAATCAGCCTTTATGACATAATCAACATCAAGTTGTGATAAAGAGGGTAGAAACGTATATTTGTTTACAAGGTCTTTGATTATTAAAACATTGCAAACATTCAAGACTTTTCTGATTTGCATCTCTGATCACATATATAAGCGCACGTGGATATTTTGAAATACACATATTATCTGAATTCACGAGGATTGGTTGTGATATCTTTTTATTACGATCCGGTGGCATGTGTATGTTTACAAGAATAACAACAGAAAATCCACCTGGAGTGGAGGCAGGTCTACAAACAACAGCTCAATGTTCCACATCCTTTTCATATATTTCTATAAAATTTTTTGGCCGATTTCCGGCCCATTTCTTTTCTATGTAGATTATTAAACCTCCCCCTCCCGATTTATTTGGGATATCTTGAGTATTTCTACAATTCCTGAACATGTAATAATTTTCCAAATTTAAAATATGAGCCGTTAATTTTGTTTCCTGTAACAGAACTGCATTATACCCAATGAAGTTAATCATAAATTCAGTTTCAGAAAACTTTGATAGTAAACCTTTTATATTACTTGAGGAAATTAAGGGAAGTAAACTCTTTTGCTCAGTCGCAAATCAATCACTTTCCACCTGAATCCATTTTTCGCCTTCTCTATGATAAAGATTCATATTCATAACCTTTAGGTTAGCAGCTTCAACTTTAAGATATTGAATTAATGCTCTCCTTTTCCTTAAAGTCTCATTTTCTTGTTTAAGTCCCTTTGAAAGATATGCTTTAAATTTAAAAGGATTAGAATTTTTAAGATTCGAAACATTTTTTAGTACATTCTTTGCTAATATAGGCTCCCGGGGTCTAACTAACAATTCCCGTGTTTTGTTTTTATTATATTTACCTAATCTATATATATATCAGACAAGTGGTCTTCATGAAAATTGACATCCAAGCTGTCTAGCAACCGGCACACATTTGTCTTTTCATCGTATGTTGTCTCTCCAATTCGTTGTTTTTCACTCTCTGAAATACCTCGTATATGGATTTCTGAACCATGGTTTTGCTCAAGTACTGGGTTTCTAACCTTGTAGTGTTTTTTGCAATTTCCGAATATTTCTTAATGTCTTTTACTGCTGAGGAAACCTCTTCACTTACGTGAAGATATATATATATATATATCGGGCGCTGTGTACTATGGGTATGAAATCCCATAGTACACAGCTCCCGATTCAAGTTAGGGCCCTTCTAAACATCAGATAAAGCTGAAATTCGTTGAGATTACTCACTAGAGGTTCAATAGTCAATGTTCCAAATTTCGGACAATTTGATGAAAACCCTTTGACAAAATATTTTTGAGGGCATTGCGTAAACATGGAGTATGGTGCTACGCCTTTTTGCACAATTTGCATGTAATATAAATTGGATAATTAAAATTTCAAGTGGAGTTTTTAGGAAACCTAACAATTTCTCATATAAGTCAGTGGCTTCAACCCAAAATTGCTGATCTGGGGGCTCAAAATTTTTTAAAAATTTTTATTATAAAGAATGACTGATGAATGCTTTAAACCATATTTATGGGTTAGTAAAAATTTATTTGAAGCATAAAGTAAAACTTGCTCGAAATTTTGATGAAAAATTTTCTCAAATTTGGAAATAAAATTTCATTATATATTTTTGGACTTAATGCAATATATAAATGTTAGGTTTTGTACATAGCGCCCGAAATATATATATAGTGTTCCCACTATCGACTTTTATCAGCAGATTTTAATCGAAAACGCAATTATTTTCGTTCACATTGGCGATTTTTTATCATCCGATTTTTTATCAGAAAAAGCGGAGTTGCAAGAGCATTCAGACTATCGATTTTTTATCAGATGATAAATTATCATCTTTTGATTGACAGTAAGACAACAACAACATCTGTTTATGGATTGGTTTGTCTTGGAATGTAAACAATGTTTACATATTTTGAAGTTGAAATATTTCAACGATAATAATTTACGTTTTGGAAGTCTGTTTCCTACTTGAGAAGTAAGCAATTAGTTTCAAGTAGATATTCGACTAGTTTTAGTACCGTTCAGACTATCGACTTTTATCACCGATTTCTTGACAGATGATAAAAGTCCATAGTGGGAACACACCTTAACGGAGGATTATCTGGGAGCATTGTGGCATGGCATAAATTAATGTAATTGAGAGTGCAAGTGTTGTGGACGAGGACGTTACGCAGAGATATAAGCGGGTAAATAATCATCGTGTGTTTCGGGCCTTATTGCTGCGCGTAGCAAATCTGAAAACAAACATGAATAAAATGCAACTCTCACAATGGAACCATGCTGTTCCAAATGAATACCTCTTTTCCAGGGATCACTCAACTTTGGTTGTTATAAGGGAGCAACTCTACTGTGTATGAGTCAGTTTTGGAAATCCGAAAAAGCTGCACTGGTGACTGTTTTTTCAAAACATCCATAGTTCAACTTACTGTTTCCTGAAATCTTGTTATTTCGATACTAAATTTCTTTAGTTTGCTTTATTATTTAGTAATTCTCAGGAATTCATATTGTCAAGTACAATAGTAATTATTCTCACAAAACCAATGTTCCAATTTCCAGCAACTTAGAATAAAATGGAATCACAAATTTGAAGTTAGCATCTGCAAAAATAATAATTTATCATAAAAATTATAGTGCATTTAGTCGATCACCCAATAAACAATAAAACGTTTTCTATCTATCTTATAGTGATATAACACGTTGTGCGTCTCCTAAAGTAACGTCTTATAAATCACCATTTTTAAAAGATTTATGAGTGCCATCTAGCGTTCACCAAATGATATTGTAAAATGATTTCTAAGCGTCTTTTAGACGTCTTCTAAGCGTCTTATGGTTGTCTTCAAAACGTCTTCTAGATGTCTTTTAAGCCATTTCTAAGCGTTTTAAGCACGTCTTCTACACCTGACCCTGACATAGATGTCATTTCTAAACGATTTCTAAGCCACTTGAAGACGTGTATGATAAAGCGTTTAAAAGACATCTTGTTTATTAAGTAACCCTGGCTGTCGGCTAAAATACTAATATTTATGCTAAAGGCTTAGTTCATTTGTGAATTTTGATTGATATTGCTTTGACTACATTTTTTGTATTGAAAATTACTATTGATTTCTTAATTCGTCTGAGATTATTTTATTGTAAAAACTGATGTAAATATAAATGAAAAAAATCTTCACTTCATTTATTTGTGACATTTTTTTCTAAATTTGCATAAAATTCTAGCAACTGCTTAGACAGCATTTGCAAATCCAACTCTTTCGTTTTTAACATCAAATATGGTATAAAACTGTCCAATAAATGAATCACCAAGAATGAAGTCAACGCCTTCTGTTGTGAGATTCAAACCCATGAAGCCGCTGAGGCATTCCGTTACGCCATCAATAGTTTCCTGTACAATGTAATGCTGAGGGGTAAGTGTCAAGACTGATCCGGCAATAGTGAACTCGAAATTGGGGAATGTATCAATGATATCACAATTGACTTCCATTAAGCCACCTAAATCAAAATAATATCAAAAACCTTTACTATATTGCAACAAAAATTTTCTTCAACATTGAGCATAAGTACACTTTGATATTCTTGAGGTTTTGCCCTTACTGCTATAATACTATTTTTGAAAAGTGTTACTAAATGAATCATATGAAGAATCTTAGAAGTAGCTTTTAGTCATAGGCGGCTCGTGCGTGTAAGCAAGGCAAGCAGTGCTTGCCCAATAATTCTTTAATAAATGAATTTCGTTCTTAATTGTATGAATTTATACCTATACAATTGTACAAATCGTAAATTCTTAGTTTGCATTAAAATAACATTCATTACGATTTGCTTTAAAAATGATTAAATGATTGCGCCAAAGCAAGTAGATGCCTTAATGCTGTACCTACGCTCGCTCAAGCGATTAAATTTTATCCGTTTTCTGCATCTCATTGCGCGAAGATTTAGGTAGCAAGGCAAGCAGTCCTTTCATTGCTTCGCATTGATCGAAACACGGTTGTTGTAAAAGAATCAGGCGAAATATTTTCGTTCCATACAATAACCCAAAAGTAAACATGATATTATTTAAATATCATGAAACATTGATCTATTCAAGCAGTGCCGGAAACAGAATATATTTGAGCAAGGCTCCTATCTGGGATAATGACTTTTTCGCATTTTTTTTATCCTTGTACAAATTCTTAAATAAGA
Source organism: Hofstenia miamia (assembly GCA_900660155.1). Taxonomy (NCBI): domain Eukaryota; kingdom Metazoa; phylum Xenacoelomorpha; order Acoela; family Hofsteniidae; genus Hofstenia; species Hofstenia miamia. Next base: position 254,307 of record CABFPE010000201.1, on the reverse strand, counting down.
AATCGATAGTTATTTGTTTTTCTTTGACAGAAATGTTGAAAATTTATAGGAATTGTTAATGCAAGTTTTTTCTACTAATGTGCAACCAATTTTTTTCAAAAATCAAATGAAACTTGGATAATTTAAGAAAGACATATTTTGATATAAATTGGCGTCATATGCACTCAAATGGAGGCCAGTTCACATCCCTATGCAAATGCCGTTTTATAGAATTATTAAATTTTAAAAACTTTGAGGAATTTAAATGTGATTGCCCTCAACTGCCATTTTTTGCTCTAAATTTCTACTCTAATTTTCGCAATCTTGAAAAACTTTGTAATTAATCTCAAGTTTGCTATCATTGGCATGGCTCCAATTGTGAATCGATAAAATTCGTATTCGATATTTTGAAATGCATGATTTGTCGACTTCCTTAGCTAAAATGATTATTTTCTGTTTAAAGCAAATTTAAACAAATTCAAGATAACCGATTAGAGGAGCAATTCTTCTTGAAAATGTTTTACTAAATGAACTGCAGGACTAATCTTATTTTTATAATTATAATATTACAAATATCTTTTTGAAAAATTTCACATATAAATATATTTTTCATGGTTTATTATTTATACTAGTTTGGTGGCTTAGAAATATTTGCTTGCCTAGCTTTAAAAGCACGAGCCGCCACTGCTTTTAGTCATCACTAAATGTTCGACTTTACATCTTAATCATTGGAAATATGTTTGATATTCTGAAAGGTGGTACATCAATGTGGATTGAATTGCTACCAATTTTATATATTTGCTGATTTATGATGGTATCTAGCTGTATTCCAAAAGGGCATCTAACGAAAATTGAAGTCAACTTACTTTCAACTACGGTACCATTAAGGTGTGAATTGATAGTGTTTACTGTTGCAGTAGATGCTGCGATGAGTGACGTTCCAGAATCAGCAACCGCTTGGCAATTGGTGCAAACATTGGAGCCTCCAATTGTAGCACTACTTACGGTAAATTGCCAATATCCAATACGACTAATTGGTGCATATGTGATGTCTCCAGTATAGTATTTCTCATTGGTGCCTCCAAGAGTAAGAACACCACCAGGTGTAGTATCTGCGTTTCTAAAGTTTGAATAATTACAAAAACACTTTTAGTGATAAAGAGATTCATCGAATTCAATTGACGTAATTGCAAAATTTTACTTACTAGACAGTGTTTTCTATTTCAATTAAGTTGAAAATTTATTAAAGTTGTCAATGCAGATATTTAAACTAGCTTATTGATAAAAATTTTCAAAAGTCCTACATTTCAAATTTTGGTGCTTTAATTATTTTTATGAACTCTAAGAAAAATAAACATTCTTTATGATTAAATAGCTTACCGGTTAAGATAAAACGCAAACAATGGTTCAACTTGCCCACCATAAATAGCCATGTTAAAAAATGGTACAACTCCATCAACGGCAATATTGGGCCATGCCAAACCACATACTCCATCGAATTTAGCGACATCAAATGAGAGACCAGGTTCACTTGTGGCTTCAGCAAAGACTTGGCGATCCACAACAACGTTTCCTAAATAGGTATTTTGTTAAGCTCTTGCAAACGGTCATAAGAGTGAAGTAATAGGTTATATTTTTTAGATAGTGCAAGGAACTCTTACCAACAGTAGCAACATCTTGTGAGAGGTATCCACTCATCTGTCCACTTGCATATTGAAGAGCAAAACTGCCTCCAATCTTCTTGTATGTTGATGACTTGGACGAATAATATTTGGTGTGCAATTTGCATGCAATGTCTAGCAAATCACAGCTGCTGCTGGGCACCCAAAGATTTGAGGATCCTGTGTCAAATAATATTTTGAAATTTTGTGCTGGAGTTCCAAGGGACAATGGGCCATAATATTGAGCCTAAATCGACGTCTCTCATCAAATGATTCAATATTAATTTTCATTAAATTGGTATTGAAAATGCACTGTAAAAAATAATTTTTAAATTTGAATTTTTTAATAATTAGAATTAAGTGCAATGTATATCATAATAAAAAATAATGATAAATTATTTGGAAATGAATTACATAAGAACCAATACAGTGTAGCATTTTATTTGCAAACAAAATATTCCAGGAACTACTTACATCCATGTAGTCATTTAAATTAACATTTGATGAAGAACTGGAGAATTTCTTTTCTTTTCCAACTCTTAATGTTTTAATTGCGTGGGCCTTGGTGTGTCCTCTTTCTCTAAGAGTTTTATACAAAGTTTTTCCTTTAGAGAGGGTAATGTGTTCCACATTTTTGCTCAATGCAAAGCAAACCAGTGCGAATAGCACAATCAAAGTTTTCATTTTAAATAAATATTAAAGCAAAATCAACCAAAACTTTATAGGAAAATGTGTTTGTTCCACAAACATTTGAAACATTAAGGAAGTGGCAGTACTTTCAAACATTCCTATCGTACTTGATGAGGTTGACTAACATCTCTAATAAGAAGTGCGCGACTATACATATAATACATATAAACAATAAATTAATAATGTGCAAAATTTATAGTATTTGGCAAGATGATATTTTAGACAACATTATTAATGAATAGAATAGCAATTTTTATTTCAAAAGTTTTCATGTTAGGTGTATTTAAAATAATCAAAATCTTCATCTTATATCTTGTTACATAGTGGTGTAAGATAGCATCTATACATTATCATGTCTGCCATGTTCATATTTACTGAATGCAAAGAGAAAAAGTATGCTAGGAAATTTAAATGAAATTTTACATAATTCTAAATGCTTGCCATCAGAATTCCAAATAATCGGGGGGTCTTACCAAATGAAAGAGAAAAAATTCATTAAATTGCAAACATATGGTCGAATAAAATGCATATTCACTAGAAAAACCACCACTTGGAGCATACAATTTATTGGAAAAGTTTGGTACTGAGTAGAGGTATTCTATCCACTGCATTCTATAAATTTGTGATGGAACAAATAGGTTAGGTGTGACATCATATTGGTGGGCATACTACATCAAAATTGTGTGTATTTTTACAAATCGTCATGAAAATTATAAACCTCAACATATTTATTAACAAAATAAAGCATAAAGGGCAAATCCTGCTCCTCAAATGATTCTGCACCTTGACAAAGGAGACAGGGGGATATACGAGACAGGGATTACAATTATGCGTAAAATGCAGTGCTTAATAAATTTAAACTGCTTGGTTTTATGATTGTGAAAGACCATAGTGCCAAATGTGGGCTTAATGTTCTAGGATTCAACTGAAAAGGGGACATAATATTCCAGTATTCAACTGAAAAGAGCGACATATGTCAAAATACCAAGTGATCAATGGGCAACACGCTCTTCTTAAAAATACAACCGCAGCAATAACTTGTAACTTAAAGATAATGATGTTGATGTACTTGCCAGACTTTAAATGATCTTGGATCATGCGTGTGAATTCAGATACCCGTGGTATGGTTTACAAATTGTTTGGTTTGTGATTATGGGAGATCTTAGTGCCAGTGGGGCAAAATATTCCAGGATTGAAGAGATAAGAGCAACACAAACGAATAATATTAGAACCATATATTGTTTCATAAGAAAACTGATAAATACTGAAAAACACATTAGTTTTTTTAAAAATAATACTAAGTTCCTGAGTTGTCCAAACTGTTGGGGTTTTTTTGGCCCAATGGGGATTCCCAGTAGAAATGAGAAATCACTCAATGGAGACAAGTGGGACTACCACCGAGTTAGAACCGGCCAAAAATTTCAAGGGCGATTTCAGTAGTTGCTCGGAAACAGCTAATACAGGCCCTTCGATTTCATAGAATTTTCTCTCCAGCTAAGCAAAATATTCCATTCTCAGTCAAAGCAAGAAACATTTTTTTTTAATTTAGCAGGCAAAATTACCCGCCTTTCTTGGATAATACAAAACGGCCTGCAGGCTGATATTTGCTGTCTCCGACAGCCGGTTCCATCTTTGGGCTACTCGTGTAACTCCAATCTATTAAAGGGAGATCTTTTGTTAATTTTCGGACTCAAAGCAGACGATAAGATGGCTATAAGGTAACTATATTCTATATTATTGGTCAGCACCATGATAAGCTTCTTGCTAAATCCTTCCTATGCATCAAGCCGCATTAATAAAGAAACTGGTGAAATATTAAAGTTGTTTTCACAATTATGATTTCTCAATAAACAGTAAGATTGGTGCTTTAAAAGAACCAAAAGCCATATGGTTAAAGATTATTTTGAAGGTCACGCTGAAACTGAAGATGCTACCAAACTCGTTGATTTGTAGGAGCAAGCTTGCATTAATATCATCCAAAAATATGGAAGTCGACCGGCCTGTGACACACTTTACCCCCATCTTGTGGAAAAAATAGTTTATTATAAAATTGAGGCAGCTCCAGGAAAAGTATCCAATGGTATTCAATTGCATTTACGGAAGCAGAACATCTTACTATAGTTTTATATCCAACAAACGAGATTGCTCTAAAGGCCATTATCGATTGGTTAAATTTCGTTGTCTTTGTGCAATATCGAGATGCACGAGGTGCTATAGCATGTCAGCGAACATACTGCCTCTTTTGAGGATAAAGTCTCTAAATCATTCAAGAAGATCACTCTTTTTAAATACGAAAAAGACAACAGCCTGAATGTACATGATTACGAGTGAATCTTTGCTGGATTAACTGATTCAGGACAAATTCGAATAATTCAAGGAGAACAGGATATTTTAGGATACGAAGCGCATTCCCTCGTTTAACTTTTGAGTTTCACTAATTTTATTGGCGGGCATTTGTTAGGCTCTGTCGGCTAAGGTTTCTTTGCTAGCAAACGTTGCTTAAATATTATATTTAACGTAGAAATTGCACTATATTGTGATATTCAATTTATTTCTGTAGATCATCTAATTAATGAGAGGGTTTTGTAATTAATACTGTTCGATTTAACTGTGGGTGCAAACACATAATTTCCGATTGACTAAATCCACTGGCACATGCGTGCAGGAGCTATATTGAAATATGAAAAGCTTCAACTCCTAAAATAGTATAGTTAATCCGGATAAATCGGAACAGAATTAAATAATGCAAATTTGGACAGGGAGTGACAATCTTTGTTTCAAACTTAGCGCTATATATGCAAATTAGTGCCGGCAAGATATAATTGTATAGTAGCAAAAAGGAATATGATATAATTAATGTGTCCGAGTTTAAGATATTAGGGTTCGAATTCGAAGAAAGAAATGAATCTAGAATGTGGTATTGACATTACTCAAAGTTTTAGGTTAGAGAATTTTAGTTCTCATGTAGCAAATTGAAACCACTAACAATTTCAATATCGTTATGCAAAAATAAATTATTTTCCAACCTGAACAAACTAAATATTACAAGAATTCCAGACAATTTTCTTACAAGTTCTGCATACTTAACTGAAAAATTTAAGTCATTCAAGCAAGAATAAGCAACTTGTCTTATGTACTATATTTTTAGGAAAGACTTAGTGCAAGAATATCAAATGGATGACAAAACGGATTATGCATATTAATTACATGCTGAAAATGAGTTCTACATAAAATAAAGGTAATTTTAAATCAATGTGCTTAGAATAGTGGAGTCTTATTGGAGTATTGAATGCACAAAGAATATAATGAGCATTTGCAAAAGAAAACTCAGAGAAATGATCAGTAATGTTAAATCTCTTGTCTTTGGAATTCCTGATAGGATGATTTCAAATAATTCACCAGCTATAAGATTTGCACCAAAATTAGACATAATTTCTGATTTGTGATATATCAAGGTTTATGACGTTACTTAATATGCATCAAGCAATATGAATACAGTTTTGTTAAAATATGCTAATTCACAAGAATTCTCAGTTTTATAGCAATCGTATTTGTTTTAGGGAATTTCGATGACGCCTTAACAGTGGCGCTTCGTAATTCTAGTTTTGTTTTCTGAGAAAATAGATAAGACATAAGGCTTCCCATTGCTTAGCAAACTGGACGCAAAAAGGAGACTTTAGCTGCATAAGAAATATGAATATCGTTTAGCACAAGACATTCATTCATTCCAAAGCTTCCACCAATTAATTTCTGATGCACTTTCAGAAATCAATTTGAAAAATTTGCCGTTTGGGATGCAATTTTCAACTAGATATTTCAATAGGAATGCCATGAGATTCTCATTGGACCCTACAAAAAATGTCAGACGAATAGGATGAGAGTAGAAAAAGTGTCCCATAAACAACTCTGCTATACCCTGTGAATTCAAATTTTCTGCTCGATTTCGAAGAATACAACCACCTCCATACATATCATTTTAAATTCTAACAAAGAAGTACTTGACTAAGCATTTCTATATAATTTATCTAGAAATGGGTGGTTGCACAGAAGCATGGTTATAATAGTGATAAATTCAAATATATATGAAAGCAATTGTAAAAAGTTATGCTAATGTTAAAATCAATGCTATACTATAAAAGATTGGAAAAATTATTTTTTAAGTTTGCTGTGCAATAAAATTGAACACTAACTGTATTCTAAGAAGCAATTATTGTTGAAATTCAGCAATGATAAAATCGAAGTCAAATCTGATTGGCTGCAATTTATGAGGAACACCTTTGCATGCATATTTCGTAGTTGACCAATCGAAAGCTGGTTGTTGCATTCTGGTTGGTCCTGAGATGGCTTTATATGAAACTTTGTTCATCATGTCTTGATTGACAACTTTAAGGTCTGTAGCAGCCATACATTGAGCTTCTTCAAATGATAAACTACACACTTGATTGCTCGGGTTCAAGTCACTTCTTGCTGCAATCCCAAAATATCCGCTGTATTGCAGAGGCTTGCAATCACATTTAGAAAGTGGATCATGTTGGAAGTTATTGTACCGCATTAGTGCAATGTTGGAGTCTAGATCTACGACATCTGTCACGTTCCGTCTGAAAATTTTTGCACGTGGACACTCACTGTGTGAAAAATAGTTACCATTTTTGTTGTACTGCTCCTGAAACCCAGAAATCTCGTAAATTGATGGAAAAAATGGTATATTGTAGCTTGACCAATATTTCGGGCCTGAAGTCAAAAAGGCAGTCATATCTTTTGCTACAATCTGTCCTGGATTTTGTTCTAAAATGTATAGCAATCCAGTCATTTCTTCTCCAGGCTTAAGCTGTTTGTAGTCTGCACACATCCATTGACAATTGTATGTACCCATGTTCTGCTCACCGAAATATTGTGACCATTCTGCCGCAGTTGAAGCCAATCGTAGTGAAACAACGACTCTTAATCCGAATGGTAGCGATTGTGGAACAATGTATTCGTACAATGTATTGTTGTAAAACCCGTTAGTTGTTTCCATTAAAGCAATTTTTTGATTTGTAATGTAGAAATCATCGATAGATTCAATTATTCCAGGATAAGATGACATTGATATCTGTGTAGCAGGTACTAATTTAGAGTTTGTCATGTGAAAGTTCAATTTGTAACTTTTAATTAACCTAATCATGGTTTGGAATTCTGACCATGTTGTATGACTGAAAAACAAATCGTCATCTACAATTTTAATTAAAGAACTGCATCTTCCCTCGTTGACGTTATCTCTATTCTTGAGATTGTATTTTGCATTAATGTTTCCAATGTCTTCTTGAACAACAAGCAGCCATATTAAATCTGTGGCGGAAACTGTGTTTGATAGCGGTCCAGAAAACCCAGAATATCCCGCTTGCATTCCAGCAATCTGATACATTATCAGATTTACTTGTCTCCAATAGTCATCGATGTCTCCTTTTAAGGAAATCTGTTGGTAAATATACTTCAAATTATTTTCTAAAAACACTTTTGTTTTTGGTTCAATTACTAGTGGATTGCTTTCAACATAAGCCAAGATGTATTCCTTCGTTGTGTAACCTTCAAAATATCCAGCCCCGTAAGCTTGGAGTTCGTCTGATTTGGATTCCACACTTGTTATGTTCAGAAGTAACCAGCCAGTTTCATTGATTGTGTGAGTCAACCTCCCTTCAGCTAGAACATTTTCCTCTCCTTTGCATGCTTTGTTGCTAAGGCTGATGTCGATTCTGCTATCATTTGTGAGAAAAACACACCCTTCAGAGATATCATATGTAGAAACAAATGCGATGTGAAATATAGCGAGACAAACCAATTGGTTTGTTAGCATTTTCAATTGAATACGACTTCCTATTTACTATATATAACTATTTTACGAATTTTTCAAGGAAGTAGAATGCCTGAAGGTTAACATAGGTTTACATAGTAGAAAGAAATTTCAAAAATTGCAAAATCTTCATAACGTTACATGGATTGATTTATATTTATAGACCTAGTAATCACCGCATCACTTCTATTAGACAGCTCTGAGATGGCTTAAAATACATACATGTTTTTTTAAATTTTTGCAATTTACTCTTTTATTTTACTTCGTGTTTAACACTTTAAATGTAGATATGAATTTGAAAACCATGCACCAAATCAACAGGCTCGTGCTGTATTAGGAATACCAATGAGAGCAGGATGGAAAACGGGTCAGCCCTCGACATATACTCGTGCATGGATGGCTGTTCCAGCTTTGATATATTTATGAGTACTTGAATACTTGATTTTGTTTGCATTCGTTGTGCAGACAACATTCTCGGAAAGTATATGAATGTGGAGGCTGAAAAAACACGTGATGAAGCGACAGTCACTTGCTTTTGAGGTGCTGTGGATGCAGGGTAAGAACTCAATGATGTTTTTTTTCCGAGTGCCGTGTATAGAGAATAGTTTTAGACAGAAATAGGAGAACGTCAGTGTTGTTTTCTTGATCTAGGCTAGCAAAAATATGGTATTGCTGTTTTAAATTTGATTTTTACAAATGCGCTTGCTGCATCGAGGGGGTGGCACCGCCAAGCAACAATTTGCGAATTGCATCTGTGACAACGAAACAAACTGACTGCGCTAATCGAGAGCTGACATTCTAGTAATAATAATAGTAATAATATAATAATTAGTGAACAGTGGAGCAGAACAGAACAGCATTTGAATGTAATAGAAGAAGAAGCTCAGATATGAAAGATTATATGATGAGGTGCTGGAAGAGTTGAGGCGAGGATCAACATGATTAAAGGTTGCTTAACATATCCTTGCAGAACAAATAAAAAATTGCATGTAAATTAGAGCAAAGTGAGCAGTAGCAGTACCAAGAGAAGCAGAAATTTATAAAGAACTTTGTTGCCATTTCCAAATGGAATCATGAGAAGCAGTAAAAAGGCAAGGGTTAGCAGGGACATCAATGTGTCCAATGACGCAGAATATCTAGACGTGCTAATTAATTAATACAAAACAACATTTCAAAAGTCTCATCAACAAAAAACAATTAATAGATGAGTGCATTTAACTAAATTGAAATACATTTCCAAACCCATCCCTAAAGATTATTAATATATTTCAGAGCCATAAGTGTAGCCAGGGGGCGAAAGGGCCATTCCCCACCAAATTTTCTAAGTTTGGATACCAAAGTTGAGCCCTTGTTGAAAATACATTAAAATGTGTAGACAATTATATCATTACTTATACGTTTTTGTGTCTATGGGCTTCTACATCAGAGGGCTGTGACTTAAAACCAACACTTTGTCACTCTCTTGAACTCATCAAATATTTGACTCCACAAATATTTTTTCTGGCTGCCCCACTTTCCAGTGCCTGCCAATATAAATTATAATCATTTATTGTTCAGCGTGTTTTTTGATCTATTACGTCGTTGTGCATGTGAGTAGTCAAATATAATTGTTGAGGTGCTTTACCTCTTAACTTGCCACTTACAGCAACCTAGAATGCGATGAATCAGACGAAGTTCTTAATCTTATAATTGTAATTACAGTCACCCGTAGAATTACTTACCACTAATAAGTTTATTAATGTTTCTCACATTGAACTAAAATTATGCTAATTTCATATTTCTGATTAGAGTGCAAAAAGGTGTCCACTATTTTCACCATGATTTGATACACATAGAAAGCGTGATTTTCATTCACAACCATAAAAAATTTCTGTAAAGTAAGGTTTATCAAATTCAGAATCAGTTCTTTTTTATGACACATTTCGTTTGTCTTGATATAGTTTTAAGGCCATGCTACGAGAAAAACTTTTGTAACTAATTTTTGTTGGCCAACAAAAATCGTTCGCGTAGCACCCCACTTCCCCAACTAAAATCGGGAGTAATTATCTAGACTAAAGTTGTTCGTTCTGACCAACTAAAATTGGTGACAAAAGTTGTTCGTGTAGCACCTCTTTCGCCAAATTTAGTCCTTAAGTAATTAAATGACAAAAGTTGTTCTTTTAGCAGGGTGCTCCTGCCAACTTTTTTGTCGGAGAAATAATTGTCCAACTTTCTAGTAACTATCAACTTCAAAGATAAATAAACAATTTTAATCTATAATTGTGTTCGTTTTCAAAGTAAATCTCTATTGCTAAATTTAAAATTAGCTAGTTTAACATAATTGTTTATGTTAAAAAAAACACATGTCATTATGTAGACATTTCTTTTGCATACTTGCATATCAGCGTTAAATTAAAACGATTAACTCTTCAAAAAAATATCCTTTGTAGTAAGCAAGACAATTGGACTTTGTGAATTAAATAATAATTACATCGATGTAGATTGGGAAGTCAATCCAATGAGAATACGCATCGACACAGTTTATACATACCATTCTGTAAGCACGATAGCTCCATGATAATCATATTTTTAATAATTTTATTTCATAAATTTAGACTAAAATTGTTCGTGTAGAATAACAAATCATAACAGCAAAAATTCGTTCGGTCCACAAAATTTGGTTATCAATCGGCTGGCTACCTAAAATATGTCGGCGGAGGCGGCTCAGCCGGCTGGTGCCCAAATCTAGTGGGTACTACGTTGCTTGAATTGTACATTTATATTGGTGTGTTTCAAAAACTTTGTTTTTTAGTTGTGCTTAGTTATACTCTTCAATTTAGTCCAATTTCTCTAAGAACTGCGCAGATAAATTATTTTTCCTCTACATTTATATTTTCAGGCAGTAGTCTTGATTTCAAAAAATAGGTCTAAAGATTGATAGAATAGCAGAAATGATCAATTGCTTGATTGGGGACAATTCTCTCAGCGCAAAATTAATTGGAGTTTCCGAAATTTTGAACAGCATTGGCATTTAACAATCAACAATGTTTAAAATGATAGAATGATGCTGAATTCTACGAATAGCAAACCTGTTAGCCATATATATATCTTGAAAAGAAACTTAAGAATCCATTACTGTTGCTTGCTTGCAGATACCAAATTTACGAAGTAATTTTAAGGGATGCATTGAAGTAATTCTCTGAGAGATCTGCAGTATGAGTTTCTGTTTGCGGACTGACAAAGAAAATGGTCCAACCCTTAAAAAACATTGGAACTGTTTCAAACTTGAAATGTATGATCTTTTCTTTCTGCCGCCGAAGCAAACAAATTGTCAAATCTTTTTGATCAATTTTCACGGGCCCCGCTTGTGTTGTTTGAAGATGATGGTGAGTGACTTTCAATGCCAGTTAATCTCATAGGAAATTCATGAAAATGTCTTGATTTATGGCTGAAATCCAGGCAGATCGCGCAATCTATTTAAGGAATTTTGTATGAACAACAAACAAAACTAGATGTAAGTTATAGAAGAACATTGAATGAAGTTTCCGAAATTTAGTAAGTCAAATATTTTGGCAAATCCAGTCAATCACTTTTCATGAATTAACACATCTTCAAGAAGCAACACTTTTAAGTCACTGAAGGAAATACTTTTTTATTTTACTTTATAGAGGCAAGCATTTAGTTTTAGCTTATAACTAATATTGCAAATAATTCAAAATTTGTGAATTAGAGAAGCATGGCAAATAAAGAAGTAAAATTTCAACAACACATATGTAGAACATGTAAATCCAACATTATTTCAACCAAATTAGAGTGTTCTGATGTAGAAGGTGTCATTGTGCAATCACTTGATTTTTCGAAAGCCTTGACACTATTTCATACAAAATTCTTATTCAGAAGTTAAAGTTGCTTCATTTACCACTTGGACTGATTAACTGGCTGACTAGCTAGTTATACTATAAAAAATTTTTGGTGTGTATTGCGAATGTGGAAAGCAAACTGTGATATTCAAAGGGGCTTACCTACCACAAGGATCTGTTTTGGGTCCATTGTTGTTTACATATCAGATTTTTCCAATAAAAATCATGGTAATATATCTTGTTCCTTAAATAGTATATTTAACGAATACATATCAAGTAGTTACTTGTCCATGTTACTCCTATTTTTAAGAAAAAAAATTAATCATTGCGAAAAACAATCGAACAATTTCAATTACTTCTATCATAGGCAAAACGTAATACTCAATTCCAGGAAAGTTCAAAAACGAAAGACCCTGGTGTAGAAACTGATGATGGCTTTCCATTGAAATATTTTCTCAATTGCAAAGCAAAAAATAAGAGAAATTAATAGAAGCAAGCATCTCATTAACTTCTTTGTGACAAGTTTAATACATTCTTTATTCTTAATATCATGCTTCTTTTACTTTCAAAAATCCGACATTTAACCACTTGATATGAAATTAAAAGTCGGGCGTTACTTTCCAATCACCCTATATATATATATATATATATATACATATGATTTGTGTTGTTAATATAATATTTGTTTATTCACGTATACCAATTGTACAACAATATTACGAACAAATATATAATTATAATTCAAATTGTAATCTATGATATGAATCAATTTTCGTAAATATCAAAGTTTTTAAAACACTTAAGAAAATTTATTGTTCAAATTCTGTAATGATATAGTCAAAATCAAACTTCACAGGTTGCAAATTATGAGGAACACCTTTGCAGCCATATTCAGTGGTAGACCAGTCAAACACTGGTTGCTGAACGCGAGTTGGACCTGAGATGGCTTTGTATGAAACTTTGTTCATCATGTCTTGATTAACAACCTTAAGGTCTGTAGCACCATGGCACCGAGCTTCTTCAAAAGACAGCTTGCACACTTGGTTGCTAGGATTTAAATCGCTCCTAGCTGCAATTCCGTTTTCTCCACTGTATGGAAGAGGCTTGCAATCACATATCGCCAGTGGATCATGTTGGAAGTTATTGTACCGCATTAGTGCAATGTTGGAGTCTAGATCGACGACATCTGTCACATTGCGCCTGAAAATTCTTGCACGTGGACATTCGCTGTGTGAAAAATAGTTACCATTTTTGTTGTACTGCTCCTGAAACCCCGCATTATCATAGACAGATGGGAAAAATGGTATATTGTAGCTTGACCAGTATTTGGGCCCTCCAGTAAGGAAGTCAGTCATATCCTTTGCTACAATCTGTCCTGGATTTTGTTCTAAAATGTATAGCAATCCAGTCATTTCTTCTCCAGGCTTAAGCTGTTTGTAGTCTGCACACATCCATTGACAATTGTATGTACCCATGTTCTGCTCACCGAAATATTGTGACCATTCTGCCGCAGTTGAAGCCAATCGTAGTGAAACAACGACTCTTAACCCGAATGGTAGCGATTGTGGAACAATGTATTCGTACAATGTATTGTTGTAAAACCCGTTAGTTGTTTCCATTAAAGCAATTTTTTGATTTGTAATGTAGAAATCATCGATCGACTCAATAACTCCAGGATAAGATGACATTGATATCTGTGTAGCAGGTACTAATTTAGAGTTTGTCATGTGAAAGTTCAATTTGTAACTTTTAATTAACCTAATCATGGTTTGGAATTCTGACCATGTTGTATGACTGAAAAACAAATCGTCATCTACAATTTTAATTAAAGAACTGCATCTTCCCTCGTTGACGTTATCTCTATTCTTGAGATTGTATTTTGCATTAATGTTTCCAATGTCTTCTTGAACAACAAGCAGCCATATTAAATCTGTGGCGGAAACTGTGTTTGATAGTGGTCCAGAAAACCCAGAATATCCCGCTTGCATTCCAGCAATCTGATACATTATCAGATTTACTTGTCTCCAATAGTCATCGATGTCTCCTTTTAAGGAAATCTGTTGGTAAATATACTTCAAATTATTTTCTAAAAACACTTTTGTTTTTGGTTCAATTACTAGTGGATTGCTTTCAACATAAGCCAAGATGTATTCCTTCGTTGTGTAACCTTCAAAATATCCAGCCCCGTAAGCTTGGAGTTCGTCTGATTTGGATTCCACACTTGTTATGTTCAGAAGTAACCAGCCAGTTTCATTGATTGTGTGAGTCAACCTCCCTTCAGCTAGAACATTTTCCTCTCCTTTGCATGCTTTGTTGCTAAGGCTGATGTCGATTCTGCTATCATTTGTGAGAAAAACACACCCTTCAGAGATATCATATGTAGAAACAAATGCGATGTGAAAAATCAAGAGAGCAACTGATTGAATCGTATGCATTTTTCAATTGTTTATATCTATTACAACTTCCTATTTGTATAAGCAATTTGTTGACATTTATTTAGTTATTAACGTACAAGTGATTACAAATAATAATGAGGAAACTTAGATATTTATGGAAACACTCATAATACTCAGTAATATGTTGCTTGTAGTAAATTATTTCTAATAAAATTTAATTTTTGGAAATTTTTCAAATTTTGCCTGCTGTTATTTGCTTATTATCCATTGATATAGGGCAATACTTGAGATTTCTTAGTGGTACTAAATTTGTAAAACAACAAATCCATTTTTCAAATTTTTCATCACATGTATAAATTTAAAGAGGGATTTTTAAAGAATTCCTTATGGCTTAAAGACTAGAAATGATGAAGCCGTCAATTTGACACCTTGGAAATATAATTACTTTGTACATAATTTTCTCGAAAGTTTACTGATTTTAATTTCTGCGACAGTTATTCACTTAACAAACATGTTCACTAGCTGTTATTTAGACCCTATTCGTACAGATTGTTTTTCTTAGAGGATGTCTACCTCAAGGGCGCACACAGGATTTTTCAAGACAATAGACTCTAAACTTGCATGTCATAGCATTAGTTTATAAATTTGTTTAATATTTGCTAAACAATTTTTGAATTAACCAAGCAAAATAAATTTTAAAAATTTGACTTGGGCACTCCAATGTGTCCCCTTTGCGCACGCTAATAACTAGCTTAAACCGTGAATACCATCAATTTGAGAGCTAACATTAAGTTTATTGATTAGACCTCTCAAGCATCATGAAGAGTTTCTGAACACTTGATTACAAAATAATGTTGGTATTATTTAAGATATATTTTTGATTTTTCACAGAAAGGGTTATTTTTTCATTATAGGATGAAATTTCCCTTGAATTTTTCTATCAGACATTTAGATTTCCTCTTGCCACTGTTTACGGATTCACAGCAATGAATTCTGTTAGAATATCATTCTTGGAAATCTAACAAACAATTTGAAGTCAGAATGAAAAGTTTGTAACTTGATCAAATTTTTCATAAAAATAACATAAAATTAGAAATATTGATGCTTAAATTCTGAACAAATCCTATGATTACATACTATATGGAAAAACAGCATTGTCCAAAGAAACTTGCCCTCATTGAGAAAGATGTGCGGCGCCGATGTGATTCAAAGTTTCTTGGTGTCTTTTACAATTTACAAATTAAAATCAATAGAGTCTGTTTATGTTTTACAAATGATGCATTTGTGTTGTCAATTTGGAACACCAAATCTATTTGGGACATAAATTAATGGATATTATTTAAGCTGTTCACAAGATGAAATAATAGTAATCCTCGTCGAAATTCTCTTTAACTTTTGGGTGAATACTTGTATGATATGCTTACTAGCAACAGTGACTAAAAGACTTATACAAAATTGACTTCATCAAATGTGAGGTAAGCAATCACAACCACAAAACAACTGTCCTGTCCTGTATTTGTAGTAAGGCCTGTTGTGCCCCTGCCTCAAGCAAAATCTTGAAAATCCCTAGTAAGAATCAGGACTTCGGAGTATGCTCAAATATGCATTTGTTCTAGCTTCTGCTCCGGCTCCATTATGCTCTGGGCTGGACTACAATATATTCAAAAATACGAAAATTTACGAACTTATTGATTTTTTAAAAAAAGTTTTGCAAATTTTTTAAAATTTCCGAGAATTTTTTAACATTTTTTGTAACATCATTTATGGTTCTAGGAGAATGCTCTGCTCCTTGGGCCTGGTTCCGGGCTCTGGCTTTGCATTCTAAGCCTTGATAAGAACCGTATTTGTTAATAAGTACACGCACTTGTTTGTAACATTTTTTGAAATATAACATATGAGAAATGACTTTTCAAAAATGTTTAAAACAATCTTTGAATCAATTCAGTGTATTATCATACATTGAAATTTTTGTATATTACGAAATACTTCATTGTGTAGGTATTTCTATGTGAAAAAAAACATATTTATCTTTCAATTTTGGAAATTGGAATGCGTTTATAAGACAAATTACAAGCGATTGTAAGAGTAATCTAACGCTGTTATACATGCTATTTTTAGCAATTTGCAATTTTTCTGCATTTTCCGACTTAAATCAATTTCCGCTTGTCTGTATCTCAGAAATATAAATCAATGAAAAAATTACTAGTATTTTGTGTATTTTATTATTTCGAGTAAACAGGTGTTTACGGAAAGTTAGACCAAATACTCGTGTATTTTATCATGTGTGCTGAACCATATATATACAAGTATATATATATATATATATATATATATGCCCAAAAAAGTTTATAAACAACAGGGCGGACACACTGGCGAAGCCTAGGAATAAATAAGGCGCTGTTTTGAGTTACCAAAAATCTGTAAACGGAAATTGTTAGTTGTCATTGCTATAATTTTATATCAATTTCGTTAAATACAATTTTTTCACTTTTTTACTAAAAAGACCTACCACACTATCCCTGGCCATTTCGAACCTGCTTAAATTTGTCATCCGTCAACAAGAAATATGTAAACATTTCGATCTGTAGGAATAAAGGAATAGATTTCAGTGTTTTTATAAATTGCACTTCTTGAAATCTATCTATTTTAGGACATGCTAAGCCCCGGATTCTTCGCATAATCATTCATTAATTAGTGACAAATTATCTTTCTTCAAAATATACCGTACCATTGTGTCAAATTTGTTTCTGAACCCGTATCTAAGCAATGAAACTTCTTATAAAAACCACATTGTGGGTTTTCCGTGTGATGACTTTGTGTGTTTTTAGGTGTCTGGTATAGGTGTGGCCACCCCAGCAAGATTGGGCTCTTTTATATGTTTGTAAACCGATATAAATTGACTCAACATTTTTAATTGATTGCAAAATTAATGTCCGACATAACCTTTAAACTTACTATATTTTTGGCACTGCAATCTATGACACCCGTTGGCTATTTGCTGAGATGAGCTTCGTTATAGTGACTGACTAAAATGATACCCCCAATTTTCAAATAATTTTCGATATAGGGTGACTTGCGGTAAATTAATACAAGAAACTACAGTCTTGAACAAAAATTTCTGAGCAAAACACATTTTATAATAATTTTTAAACAAATTGTTGGCATGACTGTTACCCAATATGCCCTTAAATGTTAATGCTAGGAAGGGCAATATGCATATGGAGTATAATTCCAGTAGCAGATTAGCTTCAGTGTACAAACTACAATTTTTTGCATAACAAATATCTGACGTACAAAATCTTCTGAGCATATCAATTTTTCAAAGAATAAGGCTAAACTATCTAATGGGAATATAGATAAATTGACATAAAAATTACAAGTGAGTCGGTACATAGGCCCTTTCAGTCAATACACTTTTGTATACGCCTTGTGAAAGAGGCATAGAAAGCCTTAATATAATCAAGGTCAATTTGATGCTAACAAACGATGAATAACTTCGCGTTCTATTTGTTAGCTGTTGGGCAGAAACACTTCGTTTCAACTTCATCCAGGAAGAGCCCACTTGTTGTTTGATGCTTGATACTTGATGTATATTAGAATTGTATATATTAGATTAATTCTTGAAACAATACTGAATAGAGGTTTGATCAGCCTATGATCCTTAAGATCTTTTATGATTCTCAAGGTTAGAAACCTTGAATAGGTATAGAAATGAATTATTATTAGTGTATTTGTCAGTGAAGAATGATTGAAGTTCTGGAATTATGATTGAAGTTGAAGATAATCACTGTTCTGAATGATGTTGGGGTTCTTGAGATATGGTTATCACTGAAATGTTTGACTTTTGACTGTTCCTTTCCCATCAACCTCATTGAGGCATCAGAAAAAACGGCAAGCTATCCTTAAAAGAAAACATCATAAGACATGATGATGATTAAGATCACGAATATCATATCTATGATATTTCAATATAACTGTTATATCTAACACCTATAATTAACATTTGGACTTGTAACTGCAACTTATTTAGGCATTTCAAGCACTTAGTTCGGATATTAATTTCAATTCTAAAAAAATCACCAAATTTTTAAAAATAATTTATTACTCCCCCGGAACATGTCAATTGTAACATTTGGCACACCATTCAAGACGCTTATTCCTTCCGTGGCTAACTACAAAACAGAATACAAATATCTTTAATAATGATGGAGTAATACATTTTTAAAGTTGGCAAAGTATAATATATATATATATATAATATCATTCTGCCTTTATGCGGTTAGCGCATAAGTAAAATATGTTAAATGATGTCTGCCTCTGACAGCCCACTCAATATTTATATAATTTATTTTTATATATTACATGTGGCAGTTATATTTTGACTTTAGCAAGTTCATGTTAATGTGCGTATTCCGATTTAATCATGATGAACAAATGTAAACGCATTCATGCACTATTGAATTTGCTTGACAAAGAGAGTCACTGATGTGGACCATTAAAAAACCGGACCAAGTTGTAACAAACATTTGCACATTGCTTAGAAACTCTTATGAATAGCCAAGAAATAGCTTAAAAATTACTTAGAAAACATTTAGTAATGGTTTAGAAAACGTCTAGAAGATGTCTAGAAAACGTCTAGAAGATGTCTAGAAAACGTTTAGAAGACGTTTCAGAACATCATTTGGTGGACACTAGATGGCATTCAGCAACGTTTAGAAATGGTGTTTATACGAAGTTTAGAAGACGTATCTTAACACTAGAACTACGGAAGAGTCCAATTTGACTCAATTCATCTTTTCTCATGTAATGTACAGTGTCCAATACGAGTGATATTACATGACTTTTGTTTATTTACTTAGTACTTTCATTTGCACCAGTTACTCTCTCTACTGCCTTTTGACTCATTTCTAATTTACGTATTATCACGGCTTGTATTGCAGATATAATGTCTCGGACAATGCGTAGGAGCGCCCATGTGGCATTACAAACCTTTCAAGTAGACTCTGATATGTCAGGAGATGATGAAGATGATTCGGGAGATGATTTTACAGAAGATATTGGTCAGCAGTCATTCCAAGAAATTGATTCCCAAGACTCTTCGTCTGACGAGGAAGCTGCTACCCCAACTTTACAATCTGCAAGTAGCGTTTCCACAACTCCGATTTTACAGAGAGCATCTATTGGGCAACCTACGACCCAATTACTAACTTTGTGCAACGGAAAATCATGGGTGACAAATACTCCAGCAAGTCCAGCAGGCCGGACACGAGTGCAGAATATTCTTCGAGGAGCGCCAGGAGTCAAATCTTTTGTTGGAAACAGAATTACATCGGAATCAAGTGCATGGAGCGAAATGATAGATGACAGGGTACAATATCACAGCTGATAACTACTTTTCTAGCACAAACGTAGTTGGAGAACTACTCAAGATGTGAATTTCCTATGTCGGGACTGTCAAACGTTCAAGAACCGATGTCTGCGAGTAGATGAGCCAGAAGGAACCGCTGTATAATTCTGCTTTCTTCTACTGTGACGACCCAAAATTTATGGCTGTTAGCTACCAGNCTACTTTTCTAGCACAAACGTAGTTGGAGAACTACTCAAGATGGGAATTTGCTATGTCGGGACTGTCAAACGTTCAAGAACCGATGTCTGCGAGGAGATGAGACAGAAGAAACCGCTGTATAATTCTGCTTTCTTCTACTTTGACGACCCAAAATTTATGGCTGTTAGCTACCAGTGCAAAGCTAACAAAAACGTTATTCTGTTCTCTTCTTTTCATCAAAACGAAGTAGTGAGTTCGAGTTCAAAACGCAAACCTGAAATTATACTGTTTTATAATCAGAACAAAGTTGGAGTTGACGCGGTTGATCAGATGACTCGGCTTTACTCAACAAAATCGGCTTCGAGGCGTTGGCCTCTTGCAGTTTGGTGCAATATGCTGGACCTTGCAGCCATAAATGCGCATATTCTTTACAAAAAGGTTACCGGGAACAACATTTCGAGAAGAGACTTTATTTTCAATCTTATTCAGCAACTCACGGATATTTCAAATGACACTGATGTTTGTTCTACAGGTGGGCCAACTCCGACATTATCGAGTTACAAGGAGATTTCATCAAAGCGCAAGCATTGTAAAATCAGTGGCTGTAAAAATATGACCCCTATTGAGTGCAGTTTCTTATAAAAACCAATATGTGGTCAATGCATAGTAGAAATGAAAAAGTTTATTGTAGCGCGATGCGTCAACCGCTAGATCATGGTAAAGACTCGTATTACAGTTTTGAATTCGTAATGCCATTGACCGTAAAACCGTACTATCATAGATTTCTTTCATCAAAACTTTACTATTTTTCGTTTTCTAACGTTGTAAGAATGAGTTCGAATACAGTTTAAAGCGGCTTACGTATCGTTTAAATTGATGAGTCAATTTTGACTCTTTCATGTGTTTTTAGGGCATCAACATTTCAGTAATTCTAGTGTTAAGAAATGGAGATTGTTTCTTTACACTGTTGCGTCTGTCTTCCAGGCATACAAACCAAATGTATCCCAGTTCGACATTTTTAAATGAGTGAGTTTAGTTGCAAATAAAGGCTATCAGAACAAAGGTTTCTGAAATAAATAGCTGTTTGTTATGCTGTATTACTGATGTTTGGGGGTGATCAATGTTATGGCTATTGTGGTTCACCATCATTTTATGCATATTCAAACCACTCATTCATATATGTTAACTGTATCAAACGGTGTTTCATTTTTTTCTACTTTATGAATGTACTTTCTCCCGATGACCTATAAAGTTTTTCTTGAAAGTTGCATATAGAATTGGAACATAGTGATGGTTGTGCTGCAAGATTTCTTACGAACCTATAGCTGTAATTACAGGTTGAGAATTGGCCAAGCGCAAGATATATCCCTGCCTACTTAAATGCTTCTCGTTTTAGCATTCACTTTTTAAATTTATTGCTCTTTTCCGTCGCATTCAGGCCCACATTTGTACTAAATATATATATATATATATATATATATATATTGAAAATGCTTTTTATCCGGTAAAGTATATTACACCTGTTCATGAAAGTCTGGGTTGCTAAAATGCATTTTTTATTATTTTGTATTTGTAAAATAGTTATATACTGTTGTGTAAATTTAATGAATTTTCTTCTTACTGATTGCGCAACATGGGTATTCAATACCAGGCGGTTTGGGTCCAGTTTATAACAGATGAGCGCATTATTCGTGTAATGAGCACCTTACATTTGGGTCTGCCTTGTCAAACCCTTCACATTGTGCAATATCGAATGCAGGTAGTTGCAGGAACAAATTACTTCGTTAAAGTGATTTGCAATCATCAAAAATTCTTAATACTCATGAACCGATTTCGGATGAACCAAATAAGCTGTTGGACTCAAAGGAGTCTAGCTATAAAGCCCCAATCGAAGCTTTTTGAACTCCAACTCGGTGCTTGACATTTAAGTTCATTGTATAAGATATTATTAAATAATTTCTCAAATATTCTAACTTTTGAACTTTAATAAATTGTAATTTAGCAATGAAATGTGTTATGGAGTTTTAAGCTAAAACGTGTTTTTTAATTCATTGTAATTTTTTAAATTAAAAAAATAATCCAATGTTGATCAAATGTTCTGAGTAGCCTAACGTTACGTTCATTAGATGAATGAACCGTTTTTAAACGTTGAGTCCAACTTCAGTTTCTTGCTTTACTAGCTAAACCAAGATAACAAATCATATCCATCCACATCTATAAAAGAAAATTTCCAAATTTACTAAAGTTTAGCATGTTAAATGTTACAATCCTTAAAGGAAATGCTGAAATTAACCAAAAACAGTAAACGAGAAAAGGCAAAATGGTATTGTATTACCCTTAAGCAGCCTGGGGATTTTTGAAAAAAATTCATGATTCTATAAAAAAATTTTTAAACGCTTATAGCACCAAAACTATTAAAGCTGTACTCAATCTGGAAGCACCACATGATAGAAAAGTTTTCATTCTTTTTCGCTCTAAATCCGCGCGAGCTGGCTCTTTCCCATCTGCCCGCGACTTCTGACTTTGAGCATGGTACGCCTCAATGGGTCTGGAATATCTTTGCACATATCAAGAAACAGTCAAAGTTCTTTGCCTCGATGGGCTCAAATCCTTATAAATACATCAATGCTAGGTATGGCGGAAATTTAAACTTTTTCAAAAAATTTTTCAAAGAAAACTTGTTTGTCTTTTCAACAACCTCTGCAACAGCAATAGGCTTAATAGAAGTATTCAACATTGCATTAAAGTTTGTCCCCAAATAGAGCTACTCATGTCCCCAAGATTTTCAAATTTGGTAAGAGGCTTGGAGAAAATTCTTTGTAATTGTGGAAAAAAATCTTTTAAAAAGGAGGCTAGGCTATGTATGGTTAAGCACAATGCGCATATGATTTTTTTAAACCATATTGATTAGAATAAACCCCTGCGTCAGCGTAAAAGTTATTCAGATAACGTGTTTTGTTTTCAAATTTAAAAGTTTTTCTGAAAAAACTGGTTCTTGAGCTAAAAATTAATTATTTAACATACTAAATATACATTATATACATACATATATATATATATATATATATATATATGTATATATAAAAGAGTTGATATTATGTACTAGCAAATTCAAATAAAAATCTCTAGACCGCTGGATTTGTAGATTCTCCTTAGTAAATAGCATCAAAATCTTGATAGATGTATTTAAATGTGCAAAAGTTACCATTATATTTTGTGAAGACCTATGTGTGATAATATATTAAACAAACTTATACATTGTGTTTCAAGTTCTTTTACAAAGGTTTTTGAGAACTTTACAATGATAGTATACAACAATACAGAGTTCGAGTGTGGTTATATTTAAATTTTGTGTTACTACACACCAGTCTACTAGTTTTTTTGGTCACCCCATCATATAAAAAGCAAGTATACCTTTAACTTCCATTTGCAATAACTTGAATTAGAATATGAAAAATCATTGCTGTTTTTTCAAGTTGTCTTAAACCTGCTTTTTTCTTCTTGTTTAATAATTTGTTTAAAACAGTGCAACCCTGATTTTTAATGGTTATTGTGGAATAGAATTGATTTGAGTTTATTCTACATGTGGATTCCCTTCATGAAATATCGTAAGTAATGAACATTTCGACATACTATATTTGTTTGTCTAATAATATTTGACATTACAAAAATATTTGAGCACTAAATTATTTTAGGAATTTACATATTCAAATTAGGTTACAAATATTCAGATAAATGCGATCGAATTTTATTGTCAAAATGCAGAGATCTAATACAAGTTGTGAGATAACATAACAACAACATATAATGTGCTGTCGTCGCATGCTCCGCTTAGGAATTTGCGGCATAAAAAAACGATTTGAGAAGTGCGCAGAAGAAAGCAAAGCTTTATACTTTAAACAAAAAAAATATTTCATGCTGCAATAGATAATCATTACAGGTTTATCATAGTTTATTTTCAAAAAATTTCCAGGGTTCTACACTATAAATCGGTGTTCACTTGTAACAGGTAGAGATGAGCTCACCTGCTTTTCAGACCTGACCTGATCTAAACCTGTTTTTATAAAGTCAAAATCATCCTCTTCTAAAATTATATTTTACCTTTCTGTTACCTAGTCCATCATTTTTGTTGCTTTATGCTAAGCAATGAAACGTATTACATATATGTAATGAAAGAAAGCATTAAAGCGAATTAGTGAGACCAAACTACTAAATTAACTAAATGTTATCTATCGAATAAAACTAAAGTGATACCAAATTGATCAAACACCATAAATGCTTTCAAACCTGATTATGATGTTATTATGACCTGGAAATGATATCTCAATTCTGATATTAAACCTGATCTGAGTTGATTAATCCTGATTGACCTTATCCAAAATATCCACACCTGAATCAACATTAGTAACATGATATGAAATCAAAAACAGCTTCCACTAATGAAGTATTTTCCAAAAGGGGATAAAAAATAACAAAACCTATCATTTAATTTATAATGAAAGATTCTGGCGGAACGTCGCTACATCCATTTATAAATGAAGTGATACAAATATATATCTTCACACTTTATATATTTAATACAGATCTTTTTACAAAAACGTTTATATATTTTACATGATAAAACATATTTATAGTTCCTTTCTTTCTAGGTATTTGACATCCAATCAATTAAAAATCAATATTGAAAAACGCAATTCGTAATTTTTCCCCCTAATTCTGTAAAAGAAATAACAAACAAGATCGAATTAATTGTTAACAGTGTTCCAATAAAAAAATCTGATCATGTTACATATTTAGGTGTTGATATTGACAAAGATTTAAAATTCGATAAATTTCTTCTAAAAAATACAATAAATGACTTCTGGTGTTAGATACTTATAGCATCTCACAAATTTAGGCAAAATTATCATATTCAACTATTGCGTGGATTTTGTTTATCGCAATTACATTATTGTTCATTTTTATTAATTAATTTTAATACAAATAGCCACTGTTTATTATCAAAAAAACTTTTATTTGGCCATTAAAAACATTATATTTTGCACGTAAGCATGATCATGTTGCTAATTCAATTTTATTTAAGCATAAATATGACCGAGAATCACTGCCTTTTCTTGATAATTACTTAAAAGCAGACTTGTCAACGAGCCGAGCCGAGCCGAGCCGAGCCGATCTTGAGCAGAGTATTGGATATACAACGAGCCCAAAACAGCCGTTTTTTAGCAAACGAAATTTATAGTGCTGCTTGTTAATTTGATTATGCAGATTTTTCTTATTTTTTATTCAATATTCCTTACTTTTAATCATATTTTAAAAATGTTTATTAAATAATAGGAAGAGCAATAGACAAAATATCGAGTTGAAACATGCTTCTTAGAAAGATTTTATGTGGCGAGCTGAGCCGAGCCGAATCTACCCAAAATTTAAACGAGCCAGGCCATGCCGAGCTCAGAAATTACGGCTCGTTGATAAGTCTGCTTAAAAGTAAATCCAGGATCACATAAGTTTATTTACAGCAGTATTTCCTATGCTTGTTTTCATCAAACATCCTCTAATATTTGCAAAGATATAGACAATGAGATTAGAGTAGAAAAAATACAAGAAATTTAGAGAAAAATTTAAAATTGCGTTTTTACACAGACAAAACACAATTGGAGACACAAGCATGCTAAATAAATTTACCGATTTTTTACACTGAGCTCACCACATACATAGACACACAAATTTATTATTATTATATATTATACAGGGTGTCCCAGAAACAACTGAACACATTAAAACTAAAATATCTACTCTTGTGAGAAACCAATCTCAATGAATTTTTAACCACGTATTCTACGCATCATATGAGTTCAACTGTGAAAGTTTCAGCTCAATTAATTGTTTAGTTCGTTTAAAAATCAAAAACAACGTTTACCTTTGATTTCATCCTAATGAATTTTGAAATTTTGACTTTTCAGTTTGGTAAGATTATAATCTTAAAGGAGCACTATTGATTTCATTCGTCCAAATTTTAAACGTTTGAGTTCTCCAGGTCATTCATTTCTTCGGAAAGAGTCTATGGAACGATAAACATCACAGCAACGTTTTTTCATTGCAGAAAGAGAGCTATTGCCCACTTTTCTCTGTGAATGCGACTTTGTGTTGAGCACGGTAGTGATCACATTGAAAACTTGATTTAAAAATGTGTTTTTTCGATTTGTTAAAAATGTTTTTTGAATAAACATGCGTGTTTTTTCTCGTAAAACAAGTAAAAAATGCACATTTTCATTATTCTATCACAGAAGTTCTCATATTCACTCTATTAAGCTGAAATCTTCAGTTTTCAACTCCTATGATGTGCGAAATGTAAGGTTAAAAAATCTATGTGATTGATGCTTTGTAGGATAAGTTATTAGGGTTTTAATGTGTTGAGTTGTTTTCATTCATTCATTCATAATTTATTTTGTACATTGAAACCAAAGGTTTAAAATGTGTACAAAGCTGTGTCATAAAAGAGTTTACAACAGATCATTCTTTGTAAGCTATAGGAGCGTCCCTTAGACACTGATGGTGGACGAATTGTGATTTAGTTCGTCGAAGCCTGGTGATCTCCATTCTTTCCAGTCTCGGATTTCTTAAATCGTAAGGAATATCTTGTTGATTCGGCACTAGATAATGGAGGCGGTGAGTTGGATTTTTCATTTTTTGCCACAACTTATCACGTAGATCTTGACGGCGTTCGCTGAGTGGCTTGAGATTAACTCGATTAAGGGCTGTTTCATACGTATCGCATGGACATATAATCTTGAGGGCACGTTTTTGGACCTTTTCAATATCTTTGTGATTCTGTGAACTAAGTTGTGAGTGCCATACTTGACATGCATATTCGAGAATCGACCTGATCAGTGAGCAGTAGACCTTGGTGCACTCTTTAATACTACAGCCACTTCTACGCAAGGTTCGCAGACAAAACAGTCATTTGGAGGCTCTTTTGACGATGTTATCGGTATTAGCATCCCATTTCAAGTTATCTTTAATAATAACTCCAAGCAAAGAAACTTCTGATTTCCTCGAAAAAGTAACCTGTCCAACTGTTATCTCAGGGGGTGGATTCCAATTGCTCAAAAATGACACCGTTAGCTCTTTGCACTTTTTTGGATGCATGACCATGTCATTAGTTGTGCTCCAATTTGTTTCTGGGACACCCTGTATATTTAGTTTGTAGTTGAATTGTAACTTTTAGCAAATATATTGCTTCGACTCATATTTAATTTAATAAGATTTGTACTCTTTCAAACAATAAAGCAATAAGAAAATTAATTTAAAAAAATGACTGACTTTCATCTAATTATAGCATCATATTTAAAAGACATATGTGCGCAATATGACAATGGAATTTGAATTTCTAAAGATCGTTTAGTGTTAGCAAACCAATGATGCACGTGAGTTTGTCTAGCATCGCTAATGAACAAATATGTTCGAATTTTCAAATGAAAATTTAGCCTTTTTTAAATTTTGTGTCAATTGTTGTTTAAAATCGAAATTTTAATTATTATTAAACATATTTTTCAGTCGAAAAGGGAATATGGATGAATCAGTACGAATTTGTTTTGAAAGCAATAAAGCTAGCACTACAAATGTATTTAATCCAATACAATCACTATATCAAAAATTTTAGTATGGTTCGTTCACTGCCTCTGCAAAAAACATACTTAACCAACATTAGCATCAAACTTTTTTGTATAGTTTTTTTGACTTATCTAACGCTTTTGCTACATGTCACGTTCAATACTACAGTTTAATTTATAAAAGTATTGATTAATTTTTGTATATTTCCATGTATTTCATTGCTTAAAATGTTGCAAAGGCGTTGTCTAATGAGCCTTAAGTTTTCCATGTAAATTAGATGTGTTATTAATCAATTCTATAATTTATCTTCACTTGTTTATCTTAGAACCGAACTACATTAATTCTCGTATTTTTAAAAATTCATTTTTAGCATTAAATTTACATGATAAATCTTCAAGCAATTTTAAATGAGAAATATATTTCCTTATTGCAGTTTGGTTAACACATTAATTGATTAGTGAAGTTGCCAAGCATTGAAACAAAGTCAAGTGGACATTCTGATCTCGTTGAAATATACCGTAAAACCTGTAATTGAAGGCCACGGCCTTTTATTTTTCAACCTTCTTGCTAGAGTGGCCTTCTATTACAGGTGGCCTTCAATTACAGGGTGGCCTTCTATTTTTCAACCATCAATTTTTGGTATTTTTATGTCTATAAAATTTTAATTTCATAACTACTTCAAATCTTTCAAATCAGTTGAAACCCCGTTGAGTTGAAGAGGCCTCCTACATGTAGCTACTCCATCCTTGAAAGAGAAAAGTGGATAGCTGTCTCAGAAACAAACCTGAGTGGTCTATTTTCAACCTCCTTGCTAGGGTGGCCTTCTATTACAGGTGGCCTTCAATTACAGATTTTACGGAATATTTAAGGCATGTAATATTAAAATTTTCTGAATTTAACCTCGTACTGCTCAAGCATAGAAAATAAATTTAAAAAATATATTTTTGTGTTGGTACATCAAAAGGCCATAGAAATTATATTTCATCATTGATTTGAGCATGTAAATATTTCACTAGTTTTTCTGGCGTGGTTGCATATTTGCAATCTTGGCAGTAGAGATATCAAAAGTTGCAAATTGACTATGTCCGTAGAGTTTTTTAAAAACGCTAAAACGACTGAATGAACCCATATCAAGATTGTTAATTCATTTCAATGGAAAGGAATTCTTTCTTACATATACACTACTGGGATTAATTGATATTATCATCTGTATGCGAGATAATTGACCCCTACATCTTTGCATCTACAACCTCATCTACAATAGAATTCATTAAAAAATTATAAACAATGAATATTGATTGTGCCTTTAAAGACATCGTGGGAAATCGGCATGTTTTTTAACAGTTTCTTTAAGTTTTATGTCACTACTATTACAATTTGGTTGCAATAGAAAGCGGCAAAAGTAAAAGGAGAGTAACAATTAAATAATATTCACTATTACGTTATGCACTTGTATTGATTCAAAAAAATTCGACTAGACTCACATTTGCAAATTGCATATGTAATCTACTAACTTTTACTCACTACCGTACAGTGTACATAAGTAATCTTTTTTTGTAAATTACAGTGTATTTACAATCATATTACGGTAATTTACACGTGATTTCTCAGCTTGAGGTTTGAGAAATTCCCAAACTAATTTTGCCAATTGGTATGACCAGAGACACATCTCAAGGTGACCGGTTTTGACCGCTGAAATTAAGGATAACTAGATGCGGTCCTCTCCGGATGTCAGTACCCACCGGCTTCCATCTCTGTGAAGTAATTTGAGATAAGAAATGTTGCATCCAATAGAAAGCTGTTGCATCATAATGGCAAATTCAAAGAAATAGGAAAGCATAATGATAGTTTAAATATAATTATAACGGCGACTTCAAATATTTACCTTTTTATATATAATAGACTATCCATTAAATTAGCAAGTTTTGGTGTAATTTAGTCTTGTAAATAAAAAGGACTTTTCCTGCAGCAGAACGAAGTCAGCTTATAATATTTTGTTCTCATGACAACAGTGTTCACCGTATTTTAAATAACTGTTCAATTTGTCTGATTAAGCTAAGCTTGCAACCTAGTTTTAATAATTTTCACAAACTCAAATGAATTTATGTTCTATTTCTATTGAACATGTACATTCACACGTTTTATCAATACTTTGTGTTCTGCACAAACCAGACTAATTTTATTTATCTGTGAATCCTGTAAATGACGTATTTTTAATAAACATTTTTTTCAGCTTTACATGAATTCAAATATGGAATTTAATATTCACGTTTTTGTAATAGCTTTAGTAAATATTAAACCGATGTCATTAGTCGCGTCTTCTTCCAGTCTCTATTGAAAATAGGCAATTATGGAGTTAAAATCAAATCTTTCAGGCTGTAGTTCGTGAAGAACCCCTTTGCAGTCGTAATCTGTAGTCGACCAATCAAAGACCGTCTGTTGTTGTCGAGTTGGTCCACAAAGCGCAAGAAATTCCGTGTTGTTGCTCATTTTTTGAGTAACAACTTTCAAATCAGTGGCACCAAAACAACCTGGGCCTTCCCTTTTAAATTTGCAGGTTTGAGAAAGTGGATTAAGATCGCTTCTTGCAGCAATCCCATTCGCGCCGCTATATGGAAGTGGAGAGCAGTCGCATTTCGCCAAAGGATCGTTCTTAAAATTGTTATAGCGCATAAGCTCAATATATGAATCTAAATCATGGACATCAGTAATATTTCGCCTAAATATTTCTGCACGTGTGCAATTACTATAAGAAAAAAAATTGCCTTGTTCTTTGAATTTCTTCTCAAAACCGGAATTTTTATAAATTGAAGGGTAGAAAGGTATGTTATAGCTGGGCCAATATTTCTGTCCACCAACTAAGTATTCAGTCATATCATCTGCCACGATTTCACCAGGAATTTGTTCTATTACATACAACAATGCGGACATTGGTTTTCCTGGAATAAACTGCTTGAAATCAACGCACATCCATTGGCAATTATATGTTCCCATGTTTTCCTCAATAAAGTAATTGGCAAAGTCCCCCGATAATCTTGTTAATCGTAATGAAGCAACGACTCTTAGACCAAAAGGAAGTGCTTGTGGGGTAATATAGTCGTACAAAGTATCATTATAAAATCCTGTAGTTGTTTCCATCAATGCAATTTGCTGATTGGTTATGTAAAAGTCATCTATCGACTGAATGACACCTGGATAAGACGACATTGAGATTTCTGTCGCTATTACTAACTCAGAATTCGTCATATGAAAATTGAATGTGTATTTCTTAATTATTCGCAACATTGTCTGATATGGTGCCCATGTCGTGTGACCAAATAACAAATCTTCATCCAATATTTTAATAAGAGAGCTACATCTGCCTTCATTAGGGTCATTTCTCATTTCTAAATTGTATTTGGCATTAATGTTGTTGATATCTTCGTTGACGACCAACAACCAAATTAAATCATTTGCTGAAATCTGATTTGATAGAGGTCCGAAAATTCCAGAATAGCCAGCCTGCAATCCAGCAATTTGGAACATTAGTAAGTTTATTTGTTTCCAGTAATCATCAACATTCGCGTATAAGCTCGTCTTCTTATATATATAATTCAAGTTGCTTTCAAGGAAAACATAGGATTTCGGTTCAATATGCAGTGGGTTACTTTTAACATAAGCAGTTATGTATTCTCGTGTTGTGTACCCTTCAAAGTAGCCAGCTGCATATGCTTGCAGCTCGTCAGATTTTGCTTCAACAGTTGTTATATTTAAGAGAAGCCACCCAGTGTCATTCATTGTATGAGTGAGTCTACCCTTAGCTAAGACATTTAGATACTTACAAGAAACAGCTTGTAAAGATATCCTCACAGTGTTGTCCTTGTCTAGATAAACGCAACCATCTGAAATTTGGTAGCTATGAATCAATGGGATTGCTAAGTATGAAATAGCAAGCAATGGAACTAGCATTGTCTTTCAAAACTTCCTATTTGTTCAGGTTGTGAACTATAAATAAACTTGCTAATTGTCATCTCTAACAACTATAAATGGCTTGTGATTACTATGGAACATAGTTTGTAGTTTTGGTATCTAAGACCTTCCCCATTAAACTTTTGGTTATTTTTCAAGACGCTATGAAGACTTTTTAATGAGATTTAGTTACTATTTCTAACTTTTATTAGGGGTTATAATAGTCTAAAATTTTTTTCTAAATATCTCCCTATCTTATGTGAATATTGTTTTTTAACTGGGGCATGGAACTCGCGAGTCGTTGTTAATATTGTTTGCGTTAAAAAAAATAGGTAGTGTTACATCATAGAAAATATAATTGAAATAGACTCTATTTATCCATTTTACAGTTTTAAAGTTTTGTTGTAAAGTTGTTGTAAAGTTTATATGTTTACTTGAGCTATGGATATTTGCCTATGGTTTCTATTTTTTAGAAAGTGTAGTTTGGAGTTTGTATTTTTTTATTGTTAAATTATCGTA
The DNA here is from genome assembly GCA_900660155.1 of Hofstenia miamia. NCBI lineage: Eukaryota > Metazoa > Xenacoelomorpha > Acoela > Hofsteniidae > Hofstenia > Hofstenia miamia. The sequence goes on along the minus strand of CABFPE010000201.1, from coordinate 222,289 downwards.
TTTAACTATTTATAAATTAGACAATTTGAATTTGAAAAACCGACGAATTGTAAATCACATGAGCACCCAGTGATTTGAAAAATGAACAAAGCATTGAAAAAAATATAATTCCCAAAGCAAGCCATATCGATGTCTTGCTGCGGGAATTGCATGTTTTACATGTTCCACACGTGGGTAGACTTGGATAAACCGACCTTAACAATTCCTTGCTGCATGTATAGAGTTTTTAAAATTTGTGTTAAAATTGTTTTTTATCTTAACGGTATGTATTTCATAAAAGGGGAGAATTGTTACGCCTCTGAGATCTCGATTTTAACAAATACATTTGATTATAGGCGATTGCTTTTGAATCTGAACCGCGTTAGGTTGGCTCTACGATTACAGCTAGTAGGTTAACCCTAGGTCGACCACAATAACCTTAAAGGTATTATTATAAGAATGTGATTTGAAATTACATTGTATTTTAAGCAATGAATTGAATTGAAATCTCTTCAATTAGTACAAGCAGTTTATCCAACAGTGCTAAGTGTTACGTTAAATAGCAATATGGTGCAAACGAAATTACTGCTAGATTGGGAACCCAAGGGCTACGCCCGAATCGTCCTGGAGAGTAACCTCCATGTGGTGGTTCCTGGGTAGGCGGAGACGCTGAGCCAATACTCGATGGGCGCGTCTCTTCGCGGAGTCCCGAACCAGGAGTGGACGTTAAACAATAGGGTAGAAGAAGGTGCTGCCATGTGTGCTGGCGCACATATGGGGGCGGTGACGGTGATGTGAGACTGTCTGTTCTGAGGAGCAGACGGCGACGTCTATGCCCAGAGCCGTAGAGTGCGTCTACGGGGGCAGTTATACAGAGGGTTTTCCTCTGTCTCTGGCCTCTAGATAGGCCCAGGCCAGCATTTGCTGAGCCTTACCTATGAGGGAGCTTTGCTTCGTCATGGGTTCCATAACAGGCAGACGCAAGTGCTCACGAGTTACCTCAGTTAGTAGCCTTGGTTGGCGAAAGCTGTAGAGAGGCGCAACCCTCTCATGAAGCTCGGCCTTCGGCTTCACTCTCTGCTGATCAGACTCAACACAGATCAGCACTCTGCGTGCCAGGGGTCGCCAGAGGTCAAGCATGATACAAGATCCGGCCCTAGCGGGTACACTTCCAGGGGAAGAGTCACGGACTTGATCTGTTGACACGGACTCTTCAGTCTGTTGACTGGTAGAGTAACCCCGACTGCTAGATTACTAAGGTTATATTTGAACTTTGCAAAAAAATTTTAACAGTTTCTTTATCATCAGTAGATACTATGATTTACTAACTTTAATAATTTAACCATATTTTAGAAATATGTTCGTGCCCTTTACAATTATAACTTTAAATCTATTACAGATGTTAGGGTAAAAATCTATTGGTGAATTTAAGAAAACGGTGCTTTAGCAAATTAATATGCATTATTTATTTATCTTTTGCCGATGCATGCATTTCAGCATGAAGAATTTTTGAAAAATGAGATATTAAGTTACCAATTGAGTTAAAATTGGATTGAGGACAAAGCTACCTAAACAGGCAATGCAGCCGAATTTTAACTTCAGCTAGCGGAGGCGGGGATTTTATTTCATATTTTTGTTTCACGTTCTAATGTGAGTTGTTGACGCTATTAAAAATCGGTTTTCCATAAACTAATTTTATCATTAGACATTAATTTAGAGAGTTTGGAGACAGTCATTAAACGAATTTAGAGTTAATATAGTGAGAGATAAACATTCCGGCTATATTTCATAAATAACATGTACAAATGCATAAACATTCATAAGCAAAAACAAAATTTTAAGATAGTTTTGAAATTTTCACTTCATCATATTTAGGCTCTGAAACATTGAGTAGTTTTGATAAATTTTTCATAAAAATATTGCTTGGAATTCTAAAAACACTATCTGGAAATGATTCTCTGGTTGCATGTCATACTTTGCAACATATTTATAAATATTTATAAGGAAATTTCTACAAATGTTTTTATCTGTTTTGAATAGTTCTTTAGTTAATTTAAGTTCTTTAGTTAATCAAAAATATGAGTGAGAATGGTAACTTCCCTTTAGGGTAAAGTAGCGTGCACACTTACAACTTTGCGCGCAACCTATCTTGATTTAATGAGGCGCACAAGAAAAGTTGTGTGTACGCGATTCCAACTTTGCGCGCAACCTAATTTGAGAAGTTAAATTGGTTCTACTTTTGCGCGCAACCTTTCGTGATTTAATGAGGCGCACAAGAAAAGTTGTAAGTGTGTACGCGATTCCAACTTTGTTGTGAACTTTTAATTCAATAATCTATTTCTGAGGAGTGCACAATTTAAATTTTGTAACAAACTACTTTTCTTTAATAAAAATATAATTACAAATGAAGAAAATTATTGTAATTAATTAACAGATGATATAATTATTATATTATAATAACAATTTTAAAATTAGTGTTATTAATTTTTTTACAATATTTTTTACTTTTTGCATCCCATAATTTTCCTGTGTTTCAATAATTGTAATATTCATTTATTCTTGTATGCAGGGTTTGGCGCATTCGCACAACGTACCCTCTGACGCATAGTTTGACTTACTCATTGTTTACTTTTCGAATATAGTAAGAATCAGGGGTGCCGTTAATGGTATGGACATATATGGTAAGGCGAAATTTTTTAGCAGTCCATAATGGCCATATTTTAACTTTCGTCCATATATTATGGCCATTATGTAAAATATGGCAAATGACGGTAACGAAATATACGTAGAACACATGTGGTAATACGTAATGCCAATTAAATGTAGTGATTTCTAATATTTAATAACATAAATAACAAATTGCATGCTGCAATTAAAAGACAACCATTTTTCTGTAATATGAAATTGTAATGATATCACAAGGAAAAGCAATTCACTATGTCGTAGAAAGATTTTGAAACATTCAAAACAAATTTTAAATAAACTAATAAACCAATTATTTTTTGTTTGTCTTCGAATACAACCTGTTTGTTATCCGCAACCATTATAAATTTTGAAACAAATTACTCGTCAACATTTGTTTGCAATCCACTATTACAAATTGAAATAGGAAACAACTTCATCTTTAGTATTTATTTACAATCTGCTGAAACTGCTTACTAAACTTTCAAAAATTGTTATCTTATCAAAATGTTTCTGGGTTCAAAATATTTGTAAAATGAATATTTATACCCATTCAATTATAATAAATGTAAGATATGTGACACTATAAATTTAACAATTTTAATTAAATCAGTTATAAATTCTGTGTATGTAACAATAAATTTATGGATTTCCATTATGGCAATATTTTTAAGTTTACCATCCATAATGACCATAAATTTTTTTTACCATACCATTATGGTATCCATAATATGGTACATAATTGTATGGTACCGTACCATAATTGGCACCTCTGGTAAGAATGTGGACGCATTACAAAGAGGTTGAATTAATTCAATTAATAGAAGGCAAACCCTGTCTATGGAACATAGAGTGTCTTGAGTATAAGCACTCGAGCTTAAAACAAATTGCCAGGGAGGAGATTGCAGACATCCTTCAAGTATCAGGTAAGATTAAATCTATATGAATTGTACCTCATTGTATATAATCATCATGTCAATTCCTTTAAATTCGTTATCATTCTATATCACCAGCATATTCAATTTTGAAACATATCTCACTTCAAATTTCAATCAAAGTTTTTAAACATCTAATTTCTTTAGTTTAAATTTTCAAATAGCAATAACTTGCTAATAACATACAATTAATGTGGTTTAGACAAATATTAATCGATTTTTTAAAATCGTTTATATACTGCAAATGTCATAAAAAGCACAAGGTGCTTTCAAAACTGTCTTTTTCCTTCAGAATGCTTCATTGTAGTGTAATTTACTGGTAAATTTAATTAATAAAAATTGCAATACATATAATTCAACTAAAAAGTTGTGCGCAAAGTTGTAAGTGTGTACGCAAATATTTTTGTTTTGAACTTTACAATTACCCGAAAAGTTGCGCGCAAAGTTGGAAGTGTGTACGCAAAATATTTTTGCTGTGAACTTTATAATTACCCAAAAAGTTGTGCGCAAAGTTTTAGGTGTGCACGCTACTTAATGTAATCCACCTCTATTTAAAAGACCTATGAACGTTGAATCATATGAGACAGAAGTTGCATCTATAGAGAAGATTGTTGTGCTCTTACATATATATCCTGCCACATATACTGCAGCTGATATATGATCAGGCGATTGACAAAAGGCAATTCGTCAATGAGCAATAAAATGATATCATTCGTGCAAAATTGAAATGAATACTTTTCTGATTCTTCTGCCAACTTTAAGTAAAAATGGAAAATGAAAGTTTTGGCCAGGTCAATTTGATGAACATGAACAATGTCCATAACAGAAATGTACGTCTTGCAATACATTGTAAAGGAAATCACAATTTAAGAATGTAGAGGAATAAGTCTTATAAGAAATTCCTTTTTTACAAAAAAAAATACTTCATCATAATCACGAGCATTGAACGGACATTTCCTGAATGATTAACTGCCAGAATTCTAAAAAAATGTCCACCAGAATAAAGAACTGAATGCTTAAAATAAATTTCATATGCAAGTTGCATGCAATATCGAGAACGCTCAGGCAACGATGCAAAACTCCAGATACAGTTTCTGACATTGATAATGAATTGTAACCTGATATAAGCTTTAGCAAAGTTCAGACGCTTGATAAAACAAGATGATGTCTCAAGATAGCTGGTGCATGTATGATATAATCAACACTTAAAATGAAGTTCAAACTAATAATTCATCGTGAAATGTTATCACGTTTATTGTATCTTGCTGCAGAAACGTGTTCATTTCATTTGATTGGGTAGATCTTACTGCTGCGGATCGATTATTTGGCGGAGTTACTGGCAACATAGATTTAGGTAGTCCAGGAAATAATGTTGGACGATCCAAAGGGACCATATGCCTTCCTCGAATTTTTTAAATTTAGCATTTGCTGGCCAATGCTTTGAACAGATGACAATATTGTTAGTAACAGTATCAATAACTTAAATTTTTATCTAATTTTTGAGCCATTCCTCTTGAATAGCAATCTATTTAGGAAATCTATAACAGTTAATTCCTTCTGTAGTCCCATAATAATTAGAAGTACATCAGACAACCGAACAACTACGAGGCGTATTATATTGTTTTGATTGAATTCCCGCCCAAGTTTAGATAAGTTACAACTACAACGTAGAGAAAATTATATTCTCTCATCTGCTAGAATTTATTCATTTTCAGCTGTTTGTTAGGTAACCTTGATATACATATATATATATATATATAT
>CABFPE010000201.1:193763-216748 GCA_900660155.1 Hofstenia miamia | reverse complement strand
ATTCTATCATCTTATTTAGTCGTGAATTTTATAGGTTGCTGCACATATTTTCTGGTGCACATTTAGAATATGGAGCAAAATTAAATTATATACAAGTATAGATTGAAAAAATACAAACCCCTGTAATTGAAATCCTTCGCGTCCAAAATTAGATTTGAATTACCAGCCATGTAGTGTTTCTGGAAACAGACGCTCTCAATTGAATGGTAAATTGACCGTACAATGGGTAAAGGGATTACTACCGAATAACGTGAAATTGATTCGTCATGCGGCAGCCAATCAAATTCCGAGAGTTGTTCTTTGAAAATGTTCCCTCACAGCCCGAAATATTGAAATTTACCTCAAAAATCGTTGATTTTTGACAAAAAGCTGCCATAAATTGACCAAAAAACTAGCAAAGTCAATGAGTGCTTTGATGGTTCTATGGAATCTTAAGGACATTAACACTCATATTCTCAGAGTTGTTTTTAAAAATGTTGCATACTTTAGAAGAAATTGCACAAAATAATATTTCCTAATGTATTAAGATAGACTATATTTAGCACTTTCGAGCGCCATCTGTCGGGATAAAGATTTTCCAACAAAAAATATTTCGTCTAATGGTGCAATTTTTCAAGAATCAGTACATTTTTTTCAAATTTCAAATTATCCTTTAAGATTAGCATGATGCGTTCTTACGAGATTTTTCCATTATGCACTACAAAATAAATCAATGGTATAGGATTAAGTAAATTGCAAAGTTTTCACCTAATTGTATGAATATTTGCTTAGTCTCAATTTAAATCAATTTTGTTAAATATGTTGGTAAAATTAAAGAAATTCATCCAATTCAAAAATTTAAAACTATTGCTAAAATCACTAAATTCTAAAATTAAAAAAATTATGCTGACTTTTGATATGCCACACAAATTGGTTTTTGGAATTTTTGGAATAGGTGCATGGTGTTGAGTTTGAATACAAGATGAAAATTTAATTTAATTATTACTCATGCTATGCCTAATATTTTGCATTGTTCTTTTGCGTATAAATTTATCACTATTAGTTTATGTGCAACTGGGTAGCCATAGCTATGCTCATCTAATTTTATTAGTATTTTTAAAAGTAAAATAATTTAAAATTTTATGCTAAAATTAAAATTCCCTACAGAAAAGAAATGAATCTTAACCTAAAAACTAATAAATTTCCAAAAGTAAGTATATACATGTCTATAAATTATATTTTAAGAAAATTCAATAATATTTTATACAAAAAAATAAATATTCAAATTTTTTAAAACGTAATTTCAAGATCTATAGGACACATTATAGTGTAAAAGTTCAATGAAATTCATTTTTCAAATACCAGATCTTTCAAAAAAAACTTAAAAAACTGTTCCTATTTACTCCATTTGACGGTATTAAGGAATTTACTTTGGTAATTTTTATTGTAAAATGTTAATTAATTTTTCTTATTTTAGAGGGGCACCTCGGCCTCTCTCTGTATCATCCCTTTTATATATATATATATATATATATATATATATTAGTNGTACGTCCCCATATACTTTAACCGGATTAAACGGATCGGATAACTTCTAAACTTAGCCGGCTTTTAACCGGTTTTAACAGGATCTTTAAAAATTAGCATCACATTCAAATAAAAATGAAAAAAACATACTATTCTATCTTTCAAAATGAAATTGGCCCATGTGTTAACATAAAATTGATGTATATGTATGCATTTCGTTAAACAATCCTCGCATCACTTTCATCACTAAAACTTGGCTTCGTCCTGATGACTCTGTTGTCATGCCACTAATCACTCCGCACATGCTCGTATCCGTGCTGATCGCCCAACTGGGCGTGGTGGTGACACTTTATGCTTCTTCAAATCATCATTGCTACACAAATCCCACACGTCTATTTTCATCTTCAATTCATTTGAAGCTGTTCTAATTTTTTTTATTTGTATCCGTCTGCTAATTCTTTATCGTTCCCCTGATCATAATCCCTCCGTGTTATATATATACATGTATATATATATATATATATATATATATATATATTCTATAATATCTTCTCTATGTGAGCAAAAACATATTAAGTAAATTTACAAAGTATTTCAAACATTTTACAATAAATGCAGTTCCTTTAGATTATTTACCTCGTTTACTTCTTTCTTATTGTTCTATGTGGTAAAATCAACCACCGTTTATTATAAAATAAATCAATTTATTAAAATCGTCTTTGTTTAAGTCCAATAGTTGAAAAGTTCTACAATTCGAAAGTGGATCACATGAGAATAAGAAATATTCTTCATCTTGTTGACAGATAGATAATGGTGAATACGTTCTGTTTATGAGTGAGAATGGTAACTTCCCTTTAGGGTAATGTAATCCACCTCTATTTAAAAGACCTATGAACGTTGAATCATATGAGACAGAAGTTGCATCTATAGAGAAGATTGTTGTGCTCTTACATATATATCCTGCCACATATACTGCAGCTGATATATGATCAGGCGATTGACAAAAGGCAATTCGTCAATGAGCAATTAAATGATATCATTCGTGCAAAATTGAAATGAATACTTTTCTGATTCTTCTGCCAACTTTAAATCAAAATGGAAAATGAAAGTTTTAGCCACATCAATTTGATGAACATGAACAATGTCCATAACAGAAATGTACATCTTGCAATACATTGTAAAGGAAATCACAATTTAAGAATGTACAGGAATAATTCTTATAAGAAATCTCTTTTTTAAAAAAAAATACTTCATCATAATCACGAGCATTGAACGGACTTTTTCTGAAGGATTAACTGCCAGAATTCTAAAAAAAATGTCCACCAGAATAAAGAACTGAATGCTTAAAATAAATTTCATATGCAAATAGCATGCAATATCGAGAATGCTCAAGCAACGAAACAAAATTTCAGATACAGTTTTTGACATTGATAATGAATTGTAAGCTGATGTAAACTTTAGCAAAGTTCTGACCCTTGGTAAAACAAGACGATGTCTCAATATAGGTCAACACTTAAAGATGAAGTTCAAACTAATAATTTATCGTGAAATGCTGTCAGGTTTATTGTATCTCGCTGCAGAAACGTGTTCAGTTCATCTGATTGGGTAGATCTATTACTGCTGCGGAATGTTTATTTGGCGGAGTTACTGGCAACATAGATTTAGGTAGTTTCGGAAATAATGTTGGAAGATCCAAAGGGACCATATGCCCTCCTCGAATTTTTTAAATTTAGCATTTGCTGGCCAATGCTTTGAACAGATGAACATATTGTTAGTAACAGTATCAATAACTTAAATTTTTATCACATTTTTGAGTGATTCTTCTTGAATAGCAATCTATTTAGGAAATCTATAAAAGTTAATTCATTCTGTAGTCCCATAATAAGTAGAGGTACATCCGGCAACCGAACAACTACGAGGCATATTATAAATCCATAAATACACAGTACTGCAGATAATCTACAGTATAGTGATAGTTAGTAATAGAAAACGTTTGGAGACAAATTTAAAGGGTAAAATTACAATGTGATATGATATTGTTTTGATTGAGTTGCCGCCCAAGTTTAGATAAGCTACAACTACAACGTAGAGAAAATTATATTCCCCCTCCGCTAGAATTTATTCATTTGCGCATAAATTTATCACTATTAGTTTATGTGCCACAGGGTAGCCGTAGCTATGCCCATCTAATTTTATTAGTATTTTTAAAATTAAAATAATATAAATGTTATGCTAAAATTGAAATTCCCTACAGAAAAGAAATGAATCTTAACCTAAAAACTAATAAATTTCCAAAAGTAAGTGTATACAAGTCTAAAAATTATATTTTAAGAAAATTCAATAATATTTTATACAAAAAAATAAACATTCAAATTTTTTTAAAATGTAATTTCAAGATCTATAGGACGCATTATAATGTAAAAGTTCAATGAAATTCATTTTTCAAATATCAGATCTTTCAAAAAAACTTAAAAAACTGTTCCTATTTACTCCATTTGACGGTATTAAGAAATATACTTTTGTAATTTTTATTGTACAATGTTAATTAATTTTTCTTATTTTAGAGGGGCACCTCGGCCCCTTTCTGTATCATCCCTTATATATATATATATTTATATATTAGTGCTGTGCGTCCCCATATACCTTAACCGGATAACTTCTAAACTTAGCCGGCTTTTAACCGGTTTTAACCGGATCTTTAAAAATTAGCATCACATTCAAATAAAAATGAAAAAAACATACTATTCTATCTTTCAAAATGAAATTGGCCCATGTGTTCACATAAAATTGATGTATATGTATGCATTTCGTTAAACAATCCTCGGTATCACTGTCATCACTAAAACTTGGCTTCGTCCTGATGACTCTGTTGTCATGCCACTAATCACTCCGCACATGCTCGTATCCGTGCTGATCGCCCAACTGGGCGTGGTGGTGACACTTTATGCTTCTTCAAATCATCATTGCTACACAAATCCCACACGTCTATTTTCACCTTCACTTCATTTGTATCCGTCTGCTAATTCTTTATTGTTCCCCTGATCCTCATGCCTCCGTTTTATATATACATGTATATATATATGCGACCGGTTTCGATTCAAAATCTTTTTCGGCAAATTTGGAAGGAAAATTAATTACAATTAACTACACTTAAAATTAATTAAAATTGCATGCATTAGGAAATGTTCATTTTAAAACAACTTTTCTGTTTATTCATCAATCTTGATCTTATTTCACTCTTTATACATGCATATAGTGGTTTTGAAATTCTTTTTTAATTAGATGTTGATGTTAGGTGACCTGAAAAATGTTCATGGATTCTTGTAGTAAGGTGTCCTTGTGTTTCTTCAATGTAAGATTTTTGAAAATCTTCACGTGTATATTCATAAATTAATGAAGAAGAACACAATAACTTTGCTACAGGATCCTTGTTTTGCATTTCTTCAAGGCCCAAATATGCGTAATTGGTCTTCTTGTATTTTTAATGTTGATGTTAGGTGACCTGAAATATGTTCATGGATTCTTGTAGTAAGGTGCCCTTGTGTCTCTTCGATGTAAGAATATATATATATATATATATTCTAATAGCTTCTCTATGTGAGCAAAAAACTTACAAACATATTAAAAAAATTTACAAAGTATTCCAAAATTTTACAATAAAAGCAGTTCCTTTAGATTATTTACCTAGTTTACATCTTTTTTATTGTTCTATGTGCTAAAATCGACCACCGTTTATTATAAAATAAATCAATTTATGAAAATCTTCATTATTTAAGTCCAATAGTTGAAAAGTTCTACAATTCGAAAATGGATCACATGAGAATAAGAAATATTCTTCATCTTGTTGACAGATAGATAATGGTGAATACGTTCTGTTTTTCGATATAAATCATAGATGAGCATACAATTTTTAAATGATAACGTTTAATATAATTACGTCCCAATGGCGTGTTGCCCATTTAAAGTAGCAGCAAAATGATTTATATGGGACTTTATTAATTATTGATCTTAAATCAACAACAACAACATATATTTAAATTCTCGTACAAAACATGTATTAAGTTTACAAACTTGTTAAAAATATAAATAATGCAACTTTCTTCATATGAGCTTAGTTATCTCAGTAAATGTTTGTTACATTTATAAAATACATATAAATTAATAAATTTTTTTACGTATTGTTCTTGAGTTGCACATCTTATTCTATAATTAGTCAGATAATTGATATTTTTCATATAATCATGTTTTTAATCTTCTTAAATATTGTGTAATTTTTCCACTACTTGTGCTGCAATTCAATTTGTTCCATAGCGATATTGAATAACTTAGGAATACGTTCTTCATTACTTTTCTGCTATACTTAGTTGTACCAAATGTAATTGTTCTTTGATTTAGATGATTAGAAATGCTCGATTTTCTATTCCAAAATATCGATAAACATCCAATATTTTGAAGAACTTCTAATGATCTCAGATGATATTTACACATTATTTCTTTTCGATTTTTGTTACTAATTATGTATTTTACCCATTTAAATACTTTCTCTAATTTCGATTTTGTTTTGAAATATCTAGTGATGCTATATATATTTTTCATTCTTATCTAATTCTGATCTCCAGTTTTCAACAGCATAAAGTAAAGCATCATTTGTAGAAGTATCTTTTTGAAAGCCACCCTGATGTTTTGATATTAATTCATTTTGTTCCACATATAGGTGAATTTTATCAGTATAAAAATTTTTCAGACATTTTATTAATTACTGTTAATAATGAAATTGGTTGTTAATTTTCTGCAAGATCTTTTCTTCCTTTCTTATATATTGGTGTAACTTTAGCAATTTGTACGTAATCAGGATAAGTTGATTCTGCCAAGCATTGATTAAATATGTCACACAGAGGTCTCAATAAAATATCTAAGCCACCTTTCAACAACCAGGGAGGAAATTCACGATGACCTTTCGCTTTGTTCCAATTAATTTTCTTTGTTTCTTTTTAAAATTCTACTAAAGTAATAAATCTTTTTTTATAGGGATTATCGTTTTTTCAAAAATATTGCGATGTTTATGATAGAAATGCTTAAACTTTGTATTTAGGTTGTCATTATTTCCTAGATTCACAAATCTTTCATTTAAAATATTACTGATTTCTTTGTCATTTGTAATACATTCACCATTATCATTTACTATATAAGGAATTTCATTTTCTTCTTTAAAATTTAAAAAATTCGAAATCAATGACCACTTTTGTTTAACAGATTTTATTCATTAAAGAATTTTGTAAAAAATCTTGTAGATCAAAATTGCATTTTGTTGAGGCATTATTTCTTAATGTTTTAAAATGATCCTTCGTTCTGATTGAAAAAAAATTTCATATGCCTTTTACTTTTTTCTAATGCATTTTTTCGTTTCTTTAGATATCCATATCTTAAGTTGATCAATTCTTCCAAAAAATTATTTTTGTTAAAGTATTTCTTTGAATAAAATCTTTTAGTGCGATATATCCGTGAATCTCTTTGAGATTTTATATTATTAAATATTGTTAGTAAGTGGTCTGATATGCAATAATCTATAACAATACTTCATATGTCTTAATGCTTGAGATGTCAGTAATGATATAATCAATCAAAGAAAAATTAACAAAGTTGATATGCGTTGGTATATTTTTATTCAGAACTTCTATATTAAAGACATTAATTGAATCGTTAATTTTACTTTTTTCAATTTCACACAAAACTAAGTTTGCTGTTTGATTTCTACTCTTTGTAAAAGTTTTCTTCAAAAGTTTGAAATGATTGTTTTTTACTGCAATAGCTTAAATTGATCAAATAACAGACTCCACATATATTAAATTTAACCCATAATCTATCAAATTCAGAATCTTTTTCAGAAATATCATCTCTGATTATTGGTTTGAATTTGCGTGGTATATTTAGAAAAACCCCACCATCTCTGCTTTTATGTGTTAAAACTTGTCCTCTATCTTTTCGAAAGATTAAATATTTGTCATTTAAACCTTTTAAGTAACCAAGTTTCCGTAACGCCAATGATTGTACTGCCATCAAAATTCTGAATTAGATCGTAAAATTTATCACCTTTATTCATAATACTCTGGAAATTGGTATTTACACATTTTAATTTATTTTGCTTAGTTACAATTTTTTCATTTACTTTGTTGCAAGGTATAATATTTTCGTATGCAACTTTATTACAATTCATGATTGGTCTTCAAAATAGTTAAGTGCATTTGATTTTTATAAATAGGACACTCTTTGCTAAATGCGTTATGGCTACTATGTGATTTCTTAAACATATTTGGATTTTTGCAGTTGATGCATTTATGCATTTCCTTAACATTTTTAACTGGACAATTCTTATAGTTGTGATTATCCATGCAGTACATACAGTTAGGTGTTTTCATTGAACATACCTTTGTAGAATGACCAAATTCACCACAGTTACTACATTTTCTTATATAATAATGATCAAAAGTACGAACAATTCCAAAACCAAGCTTTAATTTTTTTCCAATCAGCGCATGTCTCAATTTTGCTGAAACCTTCATTATTATTTCTTCGCATTTGCTATAATTGTTAACATTACTGTATATTAATTCACAATGTTCAATTTCAAAATCCTTGAGAATATTTTCATTATCAGCAAATAGTTTAGATTTAAATTCCTTAAAGTTAGTTACGTCTTCATATAAAGGTATATTAGTAATTTTGATTTTTGGCATAAGTTTGATCGATTTTTTATACTTATGTTCCTCAAGTTACCAAGTGCTCTTTCTGTTATATTTGCATCTTCATCAGATTTACAAAGTAAGATAATATCATTTTTTCATTTAATTTCAATTGTTCTACACTTGGCCCTTTCGTTCCCAAATTTTTAATTGATTTATCAACATTTTGAACAATTTTTTTGCATTCTTTTTCATTTAAACTACCATCATCATTTTTTAAATTATTACTTGAAATGACTAATTTTGGCTTAAATATCTTCGAATGTTGAAATTCTTTGATTGTAGGAGTAATAGTATTACTCAATTGTACATTTTCACTTTGATTTTTCAAGCATTTAATGAATTTCGACTTTATGCCACAAACACTATGTTCATAATTCAAGTTTTAATGTAAATGATAATCTTAGTTCATTAATAAAGTTATCAAGATTAGAAAAATTTCTAAATACCCGCTTAATTCGTCCATCCTCTAAAAGAGGACTAGCCTTTAGAATTTCTGAATATTGCATATGATTGTTAATTATGCAAAAAATAAATGTTACCATTTGACAATCGTATAAATTACTTGTTCTATTTGAATTTATCTCCATTCCATAAATTTAACTTAAATGGTATAATTTCAGACCGTTTATAATTGTTTTTGTACCAGATATTGAGCATATTATGTGTTTGCAGACTGAAGTCTCTAGATAACTTAGTATTTGTTTTAAATTCAAAATATTTTTTAATCCATGTTGTGTGTAATCCTGCATCTGATGTGTAAATTTGGATGATACTATAATTTGTTGTAATAAGGGCTCTTCTTGATTTGATATAGATTTAACACAATTTAAAAGATATTTTATAGTATTGGTTTTATTATTGATATCTAATTGTGGACAATGAGTAATTATCTCAAAAGCGTCTCCTTTACGTTTCAATTTTGCACCAATTGCTGTTTTCATTACTTTATATTGGAATTTATTAAATTTCTTAGTATATTTATGTAACCAGATTATGATTCAAATAACTTCATTATTGTATTAGCGTGTATTACCCACTGTCTGCATGCAACTCAAATTTTGAATCAAACCAGGAATATTTATAAATTTTATTGATTTTAATATTAACTATTTCATCAAATTCTTCAGAAGTAACATATTGCTGCTTTTACGTAAAAACCTAATTTCTTAGCATAAGAGGATGTATTCCATCTGGATCAAAACTTTTACCATTGGCACGCAAAACTTTTAACGATCTATTTATTTCACTTAGGGTAATGCGGTCATTTAAATTATTTATATCATTGCTATAGTATATAAAATACATTTTTCAATTTCTTTACGAAGTTTTTCGTCAAATTTGTAATTCATTAAATGCTTGCCAGTGAAACAAGTGTTGAAAAAAGTTGTTTCCTTTTCCTCATTATTCGTATATAATTTGTTATCATGTCTTAGAATATCAACTATGAGTTTTGATCAGGGCTGTATAACCCAAGGGCTAACCTGGGCACTAGCCCAGGGACCGGTAAAAGAACGGAGGCTTAGGACAATAATTAATGCATAATACATACATAATACAAAACACAGCCAATTGAATGTTGCCTCTTCTTTAAAAAATTGTCATATTTATTTTGAACTGAGTCATTTAATAAGCAGTGGACTTTTAAAAGCCTTGAAAAATATTTACAAGATAGTTTATCCACTATATTTTATTCCTCAATTTTATTTGTGTACCTATGCCTGTAGATATTGAACACAAGATTATTTATATATATTTAATAATGTTTTGATATTTTAGATGTACAAACACAAGTCAGGTGCTGAAAAACGTCGAAAGCAAAAAAAGAACCAAATAAAACATGATTTTGTTACGGAGAAAACACTCAGACTGGATAATTTTCTGATTAATATGAATTAAGAGATAATAATTTGAAGCTAGAAGACTGTCGTGGCCAATTTTACAACAATGCTGCTAACATGGCAGGTTGTTACAAAGGTCTTCAGGCTCGTATTTGGAAAAAGAACAACCTAGCTCTCTATATACCATGTGCAACCCATTCAATAAATTTGGTTGGACAAAGATCAGCAGAATCATGTCTCAAGCAACACAAGTTTTTTGTCTTGTACAACGAGTGTATGTTTTCTTCGAATCCTCAACAAAACGGTGGAATCTTTTGAAGGTAAAGACATTAGTCAATTTACAGTCAATTTCTCAGACACGTTGGCCATGTCGTGCCAATGCTGTAAAATACATTGCTTTTCAATTATGACAGCATCATTGCATTGCTTTTCGAGATGGAAGAAAACACCTTTGAAAAACCTGAGACAAGACAAGATGCGTCAAACAGTTTTCCTTTTTACTTCATTTTTGGTATGACATACTATCAAGAATAAATCAATCTTCAATAATGTTGCAAAGCCCAGAAATGTCTCTTTCCAATGCTGTATCTGTATATAAGTCATTGCATAATTATATAAAAGGATTAAGAGATAAATTTGATTATTATGAAGAGAAAGCACTAGTGAGTATACATTGTTGAAAAACAATTCGTTCAACAAAGGACTGCTAGACGTGGTAGGAAAATTTCATTTTTTGATGGTCCAGGAGAGGATGTCAATACAGAGTTGAGTTCTGGTGAAAAATTTAGAATACATTCTTAACAATATTAGATTGTCTGTAACTCTATTATTCAGCAACAAACATCATACAACAATCTTAATGATAAATTTGGATTTTTCAACAGCTACCTCTACTATCATCAATAGAAACAAGCCGGTGCATTACTTGGAGATACATATAACAACGATGTGTGCAAATTAGATCTAACAAATTAAGTAAAACATCTTCAAACATACATAGCTGAGGATTCATCAATAGAAACTAATAGAAGTATTTCTAATATTCACCAATTTCTTCATCACAAAGAAGCAAATATGTTAATCCCAAATATTGTTGTAATATATTGTCAATGATGATCACAAATTGTAGTACAGAGCGTCCGCGTCCATTTAGTAACTTAAGTTTGTGAAAATGATCTGAGAAGTTCTATGTCAGACGACAGGTTCAACAGCTTAAATATAATGTCTATTGAAAACGATATCTTACAAAAAGTAGACTTCTCTGAGACAATAAGAGATTTCACAATTTCCAAAACAAGAATGAAATTTTTTATTAGAAAACTTATACACTTCGTTTGTTTTATTATGATTTTATTAAATTGTTAGTGTTATGAGTCTTTTATTAAAACCTTTAATGTCCGTTTTTGAAAAGTAGTTAAAAGGTTCCTCAAAAAACTAAATGCCCAGGGCCCAGAGTTTGTTTTAAACAGCCCTGGTTTTGGTGAACTATGCTTCACTAATATAATTTTAAATTATATAATACTTTCGTAGACGCTTCATTTTTAAAAAAATGTGTGTTTCCATAGTTTCGCATGTGTTAAGGGTTCGCGGGGTACTTCTTTGTTTTCAGTTTGGTGCCTTCGAAGTTTTATAGAGTAGGTGGTGTAATGTAAAATTTTCTTTATGGTGGACTTTAGAAAATCGAGGAAATGCTTTGCAATCGTTACGCGCAAATTTGAATCTACTTCCATTTTATGATGTAGGCTGCTGTCAGGGAAGCTTTGTGATTACTGAACGCCTACGATGACAGATCATCTGAAATAAATTCGTAGCGCAAAATTCAACCATACAATTCTGTCAATTATTTCTTCAAATACACATGCCTCAACAATGAAAATATGAGGCGCCCAGAGGCAAAGGGGCCAATCCGCCAAATTGACGATATTGAGTTAGATGTGGGATACGAAATTTTAAACCTTTCCCTAGATAGTAGAAAAATTTTGTCATAATATTCGCCTTTATACATAGGTAAAATAAGGTTGGAAAAAATAAACCAAATATTCATGTTTCTGTTATAAAATAGAAATGGTAAAACTTTAAAGCTATTTTTCTCAAAACTACCGAATGGTGGATTGGCCCTTTTGCCTCTGGACGCTCATATCAATGTTCATCTGTGAAATATAATACCTTACCCATTAAATTCAGTGGTATCATGGCCTACTGCTCGGAATACATCAACCCAAGAATACGAAATGACCTTAAATTATACCAACCAACCTCCAGGCCCAAATGATATTTTGCTTCAAATGCCCTAATGAAATTGGAAGAAAGCACAACACGCGATCACCCGACTAGTCTTTTCCTACTACTGCATTGTATTCTGCCCAGCCGCACAATTCTAGTAATGTCAGATCTATTCGCTGTATTTTGTGAAGAATGGTGTTTTAGCAGAGAAACAGTGGCTGCAACAACCATGCAGCAAACTATCCAGATTTTTCAAGTTGTTCGGGCGTTAAATGTGGGTCAATTTTGCAAAATGATACAAGAAATCCCTGCTATATGGCTCTGTGGCTTTAGAAGTTCTTCCTGGATTTGATCTTAGAGAATCCATTCATCGTTTTTACAAGTTTTAATATCCTAAGCATTTGACTTAGGCACACACACACAATTTCTAAAAATTTTCTTTGATATAACTTTTCATGCATTTTTTAACAATGAAATCCCGCTTGACATGTACTTAGAACCCAATTTACAATAAAAAATGTGTGCTTAGCACTTGGCCAGTTCACACTCGATAAATTGATATATGAAGCACAATTTATAATGACTTTAATAGTCTCAGAAATGGTACACAACTTTGGATGATAAGCAGTTGTAAGACTTTAAAACACCTTGCTTATTTGTGAGAAAACATTGGACATTAACTTTCTGCTTTATCAATTTTGTCCTTCTTAAATATGGGAAAAACTTCAATTTTTCCACTCATTAAATATATTTAAACGCAGTTTTGAATAATCATACAGGATGGGAGCTAGGAAATCAAAATTCATATTTAAGACTTAAAAATTTATGACTAAAATATTTGTTAAAATGCACGGAAATCTGTATAATTCTTGCATTTTTTAATTATAACCAAATGTAACAGAAGCATTTCTATATTTTCGAAAACTTACAAAACGATATTGAATTTCCAAATGACTATTTTCAGATCACAAACAATACAATGCATGGATTTTTTTACTGCAGTTGTGATTCATAATACCTGCACAACTCAGTGATGATTGGCACTAAGATATGGTTGATGACATCAATGAGGTTGATGTAGCTTTGGAATGAAGTCTATTTCATAAATAAATAAACACTTCACAACAAGCTTTCACCTATTTCCAATTTGGGTCTTCCATACTAAATGCAGCATGAATAAAATTAGGATGGTAATTTCAAAAGTTGAAATTGGTGGTTATGGCAAGCAATGTATTTGTCAAGTACTTTCAAACCTTAACAAATCTAAATGCTAACATTGTTAACCGGAAATCTAAATTACAAAGGAATTAAAATATTGACACGTTTGTTGATTTCTAACGCATTTCCGCGTTTTCAAATAAATATTTCTGTACAGAATTGTTTTTAAAATAAAAAGAAATTACCATATATTTAAGATTTCAATACATTGAAATGGGAAATCAATAGAAGGGTAATATGTATAAGGGTAAGCGGAATAAGCGCGCAAAAATGATAAAGCGCAAGCGACAAAAAGCGAGGGTTAAAAGTACCGCTAAATGAACTATCAGAACGCGTGAGAAAACAATTGAGTTAATACCAAATTTTGTTTAGTAGAATGTGTTTAGAGATATAAATTTCACAAGGATAACTAAATATTCATAATGAGCGGAAAAAATTCAATTTTAATATTGCTACTGTTAAGGTAGCATCAATCATAATTGAAGAAAAATCATTTCGGGAAGGGAACTTAACAATGCGTGCATAGTGTAGATCCCGTTTAATCAAAACATTGATAAAAAAATATAAATCCCTGTAAGTTGTGCTATTATTTTCTTTCTGCTCCTATTTTGAATGTACATGAGAATCTTTGTGGACATTTTCATACTTTAAATAGATGCTCTTCTAATCTATTTTGTTATAATTGGTAGTGAAAATAATCAACGCAAATTTCATAGGTGCATAATCCAAGGCGCACAAGCGAAAAGTGAAACTTGAAAAAGCGAAAATTTATTAAGCGATCAATTAACTGTGTTTGTCTTAGAATGATAAACTTCAACGTTCTTGAAATCACACAAATGACAACATTTTAAAAAGTAGCTACCAGACAGACTTGTCAACGAGCCGAAATTTCTAAGCTCGTTTAAATTTTGAGTAAGTTCAGCTTGGCTCGGGTCGGCACATAAAATCTTTAAAAAGACTGGTTTCAACTAGAAATTTTTTTAAAAATATTTCGCTCTCAGAATTTTTTTCATGGCTCTTCTCATTATTTAATAAACATTTCTAAAATAAGATTATAAGAAGGGCATATTGAATGAAAAAATAAGAAAAATCTGCATAATCAAATTTACAAGCAGTACTATAAATTTGCTTTGATTAAAAAAGGCTCGTTTTGGACTAGTTGTATATCTAATGCTCAGCTCGGCTCGTTGACAAGTCCGCTACCAGGGGTTGCTTTATGAATTGCTTATCTATATGCATACCGATTTTAATGGTCTCGGACAGCAACTTTTTTTACCTTTTACGTAACTAAAAGAATTGCCAGTGACTTAAATCTATCGATAGAATAGTATGAATAAGTTTGAATGGAAGCTCCAACATTCAAACTACCAATTGAAAAAATCAGCAAAAATCAGCGAAATTCTACAATTCCCAGCACTAACCTTAAATAATAAAGGTTGTTCAAGATGGTTTTTAAGATTTATACGGGTTTTATGATACATGTGAGTAAATAATGACTGACTTGGTTAATATTTGAGCGAATTAGACGTTTAAATGTTAAAAGTTTATATGACTCTCCAGAAATTTCTGAAACGAAAAGTTCTTTCTCATGTACCTTATAAAGTCTGTATAACACTTCAAAAAAATAAAAATTACCAAGTTGGACGGCTGAATGATATCGGTTATGGAGAGAGGAGTTGAGATCTAAAAAATTGAACCGTAGAATGCATATAATAGCAAAATGTAAAATGTAAACTTATTTGGTGCGACTTGAAAATCACTTGGTATTACCATTTGTGTCTTATTAAAATTTTGTAGCGATTCTCTAAATATGTTAGCCTAATAAAAATGGTTTATAATCCTAAAAAAAATTATCTCGTAAGCCTGTTGAGATGCCCTACTTTTCAAACTTACTATCCACGAAAATTCGCAAATGATTTATACAGAGGAAGCAGGATGAATATTGCAAACATTGTGTAATAATGGAATAGAGCCATTCATGGCCCACTTGAGTCATTCCATTATATTTCATGTCAAAAACAGCATTTTGGAGGCCTTTATCTTGAAATTTCACCATTCAAAGATATCTTATAGAATTTTTGAAACTGATCACTTTGAAAAAAGAAATTTGAAATTGGGTCATTGGCTACGAAGCTACCGCGTTTTAAAACTATCCACATATTGGGGCTTTTTGCCTAGAAATTTAATTTTCTCCCACACTGTCCCCACCCGAAGTTGAAAACGTCTGCTTAACCTTTTTTGGGGTCACCAAATTTGAATATGTGATTAGATTACAAAATATTGTACCCTTACTGCTCGGAAAGGTACTAAAAATTTAGGGGTACTTGTTTTGGAAGCATTTTCAGCGACGTGGACGTAATTATTTTGGTGGTCGGCTTACACTGAAATGCCACTGAAAATAAATTAGTTTAGAAAGTTGTTCCACATTGCTCCAGAAAGAAATCGTTTAAAATCCTTTTAACGTGTATTAAGATAGCTCCTGCAAAGTATTTTTGCTGCAAGATGGCGTATGAAAACCAATTCTGAGTGCTATCTTAATACACAAGTTATCATTAAAATGATAATATTTCTAGTGCAGTAGCGTTTTTAGATCGGAGCAAGGCATTTGACAATTTAAATTTTAACATCCTGTATACAAAATTACTTAATTACAATTTTTCGTAACATAATATCAAATTAATAACAGTATTTTTGGTAAACAGGGAACACAGTTAAAATAGGGACCACATTTTTTAGGTACATAGCTAGAGAAGGAGGAGTACCATAGGGCTCCTTACTATGCCCTATTTTGTTTAGATTGTATGCAAATATTATGCATGATTCTGTCAAATGCGAAGTTATTCAGTAGGCGGACGATACTTGCAAAAATAACACAAGATCTTAATGAAAAAAATTCAGTAGAAAAAATGCCCAAAGAAATAGTGAACATAATTCAATACTTCTGAACCAAAAAAGAGTTTTTAATGCTTACTTATGAGCAATTTCGTGTATGCATGCACACTTCTGAACGCGTTGTGCATATCTGACAATGAAAATTGAACAAGGAATTTTCTGGTTGACATCATTTAACATTAGTAAACAGATGATCGGAGAGAAATTGGAAGAACTACAAATTAAATGTTAACCACCTCGCTCCATTTTCTTAATACTTTTAAATAATAAATAAGCGTGGAAATAAATACATAGATAACAGCAAAATTAAATTCTTCTCAGTAGTGACATGCAACAACTGGAATGCACTACGTGATGAAAGTACAAAACTCCAAAACACTACACAAATTTAACCCTAATCCAATCACCATACCCTTAAAGGTATCATTTCAAAAATTTGATTAGCACCTCATAGTAACTAAAGTATTTATGGTAAAAATGCATTAGGGTTAATCAACGGATGACCTTGTGTGCAATTATATCGCATTTTAAAACATGCATTGAAATCTCTTTAATTAAAACAAACTTGTCGAAAAATCTTAAGTGTTATGCACAATAGCAAACTGGTGCAAATAAAATTGCTGCGAGATTATTAAAATTTTGTATTTGAAAGTAGCAAAAAATTTTTAATAAGTTATTTATCATCATTAGATAATATTATCTATTAATTTAATGAACATAGCTATCTTAGAAGCATACTCGATATTAAAAAATTATACCTTTAAAAGTATTACAGGCGTTGGGTGTAAAACTCTATTGTATATTAGGGATTTTGAAAAAAAATATATATATATATATATATGAATATGTGAATTATTGGACAAATACATTCCATAAAATTTAAAAATATATGAAAAATATTGACAAAATAAAGCCCAAGTTTTGTTAAATATAGATTGGTAAAAAGGCCAGTTTTTTCCATATGTTGGGAAAAGATTCGCAAAATATGAGTGATTGAGTTCAATACAGTCAGAGTACTAAATTTAGTAGTAACTAAAAAACAAATATATTGTCACAAGAAATGTTAATAGAAAGTTTGAATTAAAATCACAAAAATGAACTTAGATAAATATTCAAAAATAATTTGAGGTGATTTAATGCCAAAATACCTAGTATTACAAGAAACTGAACTGTTGGATTTTGTTTTCTTGATACCACAATGTAATTACACTAATTGTAAGTCTAAAGTTAATAGAAACAGGAAGAAAAAATTGTGGTTAACTTTAACTTTAATAGCTATATTTAACTTTTCCTCTACATTGTCTAGTTTGTACATATTTACAAAATTGCTAACCTTACAATAAGCAACTTATATGTACAGTATTTACAAAATTAAACAATATATACAACATAGACAAGTAAGAAAAAATAAAAGCTACACAGAACAGTAAATAAAAAACAATTAAAAGACAAAATAAAACAAAAAAGACATATAGATTAAAAATAATTTGCAGCTAGTAATTTCTCCAAACATTTGATTTAGTGTTATACCCATATTCATATTGGTTTGCGAGTAGGTTTTCCTTCAGCAGTTTTTTAAATCGATTTATGTTTGGTGCTTTCCGGATATTGATCGGCAATTTGTTCCAAATTTGGCAGACTGTTGAAGAAAAAGAGAAATTCCAATATTTTGATTTTATTTGAGTATTGTTTATCAGTTAGTGAAAGTAACAAACAATCCAATAATACACAGCTAGAAATGGTATGAATTTATCTCGGTAAAGGCGTGCTGTAGACGCGTATATAATAAGTACTAAATTTAGTAGTTGAATCTTGGTCGCTAGCGAGGTAAACATACATTTTGGTTTAGATAGTTTTAAAAATTGTAAATAAATTCTTAGGAAATTGTGTTAAACGAACTTTAGATATTCCATTTAATTTAGAGGAAATCAAAATGTTTCGTTGTTTAAAATAAGATTTTGAACGATAACTAAAATTACCGTGTCAATGGAGAAAGACTTTTGACTCGATGTGGTGGAAAACAATTCAGTAATTTCTTTAGGAAGCGATTCATACTAAAAAGAAATTATGAAAAAATATAACAGATCTCATCAAACAACAATAAATTACTCATATCAAGTGAATTTTATTATAACAACCACATCAACATTAATCCAAGAAGTATAGCAAATTCCAAGTTATATTCATTTTTTATGCTATGAAAAAAAATTTCGTAATTGGACAACTGAGGGCAAGAAGATATTATTAAGATTCTGTACAAAATTGAAATTTCCATTCGATTTTCACCTGATCAATACTTCGATCGATTTTTCGATGTAATCTATCAGCCTGGAAAAAATAAAAGCATCACAACCTAAAAATAAAAACTATGTATTAAATATCGACGTTAGTAATGGCTTGGCGTAACAGTTGCCTAAGGTTTTCTTTGATAATTTTTACTCTGAAATTCAACATGCACGGGATCTTAATCTCAACAGATTGGATTTCGGGTACAATCAAAAACGCAAAAAAAAATCGATCAGACATTGTTTAGGGGGTGCACAGGGCCCCAAGTGTTACGAGGGGTGATTTTTGAGAAATTTGGATAACTCAATAATGGAACACGATAGAAGGTCGGCATGGTGTCAAAATGCAAGGAAGGTTGAATTTCCTATTTGTACTTAATACAATTGTATGGCGCCAACTGGAACAGAAACAAAGTTATACCGAAAAAACGTATTTTTTCTTGTTGCCTTATCTTTATGATTTGTGATATCATAAATCTTTGTGATGCAAAGTTTTTTGTCTTAAAATGATGATGTCATAACCAATGAAATTTGTGGGGAGAGTATGACAAGTGTTTTCCATTATACGAATACTAGAAAAAAGACTGGCACTAGCAAACGCTTCTGCGATTATGTTTCTGAACAGTTCGAACACGATATACATGAGTGCAAGCTTCATGTAAATCAAATATACGTATCCCAAGTGATTAAGGAGGTTGAAGGTGCGAGCAAGGGCCCAAATGCTTTAGGAGAATGTTCTCTTTTTAAAAAAACCAAGTCCATTCGAAATTGCAATTCAGATAATTTAATCGACAAGGTTGTCAATGTCAGAGTTCAAAATCAATATTCTCAATATTTGTCAATCTAACTATTTGTTAGTTAGTTTGTTTGTTTGCAATGGATATATAATTTTGGGTCAGTTTTAAACTGCTAGTTCAAGAAAAAAATCGGTCTTTTTTAAGTGTGTTCTAAACCATTTCGGTATGGCTTTAAACAATAATCGGGTCACGTTCGGGTCCAATTTCGAAAAAGTTTGAGCTTTGGGTCAGGTTCGGGTCCTAGTAAAAAAAATTCGAGTCCAGTAGGACCGTGTTTGTTACGGGTAGGGTTTCGGGTCCAAAAGGCAGACCCGATGAGAACTCTGGTCAATGTGTCAATCACCCCAATCGCTCAACTTCATCTCTCAGCAACATTAATTGGTTTTCGGAACAAAAACGCTTAAATGAAGTAAGTTACAACTTTCGTAACGATCAAATGTGTTTATTGGTTCTAGCATGTAAGCTTTTCATGGATGCTCCCGACAACTTGGAAAACTCGCTCTGGTATAAGCAATAACGCATATATCATTCCTGTTGGCTAACGACAGCAAATGGCTACTTACGAATGCTTTTGTTTGGTTCATTTGATCTTCAGAAGAAGAAAAAAGAAAACTATTTTAAGGCTTTTTTCGTATATAGTCTCAGCGTTTCATATGATACACCTGAAATCAAAAGCATCGGAGGGCCCTTTTTTACTTCATTTTAAAGTGATCTTTTTTTTAGTAGCGTATGAACAAGTTGACTCAGCATTGTGTAGAGTGGTTAAGCGGTACTTTAGTTCGCACGCAAAATGCTGGATTTCGCCGAGTAATGTTGCTCTGACTCTGTATTCTGAAAGTCCACCATTCAGCAAGGAGATTTTAGCTGCTATTTCTTAGTGCCAAGGAAGTAATCACAGAAAATTTGCTTTTAAAAAGAAGTACCACACTAAAAGACTTTTTTACTGATGTCAGTAAACACACTCCATGTGCTTTATTTGGCCCAGAAAATTTTGGCAATCCATTGAAAATAGCATCGTTGTATTGAAAGAGAAATCGAAAGGCTTAAAGATTTGTTGCATAGACAAAAGATTCAGGATAACCCCTGACAAGGGCGACAAACAGATCTTTGTCTTCGCACCTACTTATGCAATAAAATTATAAAATTTTGATGCTTGCATTGTTTCTGTGTTGATACGAGCACACAACCGTATTTTTTGACGATGAACCGTTATTGAGATATCCCAATTTCTCAAAAATCACCCGGCGTTAAACATTGGGGGACTGTCTGATCAAAAAATATTTTTTGCATTTTTTATTGTGACCGGAACCCGATCTGTTGAGACTCCGTGTATATTTAATTTCAAAAAAAGCGAAAAAATGAAACAAGCTAGTGTGCATGCTATTCGTTGTTTGATACCAATTTAATAAAATATTAACCTTTAACTCTTAAGTGGGTGACATTCAACGATGATAAACTAACATATAAAGTTCGAAGATGGTAACGCAAGAAACCTTGTGTACCAACAAACTATGTCATTCATCCATAGCCACGGAATTAAGCTTACTAGACAACTCTCCTATTCTACCGACTTCATCATCAGCGATAGAGTGGTTAACAACCAGATTAAAGAATAGCTAGGAAAACCCAGCAAGAAAACGGAGATAAAATACCTGCTGATCCCCTGAACTTCCTGAAGAGTATTCCAAAATAGCATTTTCAAATGTGAATACTTTAGAGAAGAACTGTCAGCGTGCTGTTTGCTCGCCAAGTTTATATCAATGATTAAAAATGTAAGCCTGTTTGGTTATGTTTAAATAAAACGAGCACTAATTTGCAAAGCCTTTGAACACCGTAATACAATTATTCTTCTATAGTCACCTGGATAAGTTAAAAAAACGCCTTGTTGGAATCAAGAATTAAAAGAAATAACAAATTGTAGAAAAGATGGATTTTATTAAACTAGTATAGTTGTAATTCTTATGAATTTCTGTGTAGCATAACTTCTGTTATACAAAATAAGTCATTCTATTCAAATTGAATTTTATCTAAAAGAAACTGTTATTTTAAAAAAGTCACATGCTGAAACACTTGTAGTGCGAATGAACCTTCCTTGTTGCAACCAATAAATTATTGGTAACATATAAACAAAATGTTATCGAAAGTCTTCATGGTAAATTGATAAGCTTCTATTAATTTGTAATCTTTATTTGATATAAATGTTAATTTCCCGTTTGATTGTGTTATTTTATTCAACAAAGTACCAAAATTTAGTCATAAAAACCGCACCCAAATGCAGACAGTTGCATACTAGAAAAATTTTAAAGTTCACCTTGCGGCCAAATCTAACCTGCGAAATATTATCGTACTGTAAAATTAATGTTTTCTAAACAACGACGCGATAAGCGGAATCTTAACTTAATGAAGTGGAATGTTGGTAATTTAACAAAAGTAAAGAACAACGTTTTATACTATGCGTTAAAGCTTAAGGTTAGCTAAGTTAATGTTGTTAGAATAACTGAGAACGCAACCCTAATCCAATAACTATGATTTACTTGATGCAAAGTTGTTCGAATATTCATTGCGTAGAGAAGTTAATGGATTCCATACTGACTTCCAAAACGTTTGTACCTAATTGATAATTATAAACATTTGTCTGTGGTTAAATTTAATAAATATCAATCCCTAAGAAATATCATACCTCGAGATCAAATAATCAAACTTCAAGTTTTATTTAGGCCGAATGTTGAGAAATCTCACCTTAAGGTGGCTCGATAGTCAAAACACCATGGAATCAAGTTAAAAACTCAAACCACTCCGAAAACCTAATCGATTTGTAAAAATACTATGAAGAATTTGGCAATAATGCTGGCATAGTTGAACAGTCCTCTATGAATATCTAAGAATAGTAAATTTCAATCTTGCAGGTTTTATTAGCTTTCCGTTGTTTGCACACGTAAATAAATGTTGAACTTGGGTTGAGTGATAAAAATTCAAAGAGTAATTATCATATTTACATTCGCTGATAATCACACATTCTTCCGGAATGACTGTATGCACCCGTATATTGTAAGTTGAGATAAAACAAATCACTATTGTACCTTGCAATATTTTAAATGGCAAAAACCTCAATTTCAGGGCCAAATTGAAGTGTTCATTTAAATTGTAATCCCTAATTTCCATACAGTGAATTGACCCACGACCTGACCGATCTATAGTATGTTGACCCACAACTCGACCCATGGGTCAGTCAGTCAGTTTTTGACTAGAGTTGTATTTGCAAATGTTTGAAAAACTAACATGAAACAATGTCAGTAACATTAATTGAAGAGTAGGTTTTATATAGCATAGTAGATTGTATACTAAATAGAAATTCATGACTAGTTTTCCACTAATATGTACTTCAAACAATACATTTCTCTGATCCGACAATTTTCAAAATTTTGACCGATGACCCGAGCAAGTGTTATCCACAACTCGACTTGACCCTATCCACGGATCGGG
>CABFPE010000201.1:155892-177522 GCA_900660155.1 Hofstenia miamia | reverse complement strand
CTCAAAATTGAAAAATAGCTAAATTAGAAAAAAATATTATCACCGATATATGATATTGAACAAGCCGGTTAAAGTATGTTGAGATGCACAGCACTCCTATATCTGACTTTGAATTTAAATTTAATTTTTGTTTATTGGGGGGGGGCATGTCCTCCCCCTCTGGGGCCCGCCACTGACTCAGCACAGTTAACAGACGTTTGTAAAGTTGAAAAAAAGTGAAAAAATTTGAAAATTCATACTAATTTGTCTAGGTTGAACTTCAGTGAATGCAGTATCAATCCACACGCGTATTATGCGGTTATACTGCCAAAAAGAAGCATCAAGGAGTTTCAAGCCACTATTTAAAGGGACACATGCCTTGGATTCTGTACACTGACTTTTATTCTCACTAAATGTTCAAATATGATTTCTAGAAATGAGGAAATACTTACAATATCTGAAAACTTAAATTTTGATATGTTTGAGTGTTAGAACTTCGGCACACCAGCGCTTCCCAATCCAAGCTTTCGCAGGATATTTTCCCATCACAAATGCGTTCTAAAACAACTAAGAATAAATAAACAATTCGAATGGGATTACCAATTTGTTTTTTCCAATTAATAATAATGGTAGTCTGAGATTTCGACTGGAGAATTAAAATTTTATGATAACATTTAGCAAGAGGTACACTGTTCTAGTCATGGAGCTCTGGACACAAAGAGATGACACTATAATTTATAATAATAATGTTCACGTGGACGGACGACTACCCAAAGAAACATTGAAGCAAACTGTAATTTACGATTATATTCAAGAAATTTACATGCATGCATGCATATAAAACATTAAGAGCAAAGTATATGTAACAAAAAAATTATATTCCATTAGAATTTAGATTTTAGAATTATGGAAGAAGCAGAATATAATATTAAATCAATAGCCTTGGGTAGACATCCACAAAAAAAGTTATTACATATGGGTTCTGGAAATGCAACCACTGCAAAAAGTCGTAGAATAAATTTTGGGCAAGGAATGTCAGAGCAAATATTTACATAAGGCTAGTACAATTAGAAACATAAAGAGCAATTTTCTTCATTTGGTATAGATGGCTCACTCAGTATTTTGAATAACATTGAGATCTCCAATAAAGCTACATTAATTAAACTTCCACACTACATATCCTGCAACATGTCTTGCTTGATCAAAACATTTTCAACATAAGAAGATATAAGGTATATCCCACTGGAATATCAAAGTATATACAGTCTGACAAGCAATTATTTTCAGTATTAATATTAAAATCGCTGATCAACAGCTATGTTGTGCTTGAAAAATTAATTACCTGAAATGTAAAAATTTGCACAATATCATTTCCGCTAGTCTCCAAATTGTTGTTCAAAAAGGTCTGCCTGAAAACCTCCAAACATTAAGGATTTAAAACCTTGACTTATAAAAACAGTAAACGTTTTCTAATATATTATTTCTTTTTATTTGAATGTCCATCGTGTTAGAATAGCATACATTAAATTGGAACAAGTAAACCTTATATATCAAAACTTTTTCAAAACTTTAGTTTTTTTTTATTGTTTACTTCTAGTAAATATGAATACTTTGGTATCTATTTTTGAGACCCACTACATTAATGGAAGCAGACCATAATAAGTTTATATAAAACCGGGATGCATACTTGTGTGTTAGGAATCTGGCGTAAAAGATGTTTTTTTCCAACATTTACAGTAAACGTGTAAAACAAAATGCAAAATTACATTTGTATTCGTCTGATTTGTTACTAGAATTAGATATTTTTAAAAAGCCGGGTCGTGCTTCCGAAAACCAGGTAAGGTTGCAGCTTTGGTCTAGAGTAACTGGAAAATTTTAAGGAAAAAATAATGCCGATGATGCTTTTCTATATAGCTATGCAATCAAATCATTTGTGGAGAAAGTTGTTTTATAGTTTCGAATAGCATTAAAAATGTTTTTAAATAAAGCCAACGCGCTATTTTCGAGTCAAGAATTTCTCCTAGTGATTGAATCTGTATAGCACCTATATAGGCTTTGTAGGACAAAGATCTGTCACTGATATTTGACCATTTTGTTGAAACATGAGGATTCATTACCATTTCAAAAATAGCAAAGTTATCAGCAGGTTGCTGGACATAAATTTCCATCAGTTTCAAGTAATTGACATTTTTTGCGAACTGCAGAAATGAAATCCTCAAAAAAATTTATTTGATAATTTTTATGAATTTTTTCCACTATAAAGGCGTATTGGTGTAAAACACGACTCTTGCGAACAGCTCGCGTTTTCCTAAGTATATTTTTTGCGAAAAATCATCGCATGTATTTTCACCCTTATATCGATATCATAGCAGCATGTAAAACATATTGCAATATTACGCAGCTTTTAGTATGTTTGTTTACACATTGTTTTGTAAAAATATAAACGAAAGAAATATAATAAGTCACCGTAGATCTATTTTTTCAATTAAAGCGTTCCCATACATAAGTATCAATAGGCAGATGCTTATTTTGCCCACCTACTTGCCCTATACCGTACAGGGGTATTTGAAAACAAAATTTGGAACTTTTTAATCAAATTTTTGAACGTCAAATAAATGTACGAGGATATAGGTTCTTAAAAATTACACTCGCTACTACAGATAGAGGATGACTTCATTTCATGCTTTAAAATGCCTACCTATTAAAAATAGGTATTTATTTCGAAGAGGTCGCTTAGGGAAATAGCTACGTAGAACCAAAATGCAAATTTGTTTCAAAATATATGAGTAATAACAATTTCTATATAAAATGTAGATACCGCTCTCAAAACTTGTAAATATCGATTTCGGAAAATACTTCGACATGTATACGTGGTTAGCCTTAGAAATATTTGAGAAGCACACAGCTCAAATCATCTATATTTAATAAATGCTATGCTAAAAATCCAAAAAGAATAAAAAATTATTTCACATTTTTTAGTCAGTTCATCTAATATCTAAGGGAGATCCAAATTACATGAATTTCTTTGGCCAATTACCGGCCCGTTTTGTCAGCATCGCCCGTAAATTTAAGCTCCATGGCCAGCTGTTCACCACTCGGCCTGTGGACAGCCTGGGCCATTTTGTTGGACTTGCTTAGAGTATGAAGGCAATGCCTTGAATCGATGTAATGGCTTAGCAGGACGTACAAGACCCCTTTTTTAGAGTTTTCATTAATAAATTCCAGTGACATTTATAAAGCACTATATGTTTAGGAAATATTGAAAGACCCTTGGGATAGCATCTAGCCATCTCTTTTTTAGGTAATATTAGAGGATAATCGATTAAATGCACAGTCATATTTGTGATATCCACAGCAGCACATGCATTCGGCATTATTACTGCATGCCGACGTAATATGTATAAGTAATAGTGAGTTACGCCAACTAGCGGTAAAATTAAACCACCTATACATTATTTCGTATCAAAACAGTGCCATCTCTTTGTATCCAGAGCTCCATGGTTCTATTTTTAGCATAATCTATTAGTTTTCTTTAATTTTTATCGAAATGAAGCTAATAAGCGTTTCTAAAGCGCTGAGTGCATCAGTCCAATCCATAGAATTATTAATCTGCAAATCTAGTCACTCAACACCAATAGAAACGGTTATTCTATATACAGTGCGTCCAGAAAAAAATGACGAATTTTAAATGTTAATAATTTATTGTATACTCGTCAAAAAGTAACGCGAACAAAAAAGTGTATTCAACAATAACGCCATTTTGTAATTAAATCACTAAATCAATAATGAATATCGATCAGAAAGATAAATCCGCAACTATCTACTAAATGTCAGTGCAAATATCGTGGCGTTCTATTGAAGTATTAAAAAGTTAATAGCATTTGAAATTCGTTATTTTTTTCTGGACGCACTGTACTATTGGAAAAATGATATTGCCAAACTAAGATTACGTGTGATTCAGAAGATAATACAACTACAATTGCAGTGCACCCCAAAGGTGGAATCGGGTTCGGATCGGATTGGGTTGAGGCTTTGAAAATGGGTTGAGTTCGTGTGGAAAACATTATTTCTAAGATAATAATAATAAGAGTCAAGGCAAATTTATTGCTGTCAACTACTACAAAAGCTACAAACTACAAATACATGTATTTACAAAATAATAATAAAATATATATAATATAAATTTGTGTGTGCGTGTGTGTGGCTTTCTTGTGCTATACAAAATTTTCGAATGAATGTGATACGTTATTGTCGTTAGGAATGCATTGTCTATTTGAGAGGAATCTGCGCAATATTTTTCTGCAGTAATAATAATAATAATAATAATAATAAGGCAGGACTGAACAGAGAAACAGAAGCACTAATAATGGCAGCACAGGAGCAAGCAATAAGAACAAACTGGGTGAAGAAGCATATAGACAGAAGAGTAGAAGTAAGTGATAAGTGTAGGCTATGTAAGAAAGAGGCGGAGACAGTAGATCATCTGATAGCAGGGTGTGAGAAGTTGGCACAAAATGAGTATAAGTTCAGGCATCACAAGGTGGGAAGAATGGTACAATGGAGTTTGAGCAGGCAGCATGGGTTAGTAGACAAGTNAACCTAACCATCATACACATACTAAGAGAAAAGGAATACGACAAGAATCTACAAAAACAGATCGACCACACAGTACGGATGGAAAGAGTACAACAAACGAGAATAGTCATTATAGTGATGAGAGAATTTGAATTTTCTAAAGACAACTTAATTATTACAGTAATTCTTCTTTGCAATTTTTGATGGCACAGCTTTTCTTTGTCCAGATGCCTGAGCCATTGTCTTCCTTACCATTGAAGAATGTGAACAGAGGTCTATGATCAGATATTTTAACATGGAAGATTTTAGAAGAATTTAAACATAGGTTGGCCAATGCAAAACACTTGATTGATTCTGGATTAATATGTTTCTATAGAATTATAATAGGTATGTTTAAAATTACCATCACTAAGATTAAACATATTTAAAATATACCAAAAGAGGAAGTTATATCCTGTTATTGTTATATTGTTTTTAGATCAAGACCTACTGATGTCCCTGTTATGCCAGAAGCAATTTGAGTGCACAGCACATATAATACTTTTTGGTTTCAGCTTCTTGATTGCATCTGCAATGAAATTTATTGTACACTTGTAGTTGTCCTTGCCAATATAGTGATTGATGACGACCAGTCCCATTTGCTTGTTTACTAATACCTGTGTAGAAGGGTGTTCTAAAATAAGATTTACTGGTGGAGCACTATTATGTATTATTGTTATTAAGCCTCGTTTTCTATTAGTAATCCTATCAGTAACAAAAGCTATATAATCTTTAGAATTTCAATAATTATTTGCAACATTTGAGAGACACTTAATCTTTGTCTCCTATAGTAAAATAAAGTGTGGTTTATGTGTAATTGGAGCTTCCATTATATGGATTAACTTACTATTGCTTGAGATGCCATTAACATTAAAATTAATGATACTTTGGCCTCCCTCAATCATATTTCTTTTCTGGGTATCATAGAGAGCTGTATTGACCCTCATTGTTTTCCTTAGAGTTTTCATCAATTGTTAAGAATGGATTGTTTAAGATAGTATCCACAAATCCTGAAAAATTCCATGTAGATGGTTGCATCCACTGCCAAGACATTTCAACCACTTGATCTTCAGATGAAATCTGAGCTTGTTCTGTATTATTTACTATTTTGATTGGCTCATATATTCGTTTAATAACTGCTTAGGTGTTTCAGCTATTACATTTACATTTCCAGCATCAGATATTTGGTTTTTAGTTGAATTTGATTTTCAGATTGTGGCTCAGGATCACTAGAGTTTTCTTGAATAGCATTATCATAGTGTCTTAGTAGTTTTCAATGCCACTGTGGTTCTTCTAGTGTTCTTGAGCACTGCACATGGCAGTTTTCACAGATGGTTAGAGCTGGACAGGATGCAATAACATGCAGATTACCAACTGTATGGAAGCTAACTGAATTTAAGATTTTCTTTGCCCATTTCTGAACATGGTATTACTGAAGCCAGTTATTAACCCTAAAAGACAATATAGATGATGTAGCATTTATGTATTTCCTATGTTCAATAGATAAAAAATCACCAAAATTTTTTAGCCCAGATTTGTTGAATATAAGGGCAAATTGATCATTTGTTTGCCACTTGGCAGGAAATTTTTGCATTGGGATACTGATAGTCTTTGGAAATTCCTTTTTTGTTACCAATGGAATTCTGAAACTTTTGCCTTCTGTAGCCAGCAATGACCTGAATTCAATTTCAATTGGCATGTTGAAAAGTACAGACAACTTTTCCACATACAAAGGTGTAGCAATAAATTGAAGTTCCCACAATGGTTTGCTGCTGTTCCTTGGAAAAGCACAGTCCTTGGAGAACTGAATATGTTGTTCAAAATTGCCTATATGCTTAGATAAAATGTCAAAGATTTTATTTGCAAGTTTGTTGAACACAGTGTGAAAAAATTGAATGTTAAGGACACCCATACAATAATATGAAACCAATTTGTTAATTACTTAAAATTTATATGATAATTTTTATCTGAAATTTGAAAAAATGTAATAATATATGGGTTGTCAACTTGGTTTAACAATCTATAGGTATCAAAACATACTAAGGTTCAGTGAAAAAATTGAAAGCACTGGGCTTCATGAATTGTTATGTAATATATAGTGGCTAGGCAGAAATTAGCATTTCATAGTTTGAGATTGCACAAATTTTTCAACAATTTTGAATTTCTTACACTAAAAATATTCATTTGAAGAGCCCTGCCAGATTTTGGGTAAATCTAAATTCCTTAGTCAATGAAAATTCTTGTTGATGTAAACTCTGTAAGCCCTTTGAATATTGCATCTGTTGGTAAATAGTACTAAATCACAATTTTAGATACTTCTCAATCTTGAGATAAAACCACTAAGTAGCTTAACATTAATAAAAGAGGGTTGAACCATTTTGTCAACAATGATAGAGTTAGTAATAATAATAATAATAATAATAAAGTTAAAGAAAGTTGAAGTAGTCCCGGCAGTAGTAGGAGCACTAGGAGCAGTAAGTAAGAAGCATAAGAGATACTTGGAGCAGTTGGGAGTACCAACGTGGGGAGGAGCAGTAGCACAGAAGGCAGCATTGTTAGGAACAGCTAGAGTCCGGAGGAAAGCTCTCAGACTCCCTGGGAACTGGTGAGTTCCCCGAGCTGAGAGGGATACCAGCATGAAGCTGTGATGTGCAAGGATAATAATAATAATAATAAGAAGATAACTGCTAAATCTAAAGGTAAACTAATCAACAGCACGAATCACTTAAACAAAGAATAAAAATTAGGGTTTTGGATTTATAAAGATTTTATCATGCATCTGCTAGTATTTCAGTTTGTCATGAATGAATTATCTTCTGAAATACAAGGCTTTCCACCTCGATTTGTTTTGAAAGAGGCACCTGGTCGATCTGAGGCTTATTTGACTGAAAGACGCTCCTCACTGGCAGCTGACAATATAGAAGCCTTAAAAATAATAAATTCTTTTTCAAAACATCAAGAGAAATTTAAATTTCAAATACACATTTAATGAATTATAATTTTATCAATTTTATACATGATTTTTACAATTCGGGTTGAAATCTGATTAAAATTATCATTTCGGGTTCGTATTGGGTTCTAAAATCTCAACCCGATTCCATCTCTAGTGCACCCTGGTAAACCACTCCAACAAAATAATTTTGACATGTACATCAACATGAAGCACAATTAAATGGCCGGGCAGCATACATGGGCAGGGATTTGCAAAAATTTTTGCAATAATATTGGATTTAAGAAAATGCAAAACATTGCAATATTTTCGCTCACCAATAGATATATTGCAATCTTTTGCAATACTAAAAACTCAATTTTAATAACATGTGTGTTCATTTTGCCACAAAATTATAATTATAAACTAATAGTCAATCCAGAACGATCGTGCTTTAATCGTTGATAACAAAAAAATGAAAAAATATTTTATGAATTTCTATGCATTGATCGATGCTCCAGAATCGCTGATTGGTATTGAGCAAAATTTGTATTACTCTCCAAAAGACGTCTTCTGTTTTTTGATTAAGCAATACCGGCAATGCGGAGTAATTTTTCAACTAAATTAGATGCTGGTAAAAGAAACCGGTGATCACAAAATTTAGATTTTTTTACCAAATGGATATTTTAGATAAAAGTACAGTAGCAAAATAATATTTGTCATTGTGTAATCGCAGTGGTATCGAAATGAAATACAACTGGTTGCAGAACGTTGGCGCAGAGTAATAGATCACGGGGGTTATAATTTGAAGAGTAATTAACTTTGTTCGTAAGGTGTGTCTTGAGTTTGTCTGTAAATCTTCTTTCTGTTTGAACAAAAAATCATGCACTGTATAAATGAAATATGATGTATTTTCTAATAAAAACGAAAGACCCACGAAATTTTTGCTCAAGCTTATATTTTAAGATGATGAGCTAAAAATGTATTTGTAAACTAGTGTCTTAGTATTTGTTATTTTATTATTTTCAAACCCATTGCAATGAATCTCTAATATCTTGCTACTTAATTCTTTACCAATAAATATATTGCAATACATCGCAATACCAATTCATTATTGCAAACCACTAAATATGGCTACCTAGCCTTCTAATAAAGAATAAACATAATGAATGACTATATTTAGCCGTTGAAGGCATACACTACAAAAAAATAAAAACAATTCAAGTTTTACGGCAGCAAGGACAGTCACAGGAGATGAAATAGGAGCAAACGGAAGAGTAGGCGAAATTGGAGAAGGCCTCAGAAAAGAGAAAAGACATCAAAGATTTCTTGAAGCTCGGTGGCGGGGAAAAGAAATCAATCGCGTTTCGAGGGTTGAGAGTCAAGATGTAATTAGCAGTAGTACAAGCAAAGTGAGTTTCACAGCAGCCGTGGAATTAAAGGGAACATTGCGAAAGAGGGCAAAGAGTGAGGAATTAGCTTTGCGGAGGCGTAAAGACACGTGACCAGACCAATATAAGTTATAAGCAAGTTGAACTCCAAGATTAGTATGATGAGGGGAAAAACTCACAGGAAGAGGAAGATCAGAAGGGGAGATACAGAAAAGGAAATACCACATGTCTTGCTTGGGCTAAAATCAAGATGGTTAACAGAAGACCAAGCAGACAAAAGCTCAAGATCAGAGGTAATATTGGAGGCAAAAGAACTACCAAAGTTGAAAATCGCGGTGTCATCAACGTACAGTGGACAGGATGAGTTGAGGACAGATTGAGGGAGGTCGTTGATAGCAATAAGGAGAAGAGAACAGCAAACACGGAACCTTGAGGAGCACCACTAGAGACAAGAGCAGNGAACTTGAGAAGAGCGTCTTTGTATGGTAAGAGAGAGATCCATTTGACGGCACGCTTCTGAAAGCGTTCCATAGAGTGGAACAAGGAACGAGAAGGCCACCAACAGGGAGAAGCGTAGAGAAGAATGGACTTGAACAAAAAGTTTCACAGCAGCCGTGGAATTAAAGGGAACATTGCGAAAGAGGGCAAAGAGTGAGGAATTAGCTTTGCGGAGGCGTAAAGACACGTGACCAGACCAATATAAGTTATAAGCAAGTTGAACTCCAAGATTAGTATGATGAGGGGAAAAACTCACAGGAAGAGGAAGATCAGAAGGGGAGATACAGAAAAGGAAATACCACATGTCTTGCTTGGGCTAAAATCAAGATGGTTAACAGAAGACCAAGCAGACAAAAGCTCAAGATCAGAGGTAATATTGGAGGCAAAAGAACTACCAAAGTTGAAAATCGCGGTGTCATCAACGTACAGTGGACAGGATGAGTTGAGGACAGATTGAGGGAGGTCGTTGATAGCAATAAGGAGAAGAGAACAGCAAACACGGAACCTTGAGGAGCACCACTAGAGACAAGAGCAGGGGAAGAAATAGACGAGTTGATTTGACACACTGACGACGATTGGACAGGTAAGACTGGAAGAGTTCGATGAAATCAGCATTAAAGCCAAATAAAGATAATTTGTCAAGAAGGATAGAATGAGGGAGCCGATCAAAAGCTTTAGAGTCAAGAAAGATAATGCAACCAGAATCATTACGATCAGACTGGAAATAGCAGTTTTCAATCAAAGTAAGCAAGTTAATGATGGTAGAACATCCCAGAAGGCCATTTTAGTTTGAAAAACTTAAATTAAACCAGTTTGAGTAGATCTACATCAAATGGCATTATTGCAAATTTTAAAATTTAACTTTACTCAAATGATATTCGAATAGAAGAATATATGCATATTTCCACTCAAACAATAACTAGATTATTGGAATAGAAATGTGGGCATTATAAAAAGCCATTGCCAAGATATCTTATTAAAGCATAAAACCTAGATAAAAAACAAATGCAAACTTACGCAAAAATAGTAGAATTGGAATGATATGAAGCAAAACATTCATTCTAAAAACTAACAAATGAAATGCATTACTATATGTTGAAAAGAATGAAAAAAGAAATATAGAATTACTAATTTTCATAAAAAAGAATTTACACATTGATTTTTTCCCTTGAGCAATAGTTAAGTTAAATGCACTTCGTGTATCTCCTGTTTCCTGTTCTTGTACAAGATGACTGTGTGCTCGGAGACAAACCATGTTGCCTTAAAAATGTAATATTTCTTCGGCACGAGTGTTAAAAAGTTTGAAAAATATGTGCAATAATTGTATTTCGAACTAAGATAATGGTGTATTAACTCCACTTATATTATGCCAACTCCTTTTCTACATCGTTATTTTAAAGCCACTTAATAGCACCTGAACTTTTTGCAAAATGTTTCAAACTATGTAACAACAATTTCTCAAATTTTATATCCAAATTCCGATTTGTCCAAGCTACGAATCCTTCCTTTACTATCGTTTGATTGTAATTAAAAATTTTTCATAAGTATTTATCTTCAACATTCATTTTTAGAGAAATTCAGATCAAGGATTTTCAATGATATGAAATTAATTAATTTCATTTGTATCAATATTCTGGTCAACCTTTTATTAGAAAAATTGATTATTGTACATAAAATAACTGGTATTATATTGCAAACAATCTAAAAGAAATCCTATTTTAATTAAATTTTTAATAACCTTGTTTGAGACGACATGTAGTAGTCAGAAGCTCTAATAATTTTAATATTAATTCCATATTCATTGTATCAAATCATAAAGGTCAAAGAATTTGAGTTACTGACAAATAGGTAAAAGCTTGGCTTTGAAAAAATACCGGAAATGATGAATAGATCCAAAAAGGGCACAGTGTAAAACACAATCAATTATTTGGGAAGAAAGAATTTAAATGCCAACATTGTGAATTGTAAGAAAAGATCCTAGGACAATGGGACTTAATGATGTTAAACTTAGAAGGATTGGAGGAAGTAAACAGAAAAGATTTGAGCAATTACGAAGAAAAAGAGAATTTTTGCTTCGCAAGATTTTTAAATTATGGTGATATCAAGAATTTTAATAATTTTTTCTTCAATAATCAAAAAGAAAATTATGAGGCAATTTCACAGTGCAGAACATTTACAAAGAAGTTCCGCAACTAAACCAAATGGTTAACGGCATTTGATACATTCGTATCTCGAGTACAAATTTTTTACACGATGGGAATTATTTGATTCCATTTGTTGTTCCGTAACACTTGCTTTCGACTTATTCACAATATTGTCAGTTTTCTTTTCACCTGAACAGTTTTTGCATTCTGCATTGTCTTAGCAATAATTGGCATAAAAAACGAAACATATCTGAAGCTTAATAATCATATTACAACTTTATAATTTTACTACTTTCGATTTATAATTTTTGAGTTTGAAAATAACTCCAAACATAATTTTCAGGTCAATTCTTTTTCACGCAAAAGCATATTCAATTTTGAATCGACAGTCCTTTGTGCTTATTTTTATCTGGTTTATGGAAACTATAATAAAACTTCATTAAAACTAATGATAATAAAACTTATTATGGACCGAAATATTCACATTCCCGGTTTCAACCAACATAGCACAGTGGCACCAGCAATTTTATAATTTGAAATGTTATTGCTGTCATAATATTTAAAACAGCAAATGCATATGATTTAGTCTTTTAGCAACATTCAATAATATTTTCTTTATCTATGAAGATCTCTTATATTTACTATTATATATAATTATTAACCTGACGTTGATGTGGCTCTCACCCCTGGAAATTCACAAATGAATCCCTGCTAACACTCGAATTTAATATTTATTGAATGTAATCACATTGAATTCATAGCAAATTGCTTAATTGAAATGAATTATAACTTTATTATTAAAAATCTATTTTGTTCAAAAGTTTCTTTCTTGATAGGCCAATATTGTCTAGCAAATGATCGTAAGTAACATCAAAGTGCTAGAATTGATTGGTGTTAGGTTTGTAGGCTGTCGCTGGCGAATTCAAGATTAAGAATGTTATCAAAATTGTAACATAAAAATTTCATATTCTAGTCACCCTTAAAAGTTATGTTAAAATGCCAATATCACAGAGTGACGATTTCAAGTTAGTAAACAAAGTTCACATGAGATTCATTTAATAATGACTTTACATTTATGTGCATAGCCAAGATTTTTAAAAAGTCACAGGATCTACAAAATATGTAAACAATTCGAAATCATTTGGCGATCTAGATCAACACAGTCCTAGTATATCCAGTCATCGCAAGCCCCGCACTTCCTACCTAATGCCTAACTGCTCATCCCCGTCGCAGATTTTCCAGTACTGTGATTCACTTTCAATTTTATCATCTGTTAGAGGCCTATCACAAGACAAAGCCCTACTCTTATTTCTTCAATGGAAAATGTGTTTGTTTGCAGCGCTTTTCAGAAGAAAAAAGATTTAAATCCGCCGAAATATCTAAATGCAGCCAATAGTGAATGTGAAGCACACTCTCACACACAGTTATGCTGAAAGTACAATTTCATTCATATTCGAGGAGATACAGAAGCAAATATAGCTGATTTGGTGTGTTAGTAATAAGGCCCGAGCATCTTGCATTGGCGTTTTTGTCGACTTTGAAATTTTTTTCTAATTAGTGTTTTCTCGTACAATCCCGCAATTTAAAATCAAACTACGATATACGGTTATATAGAGGATGCGGCAGAAATAATTTTTATACTAGAATTTATCTGAAGAATATATTTTTTAATTATCTAGCATTATCTAGCATGTTTATATGTCTACATTAGCGGGCTACATTTTTTAGTAAATGCGGTGGCTAAAGGGCACGGTACACATTATTTGAATACTTATGATTATATAAATTGATGACAATTTAGTCATTAAGTGTTGAATAAAAGCCAAAAATTAAGAAAAAATAAAATACAGTAACTGTATAGGAGATAAAAGCAAAGTATTCGGCAAGTATTCCTAGTCGTTAAATACAAAAATGCATTGGTGTATCTTAGCAGTCAAAAACGCAATTAACCCACATCAGACCATAAGGCCATATACGACCAATATAAAAAAGTGCATTTATATATTAGTATAAGTTGATATGAATTTGTTTTTTCGTTTATTCGGATATGATCCATTCCCTGATTAACTTTCAACAATATTTTATATGTTTATATTTTGTTTTTCAATTGGATAGGTTGTTTAGTAAACAAGCAAAGGTAAATATTATTTTTTATAAGGCTATTTGATTGGAATTAGAAATGTATTTTGTTTTAATAAACTTACCCAAACCCTAACTAATAACCCATTAATAATTATATCATAACTAACTGAATTGTCGAAACTGTTGTCAACATGGCAAAAACCATATTGCGGTCATATATCTACATGCCATAAGATTTTCTAAAAATGATTATTTTTATTTTACATTAAACATTTTACAGACAAGATATTTACAAAGGCATGTACCATGCCGGCGAGTGTCTGCATCAAGCTTAAAATAACTAAGTCTGTCTTAGCAACCTCATAATCAATTATTCGTGAATGTAAAAACAAAGCTGACCGAAGATGCAAATCTTGAAAAATTGCTCTTCATGATTTGTTTTGAAAATTACCATCAATAGTGCTGAATCCTGATTTAGTATAGCATGGTTTTATAATTTTTTAGATGAGAAGTACATAGCAACTTTGTATTTCTTACCTTCAAATAAAATTTCTAACGAGGAGACGCTGTCCATACACCTACCTCATATACAATGCAATGTAATGTGCATGATGTGGTTGGGCACATAAGTCAACAAACTAAACGGCAGA
Source organism: Hofstenia miamia (assembly GCA_900660155.1). Classification (NCBI taxonomy): domain Eukaryota; kingdom Metazoa; phylum Xenacoelomorpha; order Acoela; family Hofsteniidae; genus Hofstenia; species Hofstenia miamia. The sequence continues at coordinate 163,235 of CABFPE010000201.1, read as the reverse complement.
ACATACACAACTTTGTATTTTCATAGACTGGCACCAATCAGGAGTTATACTACATGCATATGCATGACATGTAAATTAGTTGCATGCACCAGTATTACATGTATTATGTATGATGTCTAGTACTGCACAATCTGGCCACTTGACATAAAATAAGCAGGACGACTTTCAACGTTTCATGTTTGATGTAAGCTGTTTGGTTTACACCTTTGTTGGTCTGGCTGTCTGGTGTTGTCAGATTTTAATTAGCTGGCAATTTTGTTGCGAGACTGATAGGGAACACGCAATTAAACCACAATTCATTTTAGAAGACGATTTGGTTTCGAACAATAGTGGTTTGATATGTCGCCGACACCACTACAACAATCAAACTTGCTTTGCTCCAATGTCCCAACGTCCAGCGGGGGTACACATACAGCAGAAACATGATTATTTCAGCTCAACTTACACATGGATATATTTCAACACGTCATTTGGATGTTCGACTTGCATTCAAAACCAGTGTAGTGTGACTAAGCGTTGAGTGGGTCCATTGAACTATATCAAGTAATGACCAGGATCAGCTCCGAAAGAAAATTTACAAGCATTTGCACTCCCAGGCCCATCAGGCCGCCGATAATGGCACACGAATCTCAAGCAAAAGGCCAAATCGAGAGCGTCATTGTAAGCTCGCAATCAGCAAATAGCTCCACGACAGAAGAATGCCTTTGTACAGCATATGCGATTGCCCTTCACAACAGACCTTATTCAGATTTTGAAAAACTAATTGAACTGCAACAAAAAATGGTGTTAATATGGGGCAAATTTTGCACTCCAGACAATGGAACACAAACTCGGTGCAGCAATAAGAAAGCAAAATTCGAAATTATCTGTAATTATCGACGAGTCAACATCTTTGTCTTAAAAAGCTTGACTTGTGACATATATTCATGCAAATATTAATCAGGAACCACACAACATTATTCTCAGAATTCGCGAACTGTAGTCACAAGACTCAGATGGTGTCCTCAAATGCCTATTGCCAATTCTGAACGGCAATGGGTGTTCTGAAGACTATTTGCAAAACATTTTCTGTTTTTGCAAGCGATGGAGTGTCTGTTCTGATGGGTAAAAAAGTGGAGCTGGTGTGAAATTGCAGAGAATGTTTCCCCAAATAATTCTGTGACACTGTCTGAACCAACGTCTGGAGTTGCCGGTCATAACACAGTGAAGTCTGTGAATTGAGTTTACAGGATCCAAACTAATATTTGAGAAAATGCACTCACTTTTCTCATGTTCACCAAAACTACAGTGTCTCATTCAAAACATGTCAAAAACATTGGATGAAGAGTTTCGGAAAATTGGAAGAATATTTACTGCCAGGAGGGTGGCATCATCTGCTAGAGCTGTGAATGATTTCTGGAATGACTTACTACAGTATAACGTATAAAGGGGTGGTTGATAAACTCACAACAACCCAATTTGTTGAAAGACTGTCTTTCACAGTTGAAACTGCTTTCTGAAGCGCTTCAGAAAATAAATATGACAATAAGACTTTGTAAAAAAACCTGTGCACGCGGTTTGTTTTGGATTCATTTGGAATGAAACATGCGTTTAGGGAATATTACGCGAATGCAAACATTATTCCAACAAAAATTCAAACATTGTTTCAATAAATTCTAAATATTATTCCAATATCATCTGCTGAGGCTGAACGTGGAATTTCAAGGATGAACATAATTCTAAACGAACTGCGCAGCTGCATTAGTGGTCCACCTTCATCGCTGTGGAATGCAGATGACTCCATAACCAACTGCCTCCTTAACCAACGTTAAGCCATGGAGTCCCAGCCCCGCAATTGTCCTCCAACATCAACCTCAAAACTAAATACTGTGCAAGCTTTTTTACATGAATCGAACATGAATATTGTGCTTTTATTTTTTAATTGCCTTTTTGCGGGTATTTAGTTAGGCACTAGGTTGCCACATAAACTACTAACATAGCTTCGCGATTATCAAAGTTTACTGCTAATTGGCTAATTATAAATATGCCTTATTGGAAGTTCAGAGTTTCTGAAATCTAAACGTTTAATTGAAGTCAGAAAACTTTTAGCCTTCGTTGAAATATCGCGGAATTGATATTGATATCTTTATTGAAATATATGATTCAAAAACGCGAAAATCGCAATTGCTGAAATTTGAAGCGCCTTGCTCTTTTATATTTTGAGATAGCTACCCTAAAATTGATTAATTTGTTCCAATTATTTGCCATTAGAAATTTGAATCATGAATTATTAAAATTTTGATTGATATTTAGTCAAGAATCAACTCAAAGTATGCCCCATGCATAACTGGCCTCATACATAATCTACACACATATTATTAGTTGTCGTTAAAAACTGATCAGATTTCATATGTGTGGCTAAAAAAAACTCTTTCAAATTGCGTCCATCCACCTCAGAAATTAGCACTACAGCCCTGCTTGCTAAGCAATTGTTAGCCAAAGGAATGAATGTTTTTTACGTAATATCTCAGATTTCATTAGATTTGTTGTAATCTTGTTGAAATGTTTTTAAATATAACTAAATTAAAAAAAGAAGTGACCTACAGAAAGTGTATGCCATGTGTATATGATGCCGGTCGTATGAGACCACAATTTTTGCCTTTTCATAGGAATTTTTGCAGACCATAAAAACAGGAAAACATTTATTTATTTATTAAGGTGTAAGATTTTGAAATAATTGGATAAAAATTACAAATATGGTCATGTTTGGGTTAAGATTAAGATAACAAAATTTCCGACTTTTCCTAGTAATAGAGAACCTTGTCTAAACGTAGGTATATATTTGATTTGTCGTAATCTTCTTCATATTTATTCCAAATAGCGTACTGGAGAAATTTTTAAATTTTAGATCAGAGTTTTCAAAAATCAAACAATTAATTTAAAATAATTCGCTCAGGTAATTAAATATTTTCATATTTTTAGAATAAAAATAGATTTGTTTAATTCAATATAAGTTCAAACAATGAATTTCAAATAGCACTATACNTCTTTTGTCGTAATCTTCTTCATATTTATTCCAAATAGCGTACTGGAGAAATTTTTAAATTTTAGATCAGAGTTTTCAAAAATCAAACAATTAATTTAAAATAATTCGCTCAGGTAATTAAATATTTTCATATTTTTAGAATAAAAATAGATTTGTTTAATTCAATATAAGTTCAAACAATGAATTTCAAATAGCACTATACATACAGTCTTTCAAAATTCATTTAAAAAAATTCTTCACACTATTTTGGAAACTATAGAATGTTATTAAATATGGTGTTAGTAATTACTTTCCGAAAAAAATTTATGGCATACTTTAAAAATACATGTATTTCATATATTACAAAATCAAATATAAATATGGAATTCCAAGCCTTAAAAGTCTGTGAAAAATTCTTCTAACGAAACAAATTAGATTATGCAGGAACTATAAATTCACAGTAAATCCCTTAAAATGAAAGCCAAAAACACCTCAAACAATTTGAAAGAGTTTAATAAAAAATGTAAGTGTACACAATGAGGGATATTTGCTAAAATTTTAATTTAAATATTTTTGGCTAAAATGCTTAACTTAGTTAAAATTTTTTAAAACAATAGAGCAACTATTAAATAATGCTTGCTAAATATTGCAGAAATTAACTGTTTCTTTTTTGCAAACTGATATCACTACTATTGTTTTCCTATAAATTTATTATGTTCTCAGGGTTTTCAAGTACTCAGAATGTGAAGAACTTAAACTCAAATAAGCTTGCAAAACTTGATCAGAAAAACCTGGAAGAGAAATCATCAAAACTTGAACTCAATCAAAAATCCACTTGAAAATACAGTTGAAACCGGTTTTTTCTAACCATTTTTTTGCACCAAAAAAAGTAAGAAAAACCGATAGTTAGAAAAAACCAATAGTTATAGAAAAAGAACTTTTTTTCAAACTCAAACAAAAAACATCTATAGGGAGTTATTTTTGAACAAAAAAGTCCGTGATTCGCGATTGGGACTTTGGCAGGCTCATCAGGGCCTGCTTCACGTCTGTGACACAAACTGGCTCATCGCCAGAGCTTAAGATAAAGCGTTTGCTCACCAAATCCATGAGTTTCAGGCACTCAGAGACTGAAGGGGGCACAGCAGGACTGTTCTCAATCGATTCCTTTTCGTCGATATTGTCTTCATGCTCCTCCTCCTCCTCCACCGCTCCGCCATCGATGAAAGAGTTGATGTCGAGATTAATGTTCTCTGAGACCGCCTCTTCGTCTTCGATGACAGCAAGCTGCTCGAATTCGGGATTTTCCGACATCACGACGTCCAGCTCTTCTCGAATCTGTTCTTTCCGAAGTCCAGATTTGCGCCATGCATTCTTGATGGTGTCTTCCGTAACATTGTTGGCCCATGCAGCGCGTACCATTTGCAAGCCCTCGTATAGACTCACGTCTTTCGCTGCCTTATGAATCAGCAAACGGGCCAACTTTCCTCTGTAGTGTGCCTTCAGCGATCTGATAACTCCTTGATCACAAGGTTGCAATTTGGACGATGTGTTAGGAGGCAACATCTTAACTTCCAAATTCGTCTTGACTCCATCGTATATCTCTTCGAAACCTCTGTGTGAGGGGCAGTTGTCGAGCAGTACAAGACCTTTTTGATTCCGATTCTTCAACTTTAGTTCAAGGTCTTTCAAACAGTCAGTAAAAAGAGCAGTAGTCATCCATCCTTTCCTCGATGAGCAATACTTCAGGGGTGGCGCAGCTTTTCTCGCTCCAACCGTAGGCCAACGAGGGTTTTTCGATGATCCAACGCAAAGAAGAGGCAGTTTCTCGCCTGCCATTGAGCAGCCCACGAGTAATGTAACTCGCGTTTTCATGGGTTTTCTTCCCCGTGGCTCTTGTTCTTGAGGTCCAACAAAAGTCTTGCTGGTCTGCATTCGCCAAAACAGTGCTGTCTCGTCCATGTTGAAAATAGTGTCAGCCGGGTACTTCGTGATGGTTGGTTGAATAGCGTCGAGCCAGTCTTCAAAATTCGGGCATTCAGCACTTTCGCCATGTAGCGCCAAATAACGAATGCCATGGCGTTCTCTCCATCTTTGTACCCAAGAATCATTCACCGCATCAGGATCACGTCCGAGTCTTCTAGCAGCCTGTTTGGCTGCCTCCAAAATAATAGCTGAGTTGAGTTCCTTTGAGGCTGCTCTCATGTTCATGAACCACTGAAGCAGAGGTTCATCAATGTCTTGGTTTTTTTCGGCACCTTTGATCGACTTTCTCTTGCTGTTTGGGTTAGCGTTGAACTGCTTTGCTATCTTATTCTTCTGATTGATGATGTAGCCAACGGAAGGCTTTGAAATTTTGAAAATCCGCGCCAATTTCGCCTTGGGTGTCTTGGCCTCATAAAGCCCTATGAGACGATGTTTCTCAGCTAGGGTTAAACGCACTTGTTTCGATGCCATAACGAAATTCAATAGAGACGCTCGCGTCTACATCAAATCAGTAACGAAGTCTATGATAGGCTATATCTATCGTCGCTTAGCTTTAAACCGAATGAATGAGTCAGCATCGGTGGATAAAAGTTTGTACAGTACTCGTTAGATAATTGCTTAAAATAGCGTCAACTTAGAAAACGTTATTTTGCAAGTTAAAATCTATTGTAATAAATTCCCATTGCCAGGCATCGTCGCTTAGCTTTAAACCGAATGAATGAGTCAGCATTCGACGATACAGTATCTCATGTTTCTAACATATGAATGGGTGAGGCCATTTCACCTCTGCGGAATCTGACCTTGGTGGTGACAATGAGAAGGCGAGAGACAATTATTCTAACATGAATTTATGACCAGAAAATAGTAGACCAAAAAGTTAGAAAAACTCACTTCAAATTGAACGCATTTTTTCATTTAAAGCAGATAACAGAGTAAGAAAGAACCGATAAGTTAGAAAAAACCGAAGTAAGAAAAAACCAATTGACTTAAGCTGTAAAAGATGAATTTTTAATTTTTTGCATGAATGAAAAGTAAGAAAAATAAGAAAGTAAGAAAAACCCAGTGTAAGAAAAAACCGGTTTCGACTGTAGAGTAAAAATGAAATTATTTTAAATTTCACTTTTTTTACCAATCACAAATTGGTACCTGTAAATAATACACACAACTTGTTATGCACACAACTTTTTAAATGGCTATGTCAAGTATTACATCATGACATATCAAAGCTATCAATTAGCAAAACATTTCAAATACAATATATGCCAGCTCTTCATGATTTTCATCAACTGAAGCAAGTATTGAATGTATAATACAATAGCTTCTGGTAGATTAATATTCTCCTAGTACAATTGCATGATATGATAATGAATTTCACCTTCCATATAACAGTAAATGTTTTCTATCAATGTAGTGTATGTTTTTATAATGTAGCATCATCCAACATTAATCAGAAAAAAGCTGCAAACGTCGCAGAAGATACTAAGATCGAAAGAAAGTTAATTAAAAAATATTACAATCAATTAATTGCTATGATTTCAGATTAATTTGTAAAATGCAACCAAGAATAAAATATGTGTCAATAAAAAGATAATTGTATCTGTCAATAGAAATACTTTTGACAAAACGACGCTTACGTTATTTTATCACTGCCATCTTGGCAGAAGTTTGAAATTTAAATCGACAGGTACTTCTTTTGAAATACTATAAATACATTGAAACTTACTGTAAGCATTTGATAAAGAATTTTACTTAGAATTCTTATTTTTCATCTTATTAACGGTTTGATTATTTAATACAATGTCGAGCTAATTGAGCAGTGCTTAGTAGTGGTCTGGATACATCACAGGGAACAATTCAAAGGTCTCTGTGCCAGACCATGAAAGTGCACTTAAGTTAGGTGTAGGGGTTTTCTCTCAATTAGCCAACTAGCATTTCTCTTCTACATGTATCAGATAATCAACTATCAACAAATGGTTGGATAACCAAACCCTAGGAATTATATTAATCTAGTTTTAGATCTAAATTAGTGACCTGATATAATGACCTTATATGTAGTAATTGTAAATGTAGGTTAGGAAGTTGTTCAATAAGAATTTATTTAACTAAGCCAATATATTTTGGTAATGGCTACATATAATATTGAATAAACAACTAGTAACAGTTTCTGGTTGCAAATAGATATAACACTTTCACACAATGGAGATTAAGTCGAGTTGTGTCATGTCTTGAGTAAGCACTGAGCTAATGTAGGGTACACATAAGCTATCTTGATTGAGCTGAGAAGTGGCACTCAAGCATCAGATGGAATGGTGAAATTGGATGTGGAGATCTGCTTCAGGCAGATGCCCATTAGATG
>CABFPE010000201.1:132510-153719 GCA_900660155.1 Hofstenia miamia | reverse complement strand
TATCCATATCCGTAACCTAATGAGTCCACAATTTGGGCTGGGAAGATCTAATGATCGCCAGGAGCTACGTGTTGCCCTGTGCCTTGAGAAAGCACTCCCAAATCGTCGCCGAGCTTACGCAATTATTTTCATAGTAAACTATACCAAGTAAAGTAACGGAGAGAACAGTAATTGAAGCTAGATAAAATCTATTGACCTTTCTCAACAGTTTCTCTCACTTTATACACTTTCAAAATAATAATAAACAACTACCTGTCTCAGTTTACAATCACAGTTAAGCACAAGCTAGTTGTGTCATTGACTTATTAACTTCCCTCACAAATTAAATTTGAGCATATAATTATGTAGCACCAAATCCAGGGGAAAACGTCATCCTGACGTCATTACACATATAAATAGCATAGATAATAATCACGAATTTTCCCCGAGTGACTCTACAATATCATATTACCATCATATTATAATAAGACCATCATATGTTGTATCTCATCTATACCCCCATGCTAGCTTTCATCTTTGTAGAACCTCCTATGGATTTGCATATAGGAATACTTGAGGTTAATTTAAGGTAAGCCTTGAATTACAGTAATAAATTTTTTAATAATTTATAATGCATTGATTCCTGTTTTTGGTTGTAAGTATGTGCAGTAGAATATTATAATGGTGTTATTCAAGTTTAGAATACAATAGATTTTATATACAGTATATATATATATATATATATATATATATATAGCAATATATATTGATTTGGTGAGATTTGAGCTCACAACATCTATACATGTGTACAGCTGTGTTTACCTTACACAATGAATCAGAAGATAAAAGCAAAGACATAATAAGCTCAACAGAACAAATAGGAGTAGAATTCACCTAGTGTGGGAAGTGCAAATGCAGTTTATTATAATGAAATTATTTACAACACAATAATTAAATTTATGCTCAAATTAATGAAAGATCACCTACATTCTCAAAATACATACCAAACAAATCACAAATAGGTTGGGTCCACAGCTACTGAAACAAGTTTCCATTCATTATACTCACTTAATGTAGAAATCTATGACATTTATTGGAGCTTTGTATTGTAGAGTCACTCAGGGCCTCTATTATTTTTGTTTTCAATTTACAGGCACTCTCAAATTAATTTGGTGATATTCTGTTAATTAATTGTTAATTTTGTGATTATTTTGAACCTAAGTTTCAAACTTAATGATTGTCCCCTCAGCGCTTTTGTATTACCTCTTAATTGCTCAGTTAATCTGTGAGGGAAACTAACTTTTGTAAAGAATGGTAAATATTTACCTACTTTTGTATAAATAGGGAATACAATTGTAAGCAAGGGTCAAATAAATTTCATTCTCACTGGATACCATTTGCTTTTTATTTTTATAATATTTCATTAACCATTTTAGCTCTGGTATGAATTTTATAATAATGAAATTGTAAGATCTGGCAATAATGTAGGAGAACTCCTTTGTGCCTGGGGCAATAACTTGCTCCTTGACAGATGTGAGCCTATATTGTGGTCACTTTAGGGCTACATATAGGGATAGGAAATAAATGAACTACTATCTATTGATAGAACATGCACAAATAAAAACACACCTTGAATATACTATACCATTGGCATACATGAATATGTGGTAATTACACGTTTATTACCATCCTATTACATGAGCTGAGTTGATAAACCCAGAGATAAATTATTTGTATTGAGCTAGAAATTACAAATTGAGACACATAATTAGAACCTTGGATTTGTATGTATGGATTCAAATGGCTTGGCTTTGGTGAGATGCCATGTGAATTGCTTGATTTGCTAGAAGCACCCTGAGATTCTACATGGTGACACTGACGTGATTCTTGGACACTCTGGATGTGTTAGTTAAGCTATCTTTCAACTCCATTCTGTTACTGTGTGCAGATAGATCAATGTTCAGAGATGTACTCCAGTTGTGAAGTTTGTGTGCCTACTGAAGGAGTTGCCCATTTTTCACTTGGTGATTCTGAAGTGAAACAGAACTGTTATGATGTTTTTCTATTGTATTTGGTTTTGTTTTTCTACTGGGTGTGAGTCAGCTAGGATGGATTCCCTCTGACTGCGATCTACTTCACCACCCATTGATGTGCAACTTCACCTTATGAGTAGTTTAATGTTTGCCAGCTCTGTGATCTGATGCTGTCACCAAGCTCTGACTCTGTTCTTACCTGTTCTTAGTGGTTAGTCTTGTTCTTCTAGAATTTGGATTGTGTACATATGCCCTGCTACCATCTGTTAAGCCCCTTTTATTACTCCTACACAGTTGGATGTTTCTCCTACATTATTGGAATTGTTATTGGAACCTTTTCTTCTACTTTACTTTACTTGTTTAATTATTCTTGTTTTATGGACATGGATTTTTCTAATTCTCATAATGGGACTCCCACTCAGGGTTTCCCCTGTGTGAGTGCTGGCAGCTTGGACAGTCTTTCACACAGCTGGACTTAATTCTGTTGTTGTTTTACCAACTCCTACGCCCACTAAGCCTGTTTCTGGTATATCCATATCCTCTGAAGTTTTGTCACAAGAAACCCCCTTTCCTGCTGCTCTGTCTAATCCATTTCTTACATATACACCACCTTCGCCTCACTCTGAGTTGCTGACACCTGAGGTTCAAAAACTCAGAGAAGCCCTAGCTGAACAAATCTCACTGCATTGTTCCTGCAAAGCCTGCTTTGATGCCCTACAAGCTGAAATGAGACAACAAGCTACCATTGCTTGGCAGCATGAGAGACGCCTACTCAATTCAATCTCTGCCTTGGAAATGCAAATTCACTAAGTGATCCCACATCTTTCTCTGACTCCTCCAGACAAACCTGAATATGTAACTCATGCTCCTTTGGATAAGGCTCTTGATGCTCTTTCAGAAAAGTTCTCAACCATTATATCACAGGCAATGTCTGCCCACTTCTCTAATGCTTTGTCTGCATCCACTCCATCCCCTGTGACTCCACCATTCATTACCTCTTTTACCAGTGGAGCACCTACCTTCACTCAGTCTACCCTTTCTCAAGTTGCAATGCTAACTACAGTAGCTACACTAAGTGCTTGTACCCTGAGTGTAACAGTTGTGCCTTCAGCACCTGTAAATGTCTCAGTCACCCCCACTACTATGATTGTTCCACCTTCTCCTCTGAGTGACCCTATCAGACTCATGGGCCATGCTTCACTCAATCTATTTTGCCCACCAAAGCACCAGTGAATGAACAATCAAATCTTTTTAATAGACACTCTGTATTGCCTAAATTTACTGGAAAATCAATGAAATTTCACAGTCATTCTACAAGTGGCTCTTTCTGTTTGAGTTAACTATGAAGCAGTATAAAACCACTCAGGACACTGCTGCCACACAATTTCCCATGTTCTTTCAAGGCCTTGCATACAACCAGTATATGATGCTGGATAGGGAAGTTAAGACAAATTACCAGTTACTCATTGGTCACTTCAAGGACCACTACAAAGTGCCTCACATGAAACAGCAGTATAAGATGCTCTTATGTGATCTGTCCTTCAAGAAGAAAGACAATGTGAGAACCTACATAATGCAAGTCAATAGACTCTTTTGCCTAAGCAAACTAACTCCAGAATACTTGAGACACAATCTCTTCTCTTACATTTGTTGGAGATTTCCTTCTACCATCAGGAGCTGCCTCAAACTTAAATGTGATCTGGAAGATGATTTAAACTCTATCATTAAGAAGGCAATTAGCATTGTTTACATGCTACAAAATACTACATGCATCAAGAAATATGCTGGCAACCTGAAGACAGGTCAACCTACAACAAAATCTTTAACTTCTTCAAGTTCTGCTACAGTGCAGGAAAAGACGGACACTGAAAGACAGTCTGCCCATATTTGTACCCAGAGTGGGGCTGTTATCTGCCTAATTGCAGATAGGGATGGTATCATCATTGATGAGCCTCTGTGGTCTACATCTTTCTCCAGACCTTTGTCACATTTCTTGTGGAAAGACTTACGTCACTATCCTTAATAGTTCCACATGCCTGATCTGAATGGATCTCACAAAGACTTCTATTGTCGTGATGCTGGTCTCACTCAAACCTAAACCTGCAGCCTGTCTGCCCATTTTTACCGCAATTCATGATCTCAGTGAACTGAGTGATCCATTCTGGATCCCAGTTGTGAATGAGAAAACACATGGACATCTGAGTCCACAAGAATGTGACGCACTCTCTGCCCACCTACGCCAGCAACATGATGTGTTTAATTACAGATTGATTAGTGTTGGAAAAGCCATTGGGGAACAACATGCCATTAAAACCAAGAGTGATTGCCCCATTCAGTTGCAAGTTTGAAGGGTACCTGAGAACTTAAGAGTGGAATATGAACAGATCCTTAGCAATCTCATCAAAAGTGGGATTATACAGAATAGCAATAGTCCTACAGTGTTCATTCACCAAGGAGAGAAGTACTGCCTCTGTGTTGATTTCTGATGATTAAATGATATTACAACTAAGGATGCATATCTGCTACCTCACATCAAGGAACTCCTCTATGATGCCAGCAAGTACAAGTTATTTTTGTGCTTGGATCTCTGTAAAGCCTATTGGCAGATACTGATGAAACCTGCCAACATTCTGAAAACTGCTTTTATTACGCCTTACAGCCTCTTTGAGTGGAAGTACATGACCTTTGGGCTCTGCAAGGCTCTGGCCACATTTCAGCTTTATGTCATGCACGTACTATGGAATGGTGTCAATGTTCTCGAACCTGGGGTCACCACATACATGGACAATATTCTTGGTCCTGGACACACATTCTCTGATCACTTAGATAAACTGGGTCACACTCTTAGGATCCTGTACAACTCTGGACTCCAGGTAAACAGAAATAAATGTTCACTCATTTCACCATAAGTTACCTTCTTAGGCAGGGTAATTGAACCTGGAAGAATATTGATTAAAAATGACGCAAAAGAACATCTTTATCAAATTGAGACTCCATGCTCATGCAAGGACATTCAATGCCTGATGGGCTTTCTTAACTATTATGGCTCCTTCATTTCTGAATTAGCCAACCAAACCAAGAATATCTCTAACTTACTAAGAAAGAGTACTGAATTTTGTTGGACCTGGGCTGAACAAGAAGAGCTAGATGCTGTGAAGCAAGAGCTCAGACAGATCCCCATTCTGAACATGCCAGATTACTTGAAAGAATTCATCGTCAACTGTGACGTGAGTTTAGTTGCCATCAGTGGTGTGCTCAGCCAATTGATCAAAGGTCAGGAATGCCCTGTGCAATATTTCAGCCAGAAGTTCCACAAAGCTGAACTGAATTATGGTGCTATGAAATTGGAAATGCTGGCACTTGTCAAGAGTCAAAGAAGTTCTGATTCTTCATTCTAGGCCACCAATTTGTTGTGTGCACCAACTACTCCATGCTAGCATGGCTCAAAAAATTCTCTCTCAACAAGTCAAATATTGTTGCCCAATGGTTGGAATACCTTAATGACTTCTCATTCATGATCACTCATTGCCCTGGGAGATTGCATCTCAATGCTGACTATTTCACTGCTCTGCCAAGCTATGAGAGAGACCATGAAAGCCACTGGGTGAGAAGACTCCGTTTGGATTCATCCCTGCCTGTGAGTACTGGCTTCTCCTGGATATTAATGCAGACTGAAACGAGAAAGCAATCCTCCCTATTATAGTGAAGGAGGAGATTTCTGAAAAGGAGATTGCTGCCCATCAATTACATGACAAAGTTTTGTCCGACATCATTTCTAAAATCAAGGCCCTGACCATGCTATCAGTGACTTTGCTAAGAGGTACTTTCAAAGCTATCATTGGAAGCTTACTGAAGCTGGCCTCCTCTATGCACATAGTCGGAATAATCATCTGGCAATCCCAGAATATTTCAAGTGAGATCTTGTCCAGAAGATCCATGAAAGTGGACACCTTGGAATTATCCAGACAGAAAGAACATTTAATGCTCATTACATTACCATCAGTATTAGAGCCACAGTACAAGATGTAATCAACAAATGTGAAGCATGTCTGCTTCAAGGAGCTGGACACTTTCCTGAGCAGAGAGCAGTGCTCCATAGTTGGGTCACTGAAAGAATGAACAAAGTGGTCCACATGGACATCAAAAAAACTCTCAAGGGATGAGCAAGGATTTCAGTATCAGTTGGTCTTGATAGACCACTTTACCAAGTATGCACAGCTCATTCCTCTTGATACTACCACCACCAAAGTCATTGGCAAAAGAATTGTAAAAGACTTCATCTTTAAGCTTGGGCCCATGGAGCTTTTGGTCTCTGACCATGGTCCACAGTTTGAGAACACATTAATGTCTACTCTCATGAAAGAACTAGAGATCATACATGATTTTACTACTGCCTACCATCCACAGTCAAATGGAATCATTGAACGACTGAATTGAGCCACTGGTCAGAATTGGAGACATGTCATAGAAGTGGTCGAGTTCTTTTACAATACAGCTGTGCACTCCACAACCAAAGTTAGTACTTTCAAAGCCATGCTTGGAAACAAAGCAAGCACTCCTTTGTTGATCATGTTCCCAGACTACAATGAGCCAACTTTGGAAAACTTTGTGAACCAGATGCTGAAAGAATTCCAAGAAGTGCACCTCTCTATCTGTTAGAATACCAATCAGTCTGTTATTTGCCAGAAAAGAAATTTTGATAAAAAGCTGTACAGCAAGCCCCACAAAGCTGGAGATTCTGTATTTGCTTATTTTCCACCTCAGGTCACTGACGTGAACCAGGTATGGAAACTTGCAAATAATTGGCAAGGGCCTTAAAAATAGTCAAGGTGTTAGATCACCACCAGTATCTATTAGATAATGATAAAGTCACCCATTTCAGTGAATTAGACAAACAGTCAAAGATATACAAAATGCAGTCATTGACAATAATAACAAGTTTTCTCTCATCAATGATGGCATGAATGAGATAGAGTATTATGATAACCTCACAGAATGTAAGGAAGATGACCTTACTCAGGTCAAGTACCATAGTAACCTCAGTAATAGTAGCAACACTATGGCTACTCATATTTTGCCTAAGTGAAAAGCTAGAGATCAGAGATATTTAGACCATTTAAATACCCAGGAATGGGACCTTAACCTTATCTCTCTATTTAGCAACAATGAAATGAACCAAGAAGCAACCCCCAACAAGACGCTGAGTATGAAGACAAATCAATCCATGAGATGAAATGAAGTGATCAACAATGCCCAGATGATCAGATGAAGGCTCCTCCCAAAAACAAGAGCACCCAGCAGAAGACACCCATAGCAGCTGCAACTATGAGGGGAGACAACTCTCTCCTTGGGAGCAGACCTCCCTCGACTATGCTTGGAGACAACTCTCTGAATGGGAGTGGACCTTGGACAACTATGCACAGAGACAACTCTCTGTTTTTGCGTTTTCACAAAGTGCAGCTATGCTGCAAGAAATTGATGAGGTGTGGACTAATTTGAAGGCAGATCGTAGCTCAGAGACAAAGTGGCCAACTATTAACATCCGGAGCCCCATGTCTCAATACCATCAATCTGTTGAGAGAACACTTGCAGGGTTACGCCTGTTGCACAACACCCAAGACCATCAGAACTTCTCAGAAAAATTGTTCTCAGAGAGATTTGCACCAGCAATCCAGTCTCGCAGAACCATATGGATCCTCACCACTTTCCTCACTGTCAACCCTCACCTGCAGCTACATATGGACAAATCCACCAGAGAAAAACTTGCAAAGCAGTGTCCACATGAGCTCGCTATTGGCCCTGCCACATGGAAGGTTAAGAATTGACTCCTCCACTCATGCTCATTGCCTGCCTCTCCTGGGATGACCAAGAAAGCAATGGAATGTTATGAGAAATTCTACGCCCATCTCATCAGATCCAGCAGACCCCTTGGTCACCTACCCCCCACAGATGATTATTAACCATTTAGGAATCGCCTTCTCTGACTTAAATATCTTCTCAGACACACTCAAAAGTATATGTGGGGAGCCACCACCAAGACCAAGTTCCCCTCTCTCTGTTCTGAATATGCACCTCTGTGCACCCATCGACTTATATGCTGTGAGTATGGCTGAACACAGCAATTCCTAGAGTTGGTTGGCCACTATGACGTTTTGTCATGCACAGAGATCCTTTTCAACCTGGAGCAGCTCAATTATCCCAAGTGTGGATACAGTAAACTTACCAAAACCCAGTGGCAGGTGAACCAAGGATGGGGAAATCATTCCAATCACTGTTTTAGGGCAAATGATGAAAACGCCTGAACAGTTTTACTGTAAGGAAGAGCTCTTGTCTTCATCAGTGATCAAGGTGTCACATGTAACAAAAGCCCTTATTGAGGCCATCAACTTAGAAAAATTCTCTGGGGTCGCCATCTCACCCAAACTTACTCCCACATGGTTTCTTAAAGATAATGAGTGGATCTTGCCTATTGAACACCACCCTAAGGAGTTTGCTTGAAGCCAGTGAGCATCAATAGAGTTGTCAAGCCCAACAACAACAACAACATTTTAGGCCTAATGAAATGGTGCCTCACTGAAATGCTCACTAAGGAGGAGTTGGTTCTTCTACTATCACAAGGGCAACAACTCACCCTGGACATAGAGTGCATCACTGCACGCCTTCATCTTTTTACTGCTCAAATAAAAAAACTACAGAGCCACAGACTCCACAATGCTTTCTGGTATTCCATCAAGGAAGCCAAGATAAACTACCCCGTCATGATTTGAACTGCCTTCCTCTGGAGTAAATCCAGTTTTGCCCAACTCAAGAACAACATTGAGAAGAATAACCTTCTCTGCATCCCACTGCCTTGATTAATGACACCACTGATTTTACTGTCATGGAAAGTGCACCATGGTATGAAAAAGGTTTCTGCCCACCTCAGGGACTGCCTCAACTACATTTCAACTGCCTCCAAAGTCAATGGAGCTATGCAGACCAAAGAGTACAAGGACACCTGCAATGCATTGCTAGAAGGCAGTAATCCCAAATGAGTTTACATAGACAGGAAGCTGACTATCAAAGATATCTTCCAGAAGGGCTAGCCTATCTCTACCCAGTTGGAGAAAATTCACCTCACCATCAACTCACTTGACCCTTGTGTCGTCATCCTATTTCAAGCTGGTGGTGACCTAATGTGGGCCAATAAGGCAGAGACAATAACCTGATATTACAATGTAACTAAGTGCATTGAGATCATCACTATGCTAAGTGCTGGAATCACTGCAACATTTAAATGAGTACTGCTCACTTTTTGTTGACCATGCCACCTGTATGGGATCTCTTAGAGAAGTCTTTCTCCACTTTTATCCCAACACTAAGATTAGTGCAGAAGACACACATACCTCAGATACAAATGTGTTAATGACTCTCCTCATCACTCTCAAGGGCCTCTGCCTATATGAGCACTTCTTTGACACCTTCACTTGAAGGTTAAATGTCTTGTGTTGAAACTGCCAGATCAGTTCAAGGTTACCTGAGCTTACGTACTTCTGATTATGCAGAGAAACCATCACCCAAAGGGAGGCATTATGCAGGTCACTAGGCGACCTTGTTATGAGAAGTTTCATCCTGGGATGATGTATTGGCTAAGGAGATTATCAAAGAAGCACAAAAGTTATTGGGTGGTCCTACTGTCCAACTGTTACCTCAGCCTTAACCATGCAATGGGGGGCATGTAGAGTCACTCAAGGCCTCTTTTATTTTTATTTTCAATTTACAGGCACTCTCAAATTAATTTGGTGCTATTTTGTTAATTAATTGTTAATTTTCTGATTATTTCAAACCTAAGTTTTGAAATTAATGATTGTCCCCTCAGAGCATTTGTATTATGTGTAATCGGTCAGTTAATCTGCAAGGGGAACTAACTTTTGTAAAGAACTGTAAATATTTACCTACTTTTGTATAAAAAGGGAATACAATTGTAAGCAAGGGTCAAATAAATTTCGTTCTCACTGGATACCATTTGTTTTTTAATTTTATTATATTTCATTAACCATTTTAGCTCTGGTATGAATTTTATAATAATGAAATTGTAAGATCTGGCAATAATGTAGGAGAACTCCTTTGTGCCTGTGGTGATAACTTGCTCCTTGACAGATGTGAGCCTATATTGTGGTCACTTTAGGGCTACATATAGGGATAGGAAATAAAAGAACTACTATCTATTGATAGAACATGCACAAATAAAAACACATCTTGAATATACTATGCCATTGGCGTACATGAATACGTGGTAATTACACGTTTATTACTATCTTATTACATAAGCTGAGTAGATAAACCCAGAGATAAATTATTTGTATTGAGCTAGAAATTACAACTTGGGACACACAATTAGCACCTTGGATTTGTAAGGATGGATTCAAATGTCTTGGCTTCAGCAAGATGCTGTGTGAATTGGTTGCTAATTTAACCATCTTGGAATTACTTTTTTCTACAATGAAATTGGCGAATTACCAATCTTCTATTGTTTTGTTAGAGAGTGGGTTGCTCTCAGTGATGGTAATCTTCTGCAACCTTTATACTGCTTGAGCTGCTAGAAGCACCCCACAATTCTACAGTATCTGGCTTTTCAATATACATGCAATTCAAAAAATTAAACTAACAAACAATTGTCAATGACAACTACATTAGTAGAGACTTTCCATCATCTAATTTTATTCAATTTAATCAAATACTTTGGGGTGTGCTTTAATAAATTTGCAAAGTGTATGATACTAATCATGTTAAATACATATTCAACATCAAATTTTTTGGGTGCACACAACTTGGAATCAAATTTTACAGGTCTTAGAGTATCTAAAACTATTAAGCTTTAGCTAAATATTGAATGGACTTAGATGTGGGATTGAATTTATAGTTTAATCAATTGTAAATTCTGGAAAGTGACCTGTATTAAAAACATAACAATTTTCAACTAAAATTGTGAAAAACTGAGTGAATTTTTTAGGTACACACAACTTGGATTCGATATCTGCAGGTGTTAGAATGTCTAAAAATACTAAGCTTTAGTTAAAACTCAAAAAGTGATCTGTGTTAAAAAAAATGACTATTTTCAAATAAAATTTGTGAAAAACTGAGTGAATTTTTTGGGTTACACAACTTGGATTTGAAATCTGCAGGTCTTAGAGTATCTAAATAAACTAAGCTTTAGTTAAAAATCAAATACACTTAAGTGTGAGAAGGAATTTCAGATAATTAAAATGTACACTATATCAATAGAAAACACTTACTGTTATATGGAAGGTGAAATTCATTATTGTATCATGCAATTGTACTAGGAGAATATTAATCTGCTAGAAGCTATTGTATCATACATTCAATACTTGCTTCAGTGGAAGAAAATCATGAAGAGCTTGCATATATCATATTTGATTTGTTTAGCTAATTGATAGTTTTGATATGTCATGATGTAATACTAGACATGGCCATTTTAGGCATGTTAAAAGTTTTGTGCATATAAACAAGTTGTGTGCACAATTTACAGGTACCCATCACAAATAACTATTATTAGTTTAGAATTATTGCAAAATAAATGCTTTTCACCCTAAAAAACTCGAAATTAGAAAAAAAATTGATCAAACTCAGAATTTTTTTAAAACAAATACTCAAACTTCAACTTGAAACATAAAAACTCAAAATCAGACTGAGTAACTTGAACTTGACTCAAAAACCCTGAATTTTTTGTTTACATTCATCTTCTGCAAAATTTAACAAATATTTCTAGTGGTGGTGTTATTTTTAAAAATGTTAATCAAAATTAAACAATGTTAGCTTAAAACATTTAAGTTTAATTTTGAAAAGAAACTTTGTTGCTCAAATGTTTTATGAATTCTTACTGTATTTTCTGGTTGCTTATTGCATAAATTCAAGAGCAAATTTTCATATTTTCAAAATCCTAAATTGTCATCCAAAAGCATACAAATTATCTGCTAAACATCTGTGAAAATTTAGAAATATTTCAATAGGAGAGAATATTATTTAGTCTAAGAATTATTTTAATACTTTTGTTTTAACAGAAATCATAATAAGGGTTATAAAAATTAGTCACAATTATTGCATGTTTTAATAGCAACATTTTATTTTTTTATCTCTTGTCAACTTTCTAGGCTATGCTTCAAACTGGGTTTGTGTTAAAATAAATGTTATCAACCTTTTCAAATTGGACATAGATATAGCCTTAAATTTAGTTTTATATTTTAACATAGTCTCAAAATTCCTATGAACATTACCGTTTTCTCCAGATTTTATGTGTAGTATTTCAATTCAAATTTAAATAAAGTTTCATTACAAGCAGCAGGCTTCCTTTGTGTCAAAAGATGCAAAACATGTAAAATTCTCTGTACAAGGTTCTAACCTCAAAAGTCTCTTAGATGAATATATTGCATTAAAATATAAATATTATCAAACAGGAAATTCATTTTCTGACATGTAGTCCTATTTATATGTGAAACAAATGTGATAAAATGCAAGTGAAAAGGCATTCATATTAGCTCATTTTCAAATCAAAAGATGCAAGTGGAAGGCAACTCTTGAGACAATGCATGTTTAATCAATTTTAATTAGAAAGATGCTTAGTGATTTCTTATTTATAAATTTATTAGTAATTTTGTTAATATAAGTAAAAAAATATGGTGGAAAAAAATTAATGCTGGTACTCAACATGATTTGAACTATTATTTACTATTCTAGAAATTAGTGTTCCACACAACATGAATCCTCAAACAATCTATTACCTGATTTTACTCAACCAAAAAAGCACATAACATGTATAAATGATACTAAGGGTAATATACAAATCTTTAAAAAATCTCAAAATTACACAAAAATAGAAAAACCAATAATATCTTTTATGTGGATGGGTTTTTTTAGCCATGCCTGATCTCCCTTTCATATTTTAGATATTTAGTAAAAGGTAGATGAATTCTAGAAAAACTATGAAAAATATAACAAAATCACAAAAATTAATATAGAA
Source organism: Hofstenia miamia (assembly GCA_900660155.1). NCBI lineage: Eukaryota > Metazoa > Xenacoelomorpha > Acoela > Hofsteniidae > Hofstenia > Hofstenia miamia. The sequence continues at coordinate 140,690 of CABFPE010000201.1, read as the reverse complement.
AACAATTAAAAATTAATTAAACTACATTAGCTTTCATTCTGTATTTTAGTAATTTATTAAAAAGGAGATGAATTCTAGAAAAACTATGAAAAAATATAAAGAAATCACTAAAAGAAGCAAAGAAAGCAATTAAGAATGTATTAAATTAAATTATAATTCCTAAATAGGTCAAAATTCAGTGTAATACAAGAAATTAGCTCCCTTTCATATTTTAGCAAAAAGTAAATAAAACTTAAAATAATCATGAAAAGTATGATAAATTAGTAAAGAAGAAATGAAATATATGCTTAAATTGTAAAAAATCAAATATTGAAAGTAAAAATGACTAAATCACTCCTTTTTGTATTTCATAAAGCTACAATATATTAACAAAAGATAGCTAATCTTTGTAAAGAAAACAATAAATTTAATAGAAAATTAAAGGAAATGCAAATGCATAAATTATAAGGGACTATATGGTTTATATTTCAATATAATTGCTAAATAACTTGACATTTGAATAATTCTAGTAATTAGTGGCAAAATTTAATATTGATATGCTCATTTAAGGCATGTCACATCTCCCTTTCATATTTTTGTTTAATAATTTTTTTTTATATTTTAGACCTACCCCTTATTTTCTTGTATTGGTTTTTGAACAAAATTATAGTAGTTTAGCATTAGCATGTAATGCTTTCTAGTATCAGCCAGCTCACATGTTTTTCATGTTTACTAGTGACTAGCTGTTTGTATGTTTGTACATATTGTTAATATGCATTGTGTATAAAACAAACCAAAGCATCTTTAAATAGAGAAAAATGATCAGTTCAATAGTGTTCTCATGTTATTAAATTAGAATCACTGTTGCTCTAGTTAATGTTCACCTAAGCAACCTTCTGATTGACATTAAGTCCTCTAGCATAGTTCTCTTTAGATTCAACCCTGTGATTTTACAATAGTAATTTCTGTAACAAGCTGAAATTCTATATGGCAGTAGTGTTGGTGATTTACCAGTCACTATCTATGGTGCTCTATAATATCACAATTGAAATCAACGACAAAGAAAATCTGATGGCTAATTATATAATTCATAATTTTTCACAGATTAACTTTTTAATTATCTATTGCATGCTTTTGATACCACTCAAATTTAACCTTCATTTGATAACTGAGTTTTATAATGTTATCTTAGGTATTAATACTAATTGATCATATGCAAATTATCCATAATTTGTGTATAACACTAAGCCTAACCATATCCCTAAGACAAACCCAATCCTAATCTATGAGAATAATTTCTACCAAGTTAAAAATTTTTGAAAACCTTTACGAATTTATAGTTTACAAAGGTAAATTTACTGTTACAAATCCATTAGATTAAATATGAAGTTGTCAATTTCAAAGTTAAATTTTAAAAATTTATTATATGTATATATATATATATATATATATATANGCCATTATTGGCTAAACACGCAGCAATGCTATTTGACATTGACTCGACCGGCAGCTTTGTACAATAATCATCGTAATCTCTGTGCACCATACCACTTGAATTTGCTCCTTCAGATCGTCGAGTGATGTGCATTGGCACTTCTTCAGACAGTTTTTGATGTGATGCCAGCAATTTTCTATGACGTTGAGATCTGGGGAGTTTCCCGGCCAGTTCTCAAGTAGACGAAAGCCTTGTGATGCAATCCACTGTTTCACATTTCTTTTTGGGAATTTGGAAATGGCCTCTCTAGTATGTATTTATATGACATTATTTATCATTACATTGTTTTAAAAATATATAAATATAATGGTCAGCAACAACTATGCAACATTAATTCATTCTAATTTACCCAAGGATTCATAGAGTATGTTTCAATGCAAAAAGGATTTTGTGATAGCAAAATGAAAGAATAATTCTTGGAAATAATATTTGGGTGAAAGGAGTATTTGAGTACAAAAGATTATAAACATATGTATTTATCAACATTGCAATTATATACAGTACTGGCCAAAAGTTTGGGAACACTTTCCAAATTTAAAATTTTTGTATTTTACACTAAGAAACGCAATGTAAAAACAATATATTAACCTAATGTAGAAACAATATGATAACACTGTGTAGAAAGTAAATAGTTAATTCAGAATAACTCCCTAATATTTTGTATGTTCGCCTTTATTGGCCAAACACACAGCAATGCCATTTGATATTAACTAGACCAGCTTTCTACAATAATCATCATTAATCTCTGTGCACTATACCACTTTAATTTGCTTCTTCAGATCGTCGAGTAATGTGCATTGGCGCTTCCTCAGACGGTTTTAATGTGATGCCAGCAATTTTCTATGACGTTGAGATCTGGGGAGTTTCCCGGCCAGTTCTCAAGCAACCGAAAGTCTTGTGATGCAATCCACTGTTTCACAACTTTGGTGCTGTGGCAAGGAGCACCATGTTGTAGTACAGATGTTCTGCGAAGCAGCATAAACATGGGAACTTTCTCCAGAATTATTTTGAAGTAGGCCTTGGCTGTGATTATCTCGTTGTGAGGAACAAAATGCAAACCAGCACGCCCATTCACAGTTATAGCACCCAAATCATCACAGAAGGAGCTGAGCTGACAGTTTGTTGTGTGTAACATGTGTTGAACCTTTGGTTTCTTGGTTGTCGAACATGTGGCCAGTATGATGTGAACTGGCAAATCTGGATTCGTCACTAAACATTACTTGATGCCACATCTCAGGGGTGTAGTGTTGGTATTGCCTGCCAAAGTGCAACCGGTCTCGAATGTTCTTTGAAGAAAATTTGGGTTTGGCTGCCGGTTTGCACGATAGAAGGTCAAAGGTAGTATTCAATCGACGCCTAATGGTGGGTGTTGATACATTCTGCACTACCACACCTAGATTTGCTTAGACTTCAGAAGATGAAGAGAATGGTTGATTGACGAGTAATGGTGAATGAGGCAGTCAGTCTGAAGGTTGTCATTTTTGGTCTTCTAGACCGCTTGCAAGAGGAAAAATTTTGCAGTTGCTGATAGTGAGTAACACTTGTGGACATCAAAGATACTGACACGCCCATTCTAACAGCTATAGTGCGATAATTGTACGCCTCCTCGTACAAGATATGAATTTGAGCACGCTTTGTTGGTGAAATTTCACTAACACGGATCATATTTCAAACTATAATGATAGTGCTTTTTCAGTGAAAATGTATTGTGTGTAAATTTAAAGTTGTATTAATTTGATTGGTTATATGAATCTGTTGAAAATTCTAAGAAAAATTGGGAATTCCAAGAATTTTACAAAGTTTCCAAGAAATAGCATAAGACACGCTTTAGACAGGTTACTGTTCCCAAATTTTTTGCCAGTACTGTACTACAAACTAATTCTGTGTGTATCAGTAAAAACTTTTCAATATTGTATACAACTATTTGCTACAAAATATAATATTTCATATTTTTTTTAAATTGCAGTATAACTAATTGATTAAGCAACTATATAAAAGAAATGACTTTCAAACATTTTAATATCAAAAAAGAAAACTTTATAAAATGATCATTATTCTATTACAATGTTTGCCATATAATATGTTGTTCCTTAAGCAATAAAAATTTAATTCTACCAGCAAAATAATGCCAAATTTCTCTGAAACTGCAGAAAAAATGTTTTAAATGAAGAGACTATATTGCTATGAAAACGCAAATGTATGCATTATTTAAGTTCCTATTTAACCCTAGAATAACCTTGCTCGATCTGACACTTCACAATAACTCTCTTCCTAGTGAAAATTATCACTATTAAAAAACCACTAGACTTCATTGCAAATAGCTTTATTGAAGAAGCGTTAGTATTTTAAAGAACAAGATATTTAATAAATCTCAAATTCAAAGAAAATGATCTTGAAATATCTTAGAGACATAGACCTTCTGAATCAATTTTGTGAAGCCTATATCTAATTAAAGTGACAATTGTCACTAGCAGGAGAGTTCTAGGGTAAAATATTTCATTCATTTAATATCAATTACTACAGTTTTTCCAGAGACAATATTGTTTAATGGCATTGATAGCTTCGCTGTACATCTTTACTGCAATAATAGTCTGTTTTATTATATACATTGTGAAATATTAAATCAGTTTTTATTGTATCCAGGTAATTAAGTCAATATAAGGAAGAATGAACAATGAAACTGTATGTATATTTATAAATGCTTTTGAATTTTTAATATTTGACATTTCTTCTAATATTCTTAATTTTCTTCTAAGAATTTCTTGAGAAGGGGAAACCTTTTATGTATTCAAAAAATTTTTAAGTTTCAATCTAAGTGGAGAGTCACAAAGTGCATATAAAATAACTAAAGTACTATGAACTAGTTACTGCATATATTTCTTATTATTTATTTTTTCATTTATCATTGGACCTCCAGCAAACAACAGTCTAGAGTAGGGTCCGTACGAGGAACTTACAAAATCTTAAGGTTACGTGCTCTTTATGCGTGCTCTGAACTTAGTTTGAATATTTTCGTTGTTAACGGATTTTAATTCTGAAAGCAATTTTTTAAAGTAAATTAGGCCAATTCATGGATACGTATTTTTATCTATCTACTCTATATGTCTCTCTACGTATATGTATTTTGTAAAACACTAACCTTTGTAAATTTACAACAAAAATTACAACATATCGCATCAAATATTACACTGCATTGTTCAGAATCAGAGTTTTTCTTTCACTGTTGTCTGATATTGTATTAATATATACATTACATTATGGACCTAAGAATCGTAAGTTATGAAATTTATAAAATGCTCCATGTCTTTTGAGTTGAATTAATGAAATTTATTAATTTCATAGGTCATACTAGAAGTGTAGTATGGTGCTGTGATGACTTAGACCTAATTATTTTCGTATTGTTTTATGAGTAGTCAATTATTGAGAATAAATTGACGAATCTTCTTTTGGAAACGGGAGTTAATTATGACGTTTTCGTCGTAAAATTAAAGTACTTAAATTGGTTTTTGACGTAAACTACATTGATAAGTGTTATGACCGTCCAGCTATTTCAGTTAACCTTAAACTACTTTGCGTTCATCATATAGGAAGAGCCGTTTTTTCAACATTTACAAGGAATTTTCTCCAAGTCAAGTTTGAAAATCGTGAGTTATTGGAAGTTTATTGGGGAACATGCTTAATGCAATATTGAAAACTTCAGCTAAACTTATTGCTGTGGTTGAAGTTGTTGAAAAGATTAGGCAATTTTTTTGAAAAATATTGAAATTATCTCCATACCTCAAATTCATGCATTTTTAAGGTTTTGAGCAGATGGCATCAACAAAGTACGTTGAGTGTTTCTAACAACGGCACACCTCGATGGGACAGAGCCGGATTGAACTCTTAGTACAAAAAAGAAAAAGACGACTTTTTCCTTTCACATGGTGCTTTCAGATGGAGCATTGCATATTAGTTTCTGAGCTATAAGCGTTGAAATATTTCTTTATAATTATGAAAAATTGTCAAAAATCCCCAGGCACTTTAAAGTTAAAAAACATTTAGCCACCGGCATAACAGGCTTAGGATACGGGCACGGACAATCTAACGGACATATTAGTTTCTGGGCACGGACTAAAGACAGAACACGCGCCCTACCCCAGAATATTGTCATTTAAATAAAATTATTGATTTCAAACAAAATGTAAAAATATTGATTTTAGTGCTTTTCTAAAACTCTTGAAACAAAGACATTGTTTGACTAACTTCAATGCATTCAATTTTATGTAATACCAATTGGAAAGCATAATTCCAACTTTTTAAATCTTGAATAAACAGAATACTAGCACCAATAAAATGGAAATTTATTGAAAGAAGCAGCGAGCTAAACACCTTTGTACAACAGAAGGCAATCTAGAATCTAAAACATTTAATATTATAAAATATGAAAATTTTTCGATAATGCAAAAGGTAACTACTAATAAAGAGCATTCCATTGTTTTGTTCAGTAGTGCATTTGATTATTTTGGGTGAAGTAAAATAATTTCAAAAATGCAGCGCGGAACATTGGACCACTGATGAAATAAAATACAAAATTCACTGAAGAATTAATAATAGCTACGAAAAATAGACACCCACGAATCAAAAGAATAATAGCATTGTCTTTTGCAGTAATTGAAGAGAAATTGTATATAAAGGAATTTAGTACTGCGATTGCAAATACGAATGTACAGAAAACAATGCTATTGGTCAGAAGCATAACTGTCAATCTCCTCTCAGTGGTGTTATCATTCTTTCGTTTCTTCAAATAAAACACAAAATATGCATTAGATAAAGTCAGAGTTGTAAGTGGGACTACAATGAAGAAAACACTAATGTGTACATTGGTGTACCAGTAGGTAAACGTTGCACTCGCAATCATTTTGCACGTTGAATTTATCAATCGAAACTTAATAAGGTTTGGCAAACAGAGTCCATAGGATACCATTGTAATAAAGATGCTAAGTTTATTTGCCAAACTTGGTTTGCTGTTCTGTTTAAACCAGATGGGGTATCGAATTGCTACAACGCGATCCAAGGCAAGGACTACCATGTGAAATACAGCGCAAAATTGACAACCCCACAGATGGAAATAGAGGACCTAAAAACATCATACTTTTTAAAAGGATTCGAAGTATTCAGGAAATTTTGTATTTTCCAGGGCATGAACACCAGAGTGGCAAACGGGTCACATATTTTGACCCACGACTCAACTCAACCTGCAGGCAATTGACCCACGACCCGAATCATGGATCAGGCAGTCAGCTTTACACCCGAGTTTTATTTGCAAATGTTTGGGAAAATTTAATGAAACGATGTAATTAGCATTAATTAAAGAGGATATAGGTATAGCACAGTAAATTGTATACTAAATTGAAATACATGACTAGTTTTCAACTAATATTCCAGGGAAATCCTTTAAGCAATACATTTCTTTGACCCGGAAACTTTCAAAATTTTGACCCCTGACCCAACTGACCTGACCCTACTTTTCTTTGACCCAACCCCTGAGTCATGTCGGGTCGGGTTGACCCGTTTGCCACCCTGATGAATACTAAAAAACATTACATTGCGTAATAACACAAAATTTTGTAAAGTGCTTATACAGATTACCCCTATTTCTACTAGCGTTAGCAATTAAACAGGCCTCCAGTTAGTGGATCCAAATTAAAGATTCCCTTAAAATGTTCCGAAGGTAAAGATTTAGCATATTTCACGGCAATTGCAGTGATATTACAATAAAATCTTAAAAAAGTTATTCTCATACATTTACTCTTACCATGGAAATTCTTCCATGATTTGCATAAATTGCTTAAACATATTTCAACTTAGGTTACTTGTACGTAACACTGCTTTGTCCACATTTTTGAACAATTTTATCCAAGACTTTTTAGAAATTTTGAAAGCCTTTAATATGAAGATATCTATGTGTCTGTGCGCACTCATGTAATGATGAAGTTTTCGTATAAGTATTATTCCTGTGCCTGAAGTATAAAAAATATTAATTTTTTCAATGAAAAATGCGATTTTTGTAAATTCATTCAAATTCTTGAATTACTAATGTTCAATTAGTCGGTCCAATGCCCATGGAAACAACAGCTACCCCCATATATATACATAAATGTACATATATATATATATATATATATATATATATATGTACTGGTTATAATGTTAAGACTTTGAATATTTTTATGAAAACTTTTATTGCTTTTATCGCTATATGTTTCGACAAACATTGTTGTTATCTTCAAGCAATGTTTAAATTTGATTAATGTCTTCTAATATCGTTTATTCATACGACTGTGATGAATGTTCAAGTTTATACATTGGCGAGACTAGAAGACATTTAGAAACTCGGGCAAAAGAACATATAAGAGGGCATCTACAATCAGAAATATATATTCATGGATGTGCACCTAAACTAAAAAATTTTAACATACTAGTAAACCATCGTGAAACTAAGAGAGCAGAAGCCATATGTATTAAATCAACCAAGATAACCTTAATAAATAAACAAAGACATCAATCAAATTTAAACATTTACTAAAGATCAAAAACATTTAATGAAAAAAATTCGGGAACATTGCTACAAAAGCTTGAAGATGACAACAATGTTTGTCGAAACATGCCGCGATAAAAGCAATAAAAGTTTTCATAAATATATATATATATATATATATATATATAT
>CABFPE010000201.1:117714-132410 GCA_900660155.1 Hofstenia miamia | reverse complement strand
ATATATATATATATATATATATATATATATAAACTCAAAGGCTTTCGCGTACGGTTGCGAATCAAAGTCTATAGAAGAAGAGGAAACAATTCACTATATTGTGCGAGTTCTGGTTTAAAATATCTTCATTAGTTTGTGAGCTACAGACGTAAAAAATGATTTTGAAAAATTCCCAGCAGGTTAAAAACCACTGAGTTTCTATTAATTCGAAAGAAACAAGCTCAACTATTTTTGAAGTAATTTACTTTAAATACAATTGTATTGAAAGCTAAGACATGCTTAAGCAATATAAAATACATTTATCGTAATCGCAAATTTCTTGAATTTATTCTAGTAAAATTATTAATTTGTTGTGTTGAATTTGAATTGAATGCAATTTTTATTTTATTCGGAAGCTATTTAAAAAGCGATGCTTCATCATATTCTATTGTTTTTAATTCCATTGAATAAAAGTCATGTGACCCGAAAACAATGTAATTTTAGAGCATTGTATATTACCTGGAAGCAAACTCCAATTAAATTTTGCATACTTTGTACAATGATAAAAGAAATTTTTACTTGCCTTGCAGAAGAATTCGTTTAGATTGAAAAGGTTAAATTGGAAATAGTTTCCCCCTTGAACAACAAATCCTTTCTGAATGACATTAACAGCATCCCACACCGCCAGCCACTTAATCAGATTGATCGAGGAGTTCTGGAAAGCGAATTTGTTTGCAGTTAAATAAGTGAAAATGTTTAATAGAATACCGACCACTCCCATTATAATGCAAGAAAGATTCACGTATTCGGATAACTTGTATTCAAAATAGTTAGTAACGTGATCAGTTGAATTGTACATCTAAAGTAAATTTAGGCAAAACAAAATAAAAAGCTAATTACTGCAGGTATTTGATTACTAGCACAACCATAGTCTATAAGTCAATAAAGTGTTTTTTGGCAAAACTGTCTGCCAATCATTAGCCAATGAGAAAATGGAAAAAACCAGGATTTTATGAAAATTGTCCACGGAAGTGTTGATTTTTGCATATGTTATTATCATTTGTTGTGAATATGCCCGCCATCTAGTAGAGATGTCGAGCAGTCATTCAGCAAACTAAAAAATATGTTATCAGACGACTGAAATTTTGACGAAAAAAAACATTGAAAATTATATAATTTGTTGCGTGAATAACGATTTGGCACAGTAAAAATTGATAGTTTTCAATTGATTCATGATTTTTAGGTATAGATTTAGCTGCTAGACATTGAAATTTTAGGTCATGTCGTTAGGCCTAAATACAGATTTTTAGGTTTAGAAAGTGGTTGCCATGTGGTTACTAAGATATTTTAATCTTACCTCTAAACGTGTTTTGTTCTAAGACAAAATTACCTTCCGTTGTATTTATAATGCATAAACAATTTATCCAATCAATGCTCTTAACAAATTTATTGGTTGTTTAACTATGATTTTGACTAATGAACGTTCATAATCAACATCTTCTATTTCTAAATTCTAAACGCATTAAGTATACGTATATACTGGATCATCAATTGCTAAACAAAGAATTTTTACAGATGGTGAGAAACACCAATTCATTTTATAGAAAAATTTATAAATTTTACCTTTAACTATTTATGAAAGCAAGATATTTGAAAAGATAATCTTCAGGAATATTTTAAGTTACTTCTGTTATATACGTATTTTGCAGGTTTACAATATAAATGAGTTATTAGTATAATATGTAGCCCCCATATATAAGTTACGTGATACTTACAAGGGCATCAATAAATTGATTGCTTGATGCAGCAATATTGCCTTGCATCAATCATACAATAATTCTAAAAAATTATAGACCTCAATGCAGCAGAAAAAGAGGATTGTTTTATTTTTCTTGGATCAATTATTCAAAGATGATTATGACAATTATTTTGGTTTGCCCAAGAATTGCTTTTGCAATTCCCATCTGTGACGCTGCATCTGAAAGCTTAGTGAAAGCAATTCACAAACTTTCATGTCGGATCAATTATGCCACGGAATTGATCCAAAAGAGATTTACTGGGGAGGCCTCACAACAGTGCCAAGGCCTACACATGCCAGTATGACACACTTACAGTGCACATAGTGTGAGCATATGTTTTAAGAGCAGAAAGCTCTCAATTGACATGTCAGGGATGACTATACGTGAATCTCCAATAGGGAAGCAGATGCTAATTGCTGAAAGTGTATAGTGAAGCGCTGTTACAAGTCATATAAGAGTAAAGGTTGGTATTTACGGAAAATTAAGACATGCAACCCCAGCATTTCAGAAAATGTAGAGACAGGCAATGTAGGGAACTTCATGGCTTCTGCTGCCAATCAGGGGCGTTGATGAGGACAACTCTGTATCCTACTCGTTTGACTTTGTGGCGATTTTCTTACCAAGGCTTCTGGACAGATCTGGTCGGCACCATGCAAACTTTAGAGTTTCGTGAGTAGCTAGCAATGGGAGCCCCTACCATCTACAGTTGATGTAAAATAACAGAGTAGAAGAAGGTGTCACCATGTGTACTTTATGCGTGTGGGGGGTGGGGCAATAACAGTAGAGAAGTCTGTCTATTTGGTTTTTCGGGTGGACAGACGGCTACACAGTGGAAACACTTTTGGCAAGACTGCTACTGGTGCCAGTTTTATGAGTGCTTCTTATGGGGCAGTCATACAGGGATGACTCTTTGTATTTGGCCAATGAGATAGGCCTAGGCCAGCATTTGCTGTGCCTTCCTGTGAGGCAGCTTTGCTGTGTAGGTAATTTTCGGATCTTTATAGCAGCCAGCATGCGCTCTCTTATTTACTTCTGTTAGTAGCCTTGGTTAGCCAAAGCGGGAGAGGCGCAACCCTCTCAACTGAAGTTCGGCCTTCAGCTTCATTCTGCTGATCAGACTCAACCCAGATCAGCACTTTGTCGCCAGGTGTCGCCAGATGTTTCACATGATTAAATCGGCCTTAGTGGATTCACTCACTCATCAATTTTTTGATTGGTTGTGTAACCCTGAGCTTTGAACAAAAAGGCTCAACAACAGTGTTAAAAATTGCCGTGGATTTAGCATTCTTTCAAAAATTCAGGTCTGTTTGAAAAACTTGTTTTTAGTGAACTACTTATAATTAAAAATAGACTAATAACACAATTTGGGTGTACAAAGTTTTATTCATCAATCAATCAATTAATAACGTACTTTTACAATATTTATCAGCAGCTGTTTGGCTTAGATTTTCGAAAAGCTTTTGATATTTACCACATGACTTACTTATTGCAAATATATGAAATAATATTGATATTGGTGGTAAATTTCTTTCCTTACTTGCATCTTACTTATCAAATCTTGTTCAGGAAGTCCATTACAATGGAGATGTCTCCAGTCGTTTAACAGTTACTAAAAGACTGCCTCAAAGCTCCTCTCTTGGACCTTTACTATTTCTTTGCTTCATAAATGATCTACCTGAACCTTGTTCTAGCACAGATGTATATCTCTTTGTGGATGACTTAAAAACCGTTAACAGGAATTCTGGAAGTCTCTGAAGAGATCAACTTTCTCTTTTAAAATCGGCTGCCAACGCCAAGATGGATTATTTTTTGGAATATTACTAATCCCCTTTAACAACTTGCTAATGATATTGATGTTTGCCCCAGTTCATTAGTGCGAGGTTTGGGTGTTTGTTAAAAACAACCAACTTATCCTGCTCTGATCATATATCTCACAAACTAGTAAAATTCAATCGAGATTTTATGTTTTTACGTTGTTCCTTACCATATATGACCAATACATTTACCAAAATTATCCTTTATAAAACAATGCCTCTATCCATTTTGATGTATGCTTCTCTTGTCCGGTTCCCATCATTTTCTGATATCTCAAGTCTTCAAAGCTTTCAAGGAGGACGTACTAAGTGGATATCTAAAATTTCTGATTATAAACATAGACTTATTGCTCTAAATTTGCTTCCAATATTCCCACCATTAAGTTGCAATCAAGTATAAATACAATCATTAAATAAGTGTGGTAAATGTCACAATGCTATCTGAATGCTTGCGTTGTGGTATCTGCTACTTGATTTTGGCTCCTATTGGACTTACAAAGAGATCTGCTTGCGTTATAGGTGCAAATCTTTGTGGCAAAACTGATCCAAACAGTTTTGAACTTGTCTGTTGTTGCAAACCATAATAAGAGTAAGAGCAAATTTATTGCGCAATATGTGTATAAAAGATCTACAAACTAACACATAACAAATGAAAAATAAAATATAAACAAATAAATAACTACAAATTAATATGTACAATATATTATAATATAATAATGTTTGAGTGGATGTTTGTGTAGGAGCTCAATGTTAGATGTATGTTTCGAATGCATGAAGTGTATTACCGTCCCCTAATGTATACTGTTTTATTGGAAGAAATTGTTTCAATTTTTTTCTAAACTTTTTATAGTTTTTTTCTATTCGCGTTTCATTATCTAAATTATTCCACAATTTAATTGATATGTGATGAAAGCCATTATAATTTTTATCTAAACTAAAAAATTTTTGCGATCGCTCATTTAATTTAATATAGTCATTAAGGAAAAGGAGAGATGTTTGTAGAGATTTGAATTTAAATAAGATAGATAGCATATGCATATGAATTTGATAGAACGGAGATAATATTTTATATTTATTACGATATACTGATGCTTCGTCATGCTTTTGTGCAAAGTTTAGAGTTTTTATACACCAATTAAATGTCTTTGATAGAAGCATACGATGTTTCGAATTTAGGTTAGTTAAAAGAAAAGAACAGCATTGAAAATGAGACAAACAGAAAGCATGTATCAGTTGTTTATAATTGCTTGATATTACATTGCGTAAGAGATAAAGATATAATAATAATAAAGTGTGTTATTACTATAATAATGGCACTGCAAACTAAAACTAAAAAACGCAATTTAAATTATAGATACAAGTCGAGCAAAAACAAACGAAAAAGGCAAAAAAATCATAGTTTTCATTAAACTTAAGGCTGATTCAAACAGCATCGTCTTAAAAATCGAAGTACCAAAAAATATATTAATGTTAGCTGATCTTTGGAGAAAATTAATCAAGCGATTAAAATAAAGTAATTCTGTCTTTCGTTTAAAAGTTTTCTTAACTTGAAATAACTTTAAATCTTGAGAACGCATGTTCTTATAGTTTGGAGTATAAAGTATAAAACGAAATGAATTTGAGAATATTTGTGTCATATTTGTTTTTTACTAATTTATTCATAAATAACAAATCATTTACTTGGAATTTTTGAGAAATCGTGGAGAATTTTCAATTGTTAAAGACGATTTTTATATAAAATATTTTAATAGTGTCGCAAGGCATGCAAATTACCAGCACATTAAAACAGATATCTCAGTTTTTGAGGCTCCTAAACTTTTTAAGGCTAAGTTAATGCGTCATATGCTAACTTACTTAAGCAATGATTATGATCATTTATATACATGTAAAAAGTTTCTTCTCTGCCAATGTAGTACCTGTCTTTCTTCTTTTAATTTTAAATATATCCATTTTACTGTTTAAAATGTTTTATTAATCTTCAACCATAGACTACTACAGAACAGTCTTTATGTCGATAAGCACCATATGATTATGTTTATCGGCTAAGTACTTCAATTTTCGATGAATAACTTTTCGTTATTCCACATTCATTTTTTATAAATTAAAATGATCGCAAATGCAAGGACATTTTATTAAATACATCCGCTACTTTTACAAAAAGAGTTAGCAGTGAAACTGTTTTTTTATTCTATTGGTCTTGGTAAACGCTTCAATCTTGGGTTGAACTTTAAGTGGGAAACTTATTTCATTTCAAAAAATGAAAAGTTAATAAAAGAGATGTACAAGTGATATCTTGTAGCTTTCATAATTTCAAGTTTTTATAGAATTTTGTTACATGCGTGAGCTTAGGAACATTGGCAATTTCTTCTATAGCCCGATTTGATAATTTATCAATTTTTTCCAAAAGTTATGTATTTCTCTAAAGTAAGTTTTTATCCGTAGTTGATTATTCCATATAAATGTGCATGATAATAATAGATGAAGAATGTTTTCGGAAATAAATTTCTGGTAACAGCTATGGTTGAGTTAAACCTTATCATTAAGAAAATCAGTAAAATCAAGATTGTCTGTAAATCTTACTCCAAGGTAAGTTTCTGCATTTGAAAATTCACTAGACTTAAAAGTAAATTGCTTTGAAATATCAATTTCTGAGATGCATGCAAAATCATAAATTGAAATTTTTTAATGTTCAATTGAAGCTGGTTTTTATCCAGCCAATTCCTTAGATTATTAAATTTCAATGTGAACTTATTAAATTACAATATAAATAAAATAAGAATAATATATTGACTGAAGCATCCAATTTGCAAGTAAATGTAAGGAAATATGAACATAGGTTACCTTAAAATTAGATTATTATTCCTTTGATATTCACATTATATTGAGAAATATTCTTTAAGAGTATTTTTAGAATATAGAGACTCTGGTCATCCATTTGGTAATTCATTAAATACGTCTGCTCCTCTTGAGAAAATGCTGTTAGACCATGTCTATTTTTAGTATTTGTGTTATTTATGTTTTTTGTTGAATCTAATATTTTGGTTTAGCAGTGAAATTGGAAAGCTTATATTGGTTGAAGACACTATGCCAAGCAAGTAGGGCTTACATAATTTCTGGCTTTCATCATTTTGAAATGAACATAGTATTTGGAAACGTGTAAAAATCGTGGAATTTTAGCAACCGATTTGATTGTCTAAATAATTACAAATTCTAGCTTTTCCAATTTAACTTGTGTTCATTGTTGCAGAACATAGCCATCTATGCCGCATATTTTGTTTCTAGTATATTTAATACTACTACTACTACTACTATTATCATTATTACTACTACCATGAACATATATTTACGAAATGTCTACCACGATTCTTGAAGACCACATTTCTATTTTGAAATTGGGACTGGTTCTAAGAAGAATGGGTACACGCTCTACTGGTATGGGCAAGTGCAGATAACCACTTAAAGAAATGAGTAAAACACGTGTAAAATGCAGAAACAAATTTGACAATTTGTCCTTAGCTCTTAACATCTTAATGCAATTATGTGCTTACACTCGATTTTGGTCACATTTCCAAAAGTTTTTTTTTCAAAGACTTTTATTGTAAACATTTCTGCTAATAATCACTCATATATCTGAAGTACGTCAAAATCTTCATCACTTTTTAACGAAATATCCGATTTTCTAAAAATCATTCATTTTTCAGAATAACTAATGCCCAGACACTAAGCGGTCTAAAGTACACGGAAGCAACTGACAATAAATATTTTGTTGTCGTAAATAGAGCACCAAGACAATTGAGATGCGACTTAAGAGCACAAGGAAGGAATCCCGTATATTATGGTGTTTTCAAATTTCAGATATATTATTAGCACGAGAGATAAAGTATGTAAAAATGTTTAGAAGAAACCAATAAAGAAGGTAAAAAAATACATCGGTAAATTTTAGTTAAGCCACACACATTTAGTTAGACACACATTTAAATAGAGAAATACCGAACGAAGCTTTTACAAGTTAATATAAATTAAAATTCCTAATTTACAGTTTGTCTTACGTTAGGATAGAATTATACTATCAAACACCATGTTTAAATTTAAGCATACTAATATTTTAAGAGGATAAACTTACACTTAATCTGTAGAGAAAAAGAGGCTACTTAAATATTTAAGAGTTCTATCTCTATTCTATGCTTAACGTATTAATATTTAAATATTTATTATTTTATTTCTTTAAGCCAATTGGAAGTTATTTGTGAAACTGGGATCTTGAATTTAATACCACAAGATTTCCATCAGCCCCATCGAACCGTATTTTTGAAGAAATTTGTAATGCCATCAAATGAAATATAAACTTTAACTTCTCATGGATAGTCTGATGTCTCATGAGAATCTTGGGAATGTCTGCAAACATTAATATCATTATTATATATCTTAATTAATAAAATTATGGGCAACCAAGAAATTCTAAGAATTTATCAATCAAGTATCAAATCTTTCAATGTAAAGTAGACTTCAGGCAAAATATAAAAATATATTTAATTAGTGGTTTAGTATGCCTGTAAAAAAGAAATATTCAGTAAATTGTGACGAATAATTTTTAATTGGTGCCAATTCATTGGATTTAATTGAATTAAGGCAGTTAAGAACCAGAGCCAAATTTTAATGTTTGTTGTTTTCGCTTTTGAAATTTTATAAAGACGCTCTTTTGTTTTAAACGGTCGATGATGCATGTGAAATAATCAAATGAAGCTTAAATCAATTTAAGAAGTCAGTTTTATTATGCTGTTTGGAAGTTCTAATCAACCAAACATTTAAAAGAGGTAATGAAGGTATGCTTTCCGCATTTTGCTTAACATTAGAACAGCGGGTACTTGTTGAGAATAAATTTACATCTGATGTTTCAAAAGCGAAAATTATGACATAGGAAATGAAATTTCTACTAATAGAAAATTTAATGAGATTATCAACATAATTGGAAGTATATGTAGCTGCTAGTGTTTTTGCTGAATAAATAATAAAACATTCAAAAAGGGCTTATAGGTCATTTTGAAGTATGGTAGAGTTTCTAGTATTAAATATATCATTTGGCATTAAAACGGTGTTCAAAACCATGCGAAATACATGATTTTGATGTTTAATGCTAAAAGGAATCCTAGAAAGAAGTGTTTTTTGAAGAGTGCTATAACTCATTGACATTTTCAATCAAGACCTTTAAAAGTCATTAAATCAAATATCAATAGCATCTTTGAAAAACACTTTGGAGTACGCGAAAGCCTTAGTCATAATTCAGCAATGTAGCTTGACATATATTGCAAAATGAATTTACTAGTATTTACAAATAATGAAAACTTTAATACTACTGTTATAAACTATAGCAGAAACCATTTAAACTTAATGAATTTCATAAAGATCTATTAACTTAAAGGTAAAATTCAATGGATTTTTCACTTGGTTGCTCTCATCAACAACATAGACTTACATTACTGGACTAATTCCAGTATTTATAGGCGTTTTTTTTACATAGAATTTGAAAAACGAAATGGTCTTATGTATCACATGGGGTTTTTTCTTAAATTGACTTAGCATCTGAAAAAATCAAAGTTTCACATTTTAATATGTTATTAGTAGATTTGTATATTATTTTTTAACATTTTGAAATTACTTTTTCCGTAGTATGTTATATTAAATAGTTAAGTAATTGTTTCACATATAGCATTCATGGCAATGTGCTTACTTATTCATATATAGTATCATTACATGAAGATTTTCATTTTTATATATATTTATGTCAATTTTATAGAGATTTTGTTTACACTTTATAATCGATTAGTGCTAGAAATTGTATCAATGATCTTTGCGAACCGTAAAGGCTATGCCCAAATCGTCCTAGAGAGTGCCTCCTCGCGGTGGTTCCTGGATATAATTAACTAACACTGAATGGGCGCGTCGGTGTACGGGGTCCCGAATTTACATCAAAGTTAAAAGTATAGTAGAAGAAGGGGCCACCATATGTACTTTGTGCATATGGGGTGGTAACGGTCAAGAGACCTGTCTGTTTCAGTTTTTCGGGTAGACAGACAGCGACGCAGTGGAAACACTGTTAGCGAGACTGCTACTGGTGCCAGTTTATGTGTGTGTTTCATGGGGCAGTCATTCAAGGTTAATTCCTTGTTTCTGGCCTATGAGATAGGCCAAGGCCACTGTGCATTTTCTGCGAGGCAACTTTGCTGTGTCACAGGTAGTTATGATCCAATTGCCTTTTAACTGGAGACTTTATTCACTAGATGTTTCATAGCATCCATCAGGTGCTCTCTTAGTTACCACAGTTAGTAGTCTTGGTTGGCCAAGCGGGAGAGGCGCAACCCTCTCAACTGAAGTTTAGCCTTCGGCTTCACTCTACTGATCAGGCTCAACACAGATCAGCACACTGCATACCAGAGGTCGCCAGAGGATTCCCACGATCAAACCGGCCTTAATGGCATACTCCCAGGGGTTAAGGTCGAGACCCGGATCATGGCTATGCCTACTGAGTTAGTCTTTTGACTTATTCAGTAACCCTACAAAATACATGTATCTATAGTCCAAGTGAATTTTGTTATGCCTGTGGGAAATATTGATTTGCTTACGAGATAATTTGAATTTTGCATAATACTTATTACTCGGCAATATTTCCTGTAATATTTGGCATTTGGTGACCAGGAGAAATCGGATTTAATTGCATATAAATATCACGAAAATTGCATTAAAAATTGCTCAAGAAATCGGTTAAATTTCGGTCAAAATCTCGTAAACTCGCAATCAAAACGATTTATTCACACTTCAATTAAGTAGTACAAGAATACAATAGGATATTGGTTCATGTGTTCCAAGGTATCTCATTCTCTTTGGAGAAAGCAGGCTGTCAGGTGACGAGAACACACGTTCAAGTTCCATTGAAACAATTGGAGCTTACTTGTAAATCACTGCAATAAGCGCATTTGTAGTACCCTCTGAAACACGATTTCCACAAATAATTTATGGAAAACGGGTTTTTTCTTCGGTACACCAAGTTTTTTCTTGTAAGGATCAATGGTAATCTTAGCAGCTGCTGTTTCCATATGTTACACTCTCTTAAACAGCTCGTGTCTAACCTGAAGAGCGGTTATACTTGGTAAAAACTTGAAATTTGCTAAACATGAATGCCAGTTCCTGTCAAGAATTTTAGAAAACATGAAGTGGTCTGATTTTCTCAATTATGCATGTTTGTGATTAACAGGTTAAACTCAGCCTTTCGCTTCAATACAATAGTTGTATAAGTTAGAGAAATTGAATAAAAATTGCACATAGACCAAGTATCGCCAGAATCCCTTCTCTGATTACCAGAAATAATATCGCACCAGCATTTTGATATACATGTGATATGGCGAGAGCAATCTAGTTATTTAGAATGCGATTTCTGATTGACAAAGACTAAGGAATTCAATAAAACAAACAGAAGATACATTCCTTGTCTTCTTCTGCTATTGTACCAGTACATCACACTGATGACCTTCCAATTCGATGCCCACCTAATAATCTTCCTGTATCAGAAGTCTCTAATAAGGAACGCCATGTTCATAATTTATGCAGTTACATGTTTTGTTCATTTTTTAGAAAATGCATGCAATTGCAGAAATTTTAGGTTTATTGCGCAGTAATTATGGCTGATAAAAAATGCTAATTCAATCGCAAAGGTGTCAGACATGTCGTGTGTAAAATAGTGTGACGCAGCTATATTCAATTGACCTATGCACCATTTCCCCAGTCATAATCCCATTACATATGATATTAAATTGATTCAAATGTGTACTGAAAAATATGAGTTAAATTTCAGTCACTAAAATAATAATTTCTGGATTGTATGGAATCAGTATTATGTGCATGAGGAAAACATTCCAAATTTATCAAAGTTCTACAAAACTTAAAAATATTAATTTTGCTTTCTTAAATTTGGCATCTCTTTAAGAATTAGAAATGCTAGCTTGAATAATCGATTGGTACAGCCCTATAAATGAGATAGCTTTCTAATTGCGAACAATTTGATATATTTTAGAAAGGTCATATATGATAGTATCATGGAGATCGATGACTGGAAGTGCTAAGGGTTATCCGGGTAATCCTGTAATATTTAACTTGTTTATCGGGTTTTACCGGACAACCTATTCTGAGATAAAACTTGATTTTAAAATAGAATTTTCGAGGAAAAACGTATATTTTTTATTGATGTGGAACCTGCCATGCAACAAAACAAGTTGTTTTTCTGACATATCAGGACATAGTGTATTTAATATTTATTTATTTTCATTCTCAAGAGGTCGATGGTAATTGAGAAATGAGATTGTTCTTCATTAATAATTAGGGCAACCAAAAGTCACTCAAGTCATATGTTTTTCTTTTGGTTTATTTTGCAGTCTGCTTAAAATTGAATGGTTTTCAGAATTGGGATGCAATCAAATAAAGTCACAAAAAAGTTATATTTTTGTTTTTTGAAAAATACAGTAATATTTGTGGATGAAATGTTATAAAGACATAGTTACATTAAATTAACAAAAAAACTTAAAAATTAATACTGGATTGTGAGTGCTTTAAATCATTCAATTTCAATTAATTTACTTACTGTTATAACCTTAGAGAAGTTAAATTTCTAACTAATTGTTGACCTGAGCCCACCCTACCCACTGGTCGATGAGTTTCTAAAACTGGCCATGTGCGCTGACAGCTTAAACAACACTTAGGTACATATTAAAGGAACTATATACATTTATATTATTTCATGGATTTTGCAAGGCACACGTGTTGTAGAACTGTGCCATGCGTATTCAGGTAAAATATATAAGGGTTGACATTCAAATTGCTTCAATTAAAACTGCTATCATAAAATATCAATGTTGTTCAATGTTTGACAGAGTTGAAATTCTGGCAGATGTTGTTATTATTCCCAGCTTTGATCTTGGAAATGAACCTGTGAAATATTGGCCTATAGCAAGTCACGATTAGAAAATACCGGTTTCAATCCTCTAATGGAAGAAAATGGATGGACATTTATCGGAATTGTATGTCAAGTTGCAAAAATGTCAAGCAACATCGGTTGCAGTTGAGAGATCT
The DNA here is from genome assembly GCA_900660155.1 of Hofstenia miamia. Classification (NCBI taxonomy): domain Eukaryota; kingdom Metazoa; phylum Xenacoelomorpha; order Acoela; family Hofsteniidae; genus Hofstenia; species Hofstenia miamia. The sequence goes on along the minus strand of CABFPE010000201.1, from coordinate 119,701 downwards.
TTCTCTACCTTCAGAAAACTCATGACTATGATAGAAATCTTAACCACAATAATATATGGAAATTTATGTGCCGTTATTAAATTTTGTGAAATAGTTGCTTTAAAAATGAGTTTTTATTATGTAAGGTATTTTTTATTTGTTTTACACCTTGTTCTCAGTAATAGAAAAACGTTTTGTATTGCTTAAATGTATCATTTTGAAAAATAAATGGAAATATTTTAGGGCATATTTAACTGAATTCCGTCATATTTGTTAAAAAATAAGGTCATATCTTGTTTTTTTAAAGTCATATTTCTGATTGACCTAGTAATAATTGAACAACATAATATCCGGTAAATTATCCGGTATCTGGCAGTCAAATTATACGGAACTATCCGGTATCTGGGATATCCCTAATGGGTAGGTAGCATTATAACGTAACAGTGCATGTAAGTCAATCCAAATGCACTAACTGCTATAAAATTTAAAAATAATATAGTGAAAAACAACATTTACAATTTGAAGTTTTACATTTGTATCATATATTCTACTAAAACTCAGTTTAGAATTTTCAATTTCAGTGTGTATATTTTATTATGTGTTTCTTACATACCCAACATTTGTCTAGCAAATAAAAAATTGAAGAAAATTGTGTGTAAGGATTTTAAAAATGGGCTTAAATAGGAGGAAGAAGCATTAATTAAGATGTGCTGGGTTTGTGCCAACACTTTCTGCCCAAGTCTATCTCTGGTTTAATCTGTGTGAATGGTTTTAGAAATGAAAATATCAATGTTTAGCCCATTTCATTTGATGTTTCATATATTTTCGCTTTAGTTGTATATAATAGATAAAATAATTGGCTTGATCATTTTATTGGATAGAGAAAAAATGTCGGAACAGCCCTTGTGAGGGCATATAAAAATATACCTTGCCGAGTGCCAAAACATTTCAAAAATTTTGTGCAATGCCGTGCTTCTAATCACCAAGCGTCTTGTCGTTGAGTAAGACCCATAAAATTGGAACAAAATAGATCAGACTTTATTCAAATAAATAGAATAATTTTCATTATTAAACAAAAATGCTATCACGTTTTCAATAATTTTTCTATAAGAATCCATTAAATTTAATAGCGTCATCAAGCAAACGTGTGGGTACGAGCGGGTAAGGTTAAAAAATTATAGGGTACAGTATGTTACATTTCACATAATGGTTATTTTCTATATGATGTCTTTTACAAACATAAATTAACATAATGCACATGAACTTATTGGCATTATATTGATCACTTCTAAATTGCTTAGTAGCAACAAAAAAAATTTTTCAGGTAGCGATAAGGGGCGATTAGAAGAACATTAATTTGTTGTGCAATACTACGAATATTATAACAAACAGGGGAGTACTAAATTGAAAATATTAGTAAACATTTATATGGCTTAAATTTTCTGAAAGATTTCAATTTCATGCTTCGTTTTTCTATTACAGATTTACTATGTTGAATGAATTATGATGCTAGATCCGTTCCGGTTAATCCCATTTTTGATTTCTATTTAAATGTTCCTTAATTACTATTGATTCTATTATTTTAAAATTACTTTTACTTTATATTGATTTTGATGTACCTGTTTGCATGTGGCCTTTTTGATTTTCATTAATGCGTGCTGTAAAATGTCTTGAAGGTTGTCCAATGTATGAAATATTACATTCATCACAGTTGTGTTTACAGACTATAGACCATTTAAGGAATATTGGAGTATCATCTTTGTTTTTGATGAAATTTTTGGTCTTTTTGGATGCAAAGACTATTCTTATTTAAGCATTAGGCTTTTATTTTCTTTTTTTGGTGTGATGTTCGAGATATTTACACGATGCTTCACAAACATATGATAGTTCCAATATATATATATATATATATATATATATATATTTATATATATATATTTATATATATACATATATATATATTTATTTATATATATACAGTAGGGGACAAATTATTATGAACACCTAT
>CABFPE010000201.1:87664-112674 GCA_900660155.1 Hofstenia miamia | reverse complement strand
GTAACGTAGAAGTAATCACAACCACAGTACCCGGAGAATGCCCGTTATCTGCTTAAAGTGGCATTTTGCAAGTGTGTCAATTTGAACTTAAACAAGACTTCATTGAACAAATATCCATTGTTCAAATCAAATAAAAATTCACTGAAAGAGTTAATGCAATTGGGCTTACCTATGCCAGAATAGCATCCCAAAATAAACACTTTACTTGGAAGTTCTTTAAGCTTATCATGGTTATGAATTAAGAATGAAAAGCCAAAATTAACGTTGCCAGGATTCACCGCAACTGATTGATTCCTCTTTAAAATTTGGGTAGATCAGTACCAGAATAATCATTGGCTAAGATCTTTAGCAAAGCACTTAAAGCTACAAGCGTAGCATGATATTTACGATACCAAGCATTTAGATCCTTTCGCAGGGATCTTACATTAGTACTTGTTAGGTTCATCTAAATTATATTCAAATAAGGTTTTCTAATACTATATGATCAACAATTTAACATTATAGCAAAAATGTAAATGCAGAGTCTATTTTGCCAAATTTGGGTTTTAAATATGTTTATATTCAAGAATAACTTATGCTACAAATTTTCAATTTGACAGGGAATTACTAAAAACTAAGATAACATGTCAATTGCCAATTATAATTATAATAATAATAATGAACTTAGCTAAATTTGATTGTTTATACAAAACTATAAATAAGACTTTTACAAGAAAATAGTGATGAAGACGGAAAACTAGATGCGAGGATGACAAGGGAAGCAATTGCAGAACGAAAATTGGTATATTTAGCTAGAAAGTCGTATTCAGAGATAAAGTAGTGAAGAAACAAGATGTTATGTTGAAAAGCCGAGCAGGTGACCACAAGTAACTAAATATTGTAAAATGGATCCACTTTTACGAACTCAAAAAATGTATAAAGCCCTTATATGCATCTGCATAAGTATATACTGAAAGCAACATACTAGAAGCAACATCCTCTACATCAGTGGACTCTGAATCTGATAAGAAGTCATTTGCAAAGCCTTCTTCCGAATAATTCGAGCTACTAGTAGAAGCGCTGTTTGTATCGAATGAACTTGAACTATCAAGTGGTTGTTCACACATTATTTTGGTATTTAGTGCAAAGAAATAAACATAGAAAGAATCTAATTTAAGAATGTCGCATTGGCGAAATTAGAAAAATTACACTAAATTTATCAAATAGCTTTGCTAGAAATTAAACATGTATCATTCAATACAAACCCTCTAAAGAGCAATTGAATACAAGAGTTGAATAAATCAAAAATTCAATAAATTGTTTTAAACTTTAAAGAGAAGAAGCTTCAATTACATCGATAATGAAAAAGGAGCAGCACTAAAGAATTTAAAAACCAAACAATTGAAAACACATTTACTATTTGAAATAAGAAAAATGACTTCACTATTTAATCTTAAAGGTAGTATGAGGCCGATATGTACATCTTTTGCATTGCCTCTGAAAAACTATTTTCGTATACTCAAGAAGTTAATCGAAATGTTAAATACTAGAAAATAAATATAAACACCTTAATAAAAATTAGATAATATACAGTTCACGTTTATGAATTCAAAAATGGTAATACATAAAAATAACATGAGTCACAAAGAAATATTATTACGAATGTAAATTTAAGAAATTAATTTTTATATTAACACTATATAAATAATAATAATCAATACATTTAATGAAACAAGTTTGCATTTGCTAATAAATTTAAGCGTCCCATGTGCAATTCGTTAAATATTCTCAAAAAGATATTGGTGTATAATAAATTTTTGAAAAGCTTACACAAAAATATTTAAAATAAAATAATAGTAATATTAAGAAATTTTTGCATAACATAAATTTAAAAAATTGTTGCTACGTTACATAATAATAGCTCTTCTAACATTAATGGTTTATATTGGCAAATGGTTGGCCAATATTGGCCAACGATGCCAATAATGGACCAATAATGGCCCATTAATCACGATTTGCTTTAAAAATCATTGAATGATTGCGCCACATCAAGCTGATGCCTTAATGCTGTACCTACGCTCGCTCAAATGATTAAATTATATCTGTTGTCTTCAATTCAACGCGCGAAGAATTTGCTTGCAAAGCAAGCAGTCCGTTCATTGCTTCGCATTGAAACACTCTTGTTGTAAAAGAACCACGCGAAATATTTTCATCCAATCAATAACCCAAAAGTAAACACATTATGTAAATTTCAATTTCTCTATGCAAGCAAAATAGATTTGAGAGAGGCTCCTGCTACTATCTGGGATAATGATTTTTTCTCGTTTCTTATCCCACAGATTCCTTGTACAAATTCTTAAATAAAAATATGGTAACCATTTGTTTTTCTTTGGCAGAAATTAGAAAGTTTATAGGAATTGTTAATGAAAGACGAGTTTTTCTACTAATAGGCAACCAATTCATTCAAAAATCAAATGTAACTTGGATAATTTAAGAGTGATATATTTTGAAATATATTGGCGTCATATGCACTTAAATGGAGGCCAGTTTCACATCGCTATGCAAATGCCGTTTTATAGAATTATTAAATTTCAAAAACTTTGAGGAATTTAAATGTGATTGCCCTCAACTGCTATTTTCAGTTCTACATTTCTACTCTAATTTTCTCAATCTTGAAAAGCTTTGTAATTAATCTCAAGTTTGCTATCATTGTGTAATGAAATTGAATGTAAATACTTTTGTATGGACTTGCGGAAAATTGCCTATCATTTTTTAAATTTGGATTTATAAATTTTTCGTAAAAATTTAATGGAAGACATAACTTGCACAGAAATAAGAGGCAGATGATACTACTAAAGCATCACTTCCTTATAGAACAGCAGTTAAATGGAACTTGATTGTTTACAACCTAGTTCTTAATTGACAGCAGCTAAGTGCAAACCGCTAATGGAACGTACCCTAAAAAGCTCACCTTTTTTTAGAAATGTTGGGAAACAATTCTGAGTAGGGCAATCAGGACCACTGATTTTTGGAATGGCGTCAAAATGGCCAACAACATCCAAGTAAAACAGTTGTTAGAGACACCACAAATTGCCAGCAGCTATCTCTGTTTAAAAGATAGAATATTGAAAACAATGATTTGTTTTGGGTCTCTGAACACAGTTGCAGAATCTAAGGACAATCACACCATTACACGAAATTTAATTTAAGATTTGTTAGCCCTCTAGTGGATGAATTTAGTAGTGTAGGTGAAAAACTATTTTGAAATTAAATTGACTTCATTTTACCTTCATTTCTGTTTGAAATCACAGCTACCATGACTCATTACGAAAACGCTCTATGTGTGAGAGTTCAATGACTTATATTTGTATATACTTTTTATAAGACCAATTTTATAAGAACAATGAGGCGCAAAAATTCCAAAAAAATAAGATTAATTTAAGAACAGTAGTGAGGCTGAAAGTAATTAAAAAGTAGTTTTTTGTTTTGATTTTTTCAATGAATAGTAACAAAAGATACTTATTTACAGTTCCAAAAGTTTAAAAATACTAAACGTAAGAGAATAAAACAAAAGGGCTTTTCGTAATATAAAGTAGTTATAGCAAAAAGAATCAGTGGCATCTAAAATCCTCGAAAAAGTAAAGTAAACAGCCAAAACTTGTTTTTTACCTTAGAAAAAATAAGAACAAAATAAGAACAATTTAAAGCTCAAAATGTCAAAAAAATAAGAACAGCTGAGCCTCAACAAAAATTTACTGGTTCTTATAAAAAAAGTGTATGCTTTTTTAGAAACATATTAAGGATGGAATCCTATCAGTTGCATATTCTTGATTATTAATATTAGTATTTTACGAAATTCGACACAAATTCCTTTCTGAACTTTGAACTTTAGCAATAACAAATATTTAGGTGAAAATCAATATACTGTATAATTATATTTTAGTTTTAAATTACTGCCAATAAACAGTAGAAACAAATGGTGGCTTAATACTCATTAGACGAAATTTAATTTAAGATTTATTAGCCCTCTAGTGGATGAATTTAGTAGTGTAGATGAAAAATTATTTTGAAATTAAATTGACTTCATTTTACCTCAATTTCTGTTTGAAATCAAAGCTACCATGACTCATTACGAAAACACTCAAGTGTGAAGTTCAATGACTTATATTTGTATATGTTTTTTTCAGAAACATATTAAGGATGGAAGCCTATCATTTCTATATTCTTGGTTATTAATATTAGTACATTAAAAAATTCAAACTCAAATTCTTCTCTGAACTTTGACTTTAGCAATAACAAATATTTCGTTGAAAATCAATATACTGTAAAATTATATTGTAGTTTTTTGTCGAATTAACTTACTGCCAATAAACAGTAGAAAGTAGAAACAAATGGTGGCTTAATACTGGCTCAAGATGGGAATATGTCAGTGGTAAATTTTTAAGACTGTATGACTATGACCCAGTTAGCGCAAATAACTGAATGGAGCAAGTGATTCAGAAGAAGATGACATTGGCCCAGTTATATCAGTCTATCACTCAATTGCAACCTACTGTTTAATATATGTTCATTTATTAAAGNATCAGTCTATCAGATTCCGAGAGTGATGAATTAATAACTTTTTTTCTCGAATGTCTGTGCTATGAAATTCAAAAATTTTAATGGAATTTCCCTTGATTTGAAAGGGTGAATTTAATGCAATTTTGCTCAATTAATTTTTGAAGTTCTTCTTAATTTCAGTAGTTATGTAGCTTTCGAATTTCAACAATCCGAGAGTGATGGAACATTATATGATATTGCTTGCTCATTAAAGCCAAAAATAAATTTTATCAATGTATTAAGATTGCTAATAAATCACATTTTAAAGCGCCATCTATCGACAAGGAAAACCTTACTACAAAAATATTTCGTCTAATACTATTATACCTACATTGGTCGTCATTATCTACAAGTAAACATTTTTGACCAAGTTTAGAATAGTAAACTAGAAACTAGTATGGTGCATTTAGGAATGATATTTTATTTAGTGTTTCATTCCGACCTTGGTTCTTATCAATATTCTATTTGTTTCAAAATAAATTAGTTCGCTAAGAATTTGTTGTTTACTTAAATTTAAGTTAAAAGGGTGAAAGTTCTTTAAATTGTCGAAGTATAATACTGAGGCCACGATAGATAATAGTCTCTAACTTCTGAAGTTATTCAAACAAAATATAATAATTGTCAAGTTTGTTCTCTATTAGTCACAGAGAGATTCTTTAAAGTAATGTCTTAGAACGAAATTGCATAGGTTTTGTAGTGAATTTTACTGGTCGATTGACATTTTAAAAATGTAAACAAATATAATTCGACCAAAAAGTTGCGCACAAAGTTGTAAGTGTGTATCCTACTTAACTTCTCAAATTAGGTTTACAAAAAAGTTGGAATCGCGTACACACCTACAAATTTTCTTGTGCGCCTCATTAAACCAATAAAGGTTGCACGCAAAGTGTGTACCATATTTTAGCAATTTTTCCTGAAGTATTTTATTAAATGCTCTGCAGAACCAATCATGTTTTTAAAATAATAATATTACAAATATCTTTCTGAAAAAAAGGGCTTAAAGATTTACATATAAATATATATTTCATGGTTAACTATTTATACAAAAAGGGTGATACACTAACGATTTTAAATAAAAATCTGCAGTGTAGCACACAAAAATCGTGACAAATATTAAAACAAAAATCCACAGGGTAGCTTCCCCTTAATTTCATATTCATGTAACTAACTGGTGAAATACAAAAGATGTTTTACCATTTTCACCACTGCAGTGATGAGAAGTTTGTAAAATATGGTTCAATTCTTGATTTATTCTTAACCACAGAACTAGTAATTTTCAAGATTTTCTCATTAAGATTCATCCAATAATTGGAGAGTTAAAATGAGATTTTTATGTCTCCACTGCAAATCACTCTTTAGGCCCTAAATCAGTTTCCGTTATGCGCATGTAAATATTGAGCATTAATGCCTACAGAATGACTGAAGTTGAAAGCTTTGTGCAAATTTTTAATCTGTTGTGTTGGTTTGTGTATGTTGTGTGACACAGCATTTCTTTGCTGTTGGTTGTTGTTTGAAAAAACTCCGACAACGACAAACAAGCAAGTTGTACATGTTGTTTATTTCATTTTTTGAAGTTCATAATTGTTCTAAATGAAACTAGTGTGATAAAAAATTGTTTCAAATCTTAGCGCAAACTTAAAATATACCAGATCAGATCAGAAAAAAGTTTATTAAAAATATAGAAATATTGCAAGAATATTTTCTTTCTTATCTGTATTTTGGAATTAGAGATTTTTGAATTTTATGAAATTGCCTTCAAATCTCTTTTCCTTCCTTGGAATGAAAGTTTACAAAAAAAATTGCGTGGGAACAAGAACCTTGATTGGTAGATTTTCAGGAGTTAATAAATTCGATGCATTTACTTGCAATAAAAACTGTAAGAAAGAAAGGCTAAGGCATTTGGTGGTTCTTCTGTCTTTTATAATTGTCATATCGCGAATGCAAAACACGAACATTCCCGTATTATAGAAAATCCCCCTAGAATTTTTATTTCCATTATATTCATATAAATATTAAATATTAATACAAACAAATCTACCCACTCTTTTTAAAATGTTTTATAGTTTACATGAATGCTGTAATGTGTTGTGCTTGTTGTATGAGACAAAAGCCTTCTTATTTTGTGCTGTGTTGGTCATTTTGTAAAAAATATCACACAACAGCAAGTCTGACTTCTGCATTTCCCTGAATGGAGAGAAAGAAGTAAACGAAAAGTTCCAAAACAAGCAAGACCATAAAGTAATACTGCATTAATAACATTTGAGGAATATATTAAACAAATAAATTAATGTATTATCCAAGCATGAAGAAATGGCAACAACATTGAACAAGTCTTCAATAATTACAAGCTCACAATTGAAGACTTCTTTGAAAAAGCTTCTGATAGACTTCCTATTATTGAAAGTGAAAGTGGTAATAATAAAATGTTAGTGCCACTTGAAGGAAGAAATGATGTGGTATGACTTGATTATTGGGAAGATCAACAAAGTTCTGCAATGTTAATCACAGAATTGATATCTTGACAATGATTAGAGCTGGTATAACAGATCCCAAGGAAATGTCACAGGAAAAAGTGTTAATTTACATTTCTATATTTTTCCTAGAGTAGTTCCTAATAAATCAAAATGGGATACATTCTTCATTATTATATTGAGACACAGAATAAAGAATATGAAACACATCCTTCTGAAATAAAACCTCTTATTATGGACCTAAAGTGTCTAAAATATGATAAAGGATTGTAATTTTATTTTTTATACAATTTCAACCACCATTTGTTTCACACATGAAAATCATTTTATTAGCAATTAATAAATTATCTCGCTTTAATTCCATTTTATTGCTCCCCACAATCATCCCCTCAAAGATCTTGAAATGAGGACTTTATCACTAAATTGCAATGATTAAAGAATAAATATCTTGTAATTCATTGGTGTCAATAATCTTTGTTATGGGTTTAAAAACTTATGAACTATTGATAAGTTTGCTACTAAATCAAACTAGATTATTATGCATTTCCATTGGAACTTTCTCAAGTTTAAATAAAGGAAATTTTGAAATTTTAGAATCAATAATATGCTTCAAATAATGAAATTTTGGAAAGCAAAAGCTTTTCCATGAAAAGCTATCGATTCAAATCAAATTATTATTTTTAAAATTACTCATTACACCTTTGCCAGTAAATATTGCAATCAAAATTCGAATATTTGATAATTTTATAAAAATGGTGATAAAGGAAAACTTATAGCTATTAATCAAAAATGAAATGCTATACAACTAAAAGCAAAAAATGCAGCTAGAGGCAATAAATACTTATTAACAGAGATATATAAGAGCACATATTTGTAATTTTGTAATATTAGAATTCAGTTTGCAGTCACTGATTTTGACTCTTGATTATTGTAGTCATTAAGATTTCTTAATACTTGGCTAGGAAATTTTAGTACTGAAATCTATAAATTTCTTTCAATGAGATGCAATCTCCACTAAGGATTCAAAATAGTGGACGTTTTTAATGTAATAAATTTGAAGCTCTTTTGAAAAAATTAGACAACTTCGTAATTAAAGTTTGAGGAACAACTTCAGTTCATTTTTTAAAACTTAAAAACCAACAAACTTTCTAAGACTCCACTTACAATTTTAACTGTAAGAAAAATACTTTTTTAACCATATCATTTAGACAAAGATGTAGACGGCATCGAAAAAATTTCATTTAAAATATTGAAACAATAATGACTGTGTTTTCATATGATTCGGGTTCATAGATAACTAAATATTAGAAAATATTTAGTTATCTATGTTTGGTTTATGCATAAAATTCGAAAATAAATATAAATGTACCAAGTGTAAAATATAAAATAAAACAAAAAATATCTTTTGCATTTGTTTTTAATAGGTAAACCACTATAAATATAATTATTATTACCTAACGAAATATAGACACAACTTTTTCTGAACTTATTCTTGAGATAAGTTAATCTCTTCATTTAAGGAGATTTCATCACAGTCTGGGACCGGAAAGCCACGATCTTTCTTTGATCCAGGTAAAGCATTGTCTAACAAGAAGCCAATTAATGCACCTACAAACATACCATTGACAAGCAAAGAATTAACAATTTCATCGATATAGGGATTTGAAAAAATTGACGTTTCACTAGTTTCAAAAAAATGCGGCAAGCTTATACCCATAATTAAAGAATAACCTAACACAAACAAATTTCTAGTTGAATTAAGATTAACTGTTTGCAAACTGGCTAATCCTACAGCGGTAATCATTCCAAACATGCAAAAGAACACCCCTCCAACAATAGGATCCGGGATAATAGTAAATATTGATGCTAGCTTATTGCAGCAACCCAATATTAACATTAGAACAGCACTGATTTGGACAACTCTGCGACTCGCAACTTTTGTTATCCCAATTACACCAATATTTTCACTATACGAAGTTGTACCAATCCCGGATCCAAAAATCCCTGCTAGCAAACATCCAAGGCCCTCCATAAATATACCTCTGTTAATGTCACGCTTCTTTGGAAAAGGCTTTTGACATAGTCGTGCACAGGCTGCATAGTCTCCTATGGATTCAAAGACGCTTGCTATGATTGCCACCGACATTCCAATTGTTCCTGAGAGGCTTATATTCGGAAGACCCCATTGAAATGGGTATGGAATTGAAAACCAGTGTGAATTATAAACCAATTGCAAATTAATGTCAGTTCTCGCTCCATATGATAGATCACTAGGATCTTCTGAGAATATGTTTAATGTTGTGCACATGAATGCAACAAACCATGCAGTAACAATGGCAATGAACACAGGGAACAGTTCAAACACGTATAACCGCTTTTTGGTAAATGGAACTCTAAATTTACTCAGACATTGAGATATGAATATAATACTGAGACTGGTAAAAAGAGTCAAAGGCCAGTTGTATTTTGCTTTACTAATGCAAACCTTGAACAATGAAATGCCGATTAAGGTTATACAAGGACATATCGTTAGAGGACCAATGCATTTTGTTAAAAATCCTGCTATTCCTGTAATCCCTATGATTATTTGCAATATGGAACCAGCAATAAGACAACCCTGAACTTCCAAAATATTTTCACGCCATTCTGTATTATTAGATAGTTCTACGTTTAGAGAGCCTTTGTTTTTTCCAACGATGGCCGCAACAGCAGCTATAAATGCAAATGATCCACCCTGGACTATTGGCAGTTTAATACCGAAAGTGACTTGTAGAAACGTTGATATGCCTGATATAACTAAAATTGTTCCCATTAACTGCGTAACATAAATACTTTCTTCGCCTTCAATGTTAAGTATGGATTTTAAGACCAAAGGAGCAGCTACAGTGCCACCAAACATTGTAAGCATTTGTTGAAACCCTAAAGCGATTGATGTAATTATTGGAGGAACTTCATCTATCGAATATAGTAACTTATTTCCATGATTTTTGAGAGAAGTGTTTTTTTCCATTTGATCACTGTGCGCCATTTTTTATACGATGTGCGAACTGAATTTTCTAATCAATTTTATTTACCGTTTATTACCATGTATTTGCTCATAAATTTTCTTTAAAGAAAGATATCAGTGTTTGTTCATTAACTTCTAAGTTTGTTCATTTCAGCTTAAAATGAAAACTATTTAATTGTGACATTTTGGCTTTTCAAAATGACAAGCTGTAGATTCAATCTTGTTCATCTATCTAATATTTTATAATTTCAAATAGTAACTTGATAATGTTACTTTTGATTTCAGCGCAATTAATCTTACAAAGACATTTGCGACTCAGTAACTTTTTTCTGAAATTATTTACAACCAAAAATTGAAAATAAAATTCAGCAAAGTTGGAACAAAGATTAAGTAAAAACATATTATCATTATTAAGTTTGGTTATTCAAATACGCCGTTGCAACAAATCAAAAGAGATCAGATCACAGGATTTTAGAATGCTTATTTGATTTCTCCATCTCTTACAACAGCTTCTTCAATTCTCATCAAGCTTTCTCTCACACTTTTCTAACAAAATGGACAGAAGCGCCAACTCTCATTAACCCATTACCTCTGTCTGTGAAGCAGCCATCAAACACATTTCGTCCTTAAAGCCATCATCCAGTGACATCATGATAGGAACGATTTCGCTTATTTCCGAACGTCTGCAATAGCCCCCAACATAATCTTGATATTTACAAAGACAGATTTTACGTTTGATATAAAATCAAAGTTTTTAATACAGTGTGATGGAATAGATTCGAACAGAAACATGTCTGTATAACAAGGAACTGGTAGTATCTAGTCATCTTAAATACATTGTTTTTAACGTATTTCACTTGTGGCGATATAAATATAAAAAGTATGCAGATACTCTTGAATGATATCATAAAGAGCAACATACACTTTAAGCATCATAAGCAACGGCTACAATTTCACAAAATTGAAGTATTGAACTTCTGAAAAATTACTGATTATATTTTATATCTACAGTATATAATCAAGGCTCAACAGAATACATAATTGTCTGAAAATAATTTGCAATAGTCAGTCGATTAATTTTAAAATTCACTATAACACCTCTCTCTCTCTCTCTATATATATATATATTATAGTTCAAGTAAAAAAAGTGCCCACTTTTCAAAATTTGAGGATTTTATCTAAAGTTACTAGATGGCACTGGTACAATTAATAGTTCAAAATATTGTGAAACACTCGAAAAAATTTTTACCATACGCAATATGCTTATATCCCTATTCATGGAACTTAGAACAAGATGGAGCAACTCCTTATGCCTCAAAATCGACAAAAGAATTTTTAATAAATCATAATATTCAAGTTATGCAATCACCACTGAATTCGCCAGATCTAGTACCCATAAAGAAGGTGTAGCAGATTCTGAAAAATTTTGTCGAGAAAAAAATTCACACAAATCTGAAAGAATTAAAGAGTTAGATCCTTGAATCGCAACACCAAATTACTCAAGAAGTTAGAGTCCGTTTAATGGATTCAGTTTCAAGACGTTTATCTGCGTGCCACGCTTTGCATGGCAAACTTGTCAAAGAACTTTGTCACCAGGTTACAAACTGAGACAACTATATTTTCAAATAATATATTTTATAAGTCTCTATTTGTCTTCGTTTGTTATCAAAAATGTGTTTATAATGTGACCACGTTTTTTGACTTATATATATATATATATATATGAATGAACTAACGTGCTCAATTTAACATTTCCAACCGGTTTCGATTTATAAATAATTGTCAGTGTACATATACGTGGGATTTAATTTACAATTATTACATTAAATGATGTTAAAATATGCACACATTTAAAATATGTTCAGTAAATTGATCGTACTTTGCTGACTATTTAATAGCATGTTCTTGGTTGCATTTTTTATGAATAGGGCTTCAGCTAATTTGGGGTTCTTTGTTCTTAGTAATATTTCAAAACACCAAGTAAAAAGCAATTTTTTTTGTTTTTGTGGTACTACATTACACTGAACTCCCGTTGATATTAAGTGGATAATTTTGAATCAAAATTGTTGTGATAGGTCCTTTTTCTTAGAAGTTTTTGGCCTGAACGAATGAATCGCATCGCATTCATAGTTTGATATTCACTTCCACTTGTAGTCTCTTCTTGTTCATCCAGATGGTCTAATTCCCTGTTTTTGTGGTAAAGATTTGAATTTCTCTGAATTGGGCTCGACACCTAATTGCAAAATGGTTTGACTTGCCACATTTATTTCAAATTTTTCCAAATGCTGGACAGTTTCGGGGTGCGTGTTTTCTCCCGCATTACCTACATTAAAACTGCCGAAGTTGATTGCTGAAGGTGTATTGATTCTTACGTCGTCGAATTGCATCAATCTTCTGTTTGATGTTGATGTCTTCCTCGTCATTTTCAATTATCTTATATGCCCAGTGGTTTCTTCAGCCGCACGGCAGAACTGAGTTGTTTTGATAAAAGTTGGGTTCCCTTAACAGCCTTTCCTGAAGAAGTGCATCTTGTACCGAGAATATAATCCTGTCTCTAATAAGGCTGTCTTCCAGTTGTCCGAAGTTACAACGCTTTGCTTGGGTTTTTAGTAAGGTTTACGTATTTATCGAACTTGAAAAACTGATATCATTCAAACACCTCGTTGGTGTCTCTTTTGAAGTAATAATCGAACTTTGACATAACATCAAGGAATTTGCTTTTGTCTTCTGTTCCTGACCAGAAGAAGTTTGTGAAAATTTCGTTGTCAGCATCTCCAAGGCTATGAAGCAACATTCCAATTCATACTTTATCAAGTTTTTCATTTGCTTCAATAACCTCCATAAAGAACATGAAATTGCACTACTTTTTTATCCACTCTGTAGCTATGTTTGAACAATCAATATCAAGTGGAAAGGGTTTTAGCGTTTCAAAAGCTGTCACCATGTAAGATAAAGGTTTAAGCTAACTAATATTTTATAAAGAACTGGAAAGTTAGAGTGATGCATATATATATATATATATAGATAAAATGTACAGTCAATAACAGGTAGCTACGTTTGACAAGCACCGATCTCATGAACTCACTGACCAAATATAATGTGTAATTATAATTACTACTAATACAACACATATAGTCACTGTTGGCTAGTGTAATTGCTAATCCATTGGCGTATTCACACCAACATACCTTTGCAATTAAATGCGCTTATATAGCATTTTTCTTGGCTACGAGGTCGGTTAGCAGTGAATCAGCACTATTATTAGAAAAAATCACTTAAATATTTCTGTCAATATTTGTGCTAATTCATCACATTGAAAAGACAATACTTGAATTTATAAATGACCACAGCTTAATTTGCATTGTTAATTTTCATGTATTTTTGAATTTTCATATTTATATTAACGTTTTCATAATGCAATTGTTCTTCCAATATATCAATTGTTTCTCAAATTCTATTGACAATTCTTGTCCAATTTCATCCATTCTATCTTAATCTTTTCAATTGCATTATTTAGTTATTACCTTCCATTCAACAAAATACATTTACAAATTGCAAATAATATATTTAAATATAGCTAGATGTACACATTTACAAAAATTTACCACCGTGCTGACAAAAGTTCAGATAAGAAATGAATTAAATGACAACAACGCAAATACAAAGAAGATAAATGAAAAAAATTAAAAATAATATTGAAAAAATAAGCGTAGAAACTTCTCAATTTCTCAGTTGATGAGAAATTTGAATTAAAGTCACACATTCAACGCGTGTCTAAGACGCGCATTCTACTGTCTACTTACTGAGGAATCTGAAATTTTAGTCTCTTTAAACTCAAGGAGCTCTATCATTGTTTAGTACAGTCATTGATTACGCATGATTCAGTGGTTTGAGGAGGTGAGAGTGAGTACTTGCTGAATTGTTTAGATGCAGTGCAAAAACAAGCTGTACGATTTGGGATAATTACAAATTCATCTGCATATGCTATCTATCTTATTAAAATTCAAATCTCTACAAACATCTCTCCTTTTCCTTAATGACTATATTAAATTAAATGAGTGATCGCAAAAATTAGTGAGTTTAGATAAAAATTCTAATGACTTTCATCACATATCAATTAAATTGTGGAATAATTTAGATTATGAAACGCAAATGGAAAAAAACTATAAAAAATTTAGAAAAAAATTGAAGCAGTTTCTTCTAATAAAACAATATACATTAGGGGACGGTAATACACTTCATGCATTTGAAACATACATCCAATATTGAGCACCTACACAAACATTCACACAAACATTGATAATATTATTATATATTGTACATATTTATTTGTAGTTATTTATTTGTTTATATTTTATTTTTCTTTTGTCATGTGTTAGTTTGTAGAATTTTGTATACATTGAGCAATAAATTTGTTTTGATTCTTATTATTTTCTTACACACCGATGTACATGTGCTCATAGCATCAGCAAACTCTAAAAAAATTTTAACTGAAGGCAATTATGATATTAAATACAATGGGATATTTCACTTTTCTATATATTGCAATTTTCATGAAATCAAATTATTGCAATATATTGCGATCTATATATTTCCCACTTTTTGTATTGCAAATTTATTGAAGTACATTATTTAAAGGTCCTGATAATTATTCTACACTATATTATGTTGAATTTAGAATATATAAAATTTATATAATTTACATAATATATATAATTTATAATATACTTGAAGTTTATTTTAATTTTTTCACAGAAGAATTTTTTGAAATTTTTTTTAAATTTGCTTGTAAACTTAAATTTACTATTGCAATTAAGTCAGTCAGCTTTTTAATACCAATAATTGGAAATATTTTTAACATTTAAGCAATGAGAAATTATTTGATTATTTGGGGACCAAATGCTTAGTTATGTTTGGCCCATAGTTGTAATCGAGTTGAGACCTTCTCGAATCAAATTTGTGAAATTTGATTACAAAATCATTTGTGAAAATTTTGAGATGAAACATTCGGTTGTCCAAAATTAGTTTTGGTGTAAATGACAGTTGCGTACGCAAAAAGGCGACATGGTGGAATGCCCCCGTCAGGTTTTCAACATTGATTTTGATTGGTTAATTCAAAAAAGTTTGCAGCAAAATAATAAAAAAATTAAAAAATATGGTCGTAAAATGCATGTTTAGGGTCTATTATCAAAATTTTTTGAAAGGCTTCGTCCCCCATTTGGTCATTCACTTGATCTTTACTAAGATGTCCCTCCTCGTGAGAAAATCCTGCGTACCACCTGGTAAATGATACAATGCTTGAAATGTATTTGCTATTATCCTTGTGACAATGAAGATTTACATATTCGTGACAACTAGTAAATGTTGGTTTACAAAAGACCAAACAATACTTATGAAAAGGGTCGGGTTTAGATATTACTTCTTCCTAAATATGTATGTGTACTTAAAGGAAATTCATACGAATGTAAATGCTATTTCTATTATTTTTGCATTATATATAACAAACTATTGCAAATAAAACTATTTTTGTACATTTGATTGGTAATGTATAATTTCTATTAATTCGAATCCTCACAACCTGTTTATGTTATATGTTTGATGTAGTAATGCTATTGTCATGAAATTTGGCACAAAGGTACAATGGGATAAAAAGTTTGAAAAAAAATTGAAAAAAACACTGTTATCCAGACATTTTTGTGACGTCAACATTTTTTGCAAAAAACGAATTATAAGAATGCAAAGAGATGTCTTATGTCAAAATGGTTACTATTTTTGAGCAATTTTTAATCTTTTCAAAACACAAATTGTAAGGTCTAGTAATTACGTAATACATATTGATTTCCAGTTATTAATGCTTACGTCAGCATTTTTTTGTTGAAAAAATAGTCATGATTCATTGA
This sequence comes from Hofstenia miamia, assembly GCA_900660155.1. Taxonomy (NCBI): domain Eukaryota; kingdom Metazoa; phylum Xenacoelomorpha; order Acoela; family Hofsteniidae; genus Hofstenia; species Hofstenia miamia. The sequence continues at coordinate 96,718 of CABFPE010000201.1, read as the reverse complement.
CAAAAATGCTTTCAAAATTTTTACAGAATGTGTAAAGGTAAATTAATTGCAGTGTAAAATCGATTTTTATTGCGACATGCATAAAACTAAGCAAAATATTTAATGAGTAAATTTCTACGTTGCAAAAATGTTATATTAGATGGCAATTGTGAGTTTTTATAACGCATTTTGCTAGTTGACATACAGGCTACTAGCTTTACCAAGGTCTCTAGGTCTTAAGGGCATTGATTTTACCAATGATGAACAGTACTCTGCTGGGATATGTGGCGTCCACAAAACATAATTTTCTCCTTCAAATCATCAATTGAAGTGAGATTCATATCAGTAAGATGACTTTTCAGAAGTTTCCAACAGCCTACAATGCAGTTCAAGTCAAGACAGTTCGATAATATTTTACATTGCTTAATTGACACCAGTTTTGAATTGCGACAAGGAGCAGTTATCTTGTGGGAGAATGGTTCCTCCACCATACAATATCATAGAAATCTGCTCTCGAATATAGAGCGTAATAAAGTGTATGATTAAGTAATTCATTTCGTAAAAGACATCTCTGTTAATAAGACTTGATTTTACATATTTGGTCTCAGACTTTTAAGCAGCACTGTGTATAGTTTGTCCGCATAACACATGAACAGAGGACTGTTGAATTGATGAAAAATAGATTAGAATGTAATAATTATCACAGTGGGGATATAGTTTTTGTGTAAAAAATAATATACACTGGGACAGGACGGCGATGAGGCCTTTGAATTGCAATATTTTCTAACTAGTAATACAAATATACCTCAAATATTATTAAATTTCCAGCAGAATGTTTCTAAAAATAGCTGATTTATTTTATTCTAAAGTCACAATATTTTGTGACAAAAATGGGGATCATATGGGACCTGGTATAAAAATTTAATGCCACATACAACTATGAACCAAACATTACCAAATGTTTGGTCCCAATGGCTTTATGATGTCAACGTCAATAAAATAATTAAAATACTAGACACTCTCACTTAATTGATTAATTTCTTTTCAAAGTGACTAATAATGATAAATCTCTAATGTTTGAATCTCTTAGTAATCACAATCAAGACTTTTGTTCTAATCTATACGTGTTATGGAGAGGATCCAGTTTTGAGACTTATCATTTTCAAAGCACTAAGGTATTAAATCGCTGAAAACCACTTAGTACAAAATTTATTGGCACTAATTATTACCTGCTATTAAGCAATCACATCATAGTAATCCAATTCAGACGGCCAGAAGAAATTGATTTTGGAGTCACTGCAATGCCATCGTATTCTTTTTGATTTATATATAAATTGTTTTATGGATTGATTTATCTACAGCAATTGTTTGTAAAAAAACCATTCGTGAATAATACAAGAAATGCAGAATATAACAGACTTCAAATTATCTCCTATTATTGATACTGATAACAATGCTAGTCGGAATATATTCTTTTACCGAGTAACAAAGTATTAGAATTCTTTGCCAGATATTGCGGTAACATCAACATCACTTGAAATAGTTAAAGACCGTTTGCACTGTGTTGATCTTAAGAATTTTTCTATATTCCATTAGAATTTCTAAATGTTAGTGTCTCTTTATGTACTGATTTTCTTTTTGTATACTCGCATGTCAGTGCTGCTGTTTGTGCCAACATCAGACCTTGCAAGCGTAGATTGTACAAATATTTCTTATAATTTGATTTATTATTTTGATATTTTATCATTTGTACAAATTGCTCAACGGAAATATATATATTTATTTATTTATTTATTTATTGAGCTAGCAGTTAGTCACTAATGTATATTTTTTGAAATTTCCAAATCCAATCTAGTAAGTTAAACTAGACAAATTATGATAACACTGAGCGAAAAATTTATATCTTTATACATCAAATTTGTGACACTGTACTGTTAATATATATATATATATATATATATATATATATATATATACATGTATATATAAATATTAAATATATAAATACATAAAACATAACTTTTTAAATGTCGAGGTTGAAGGGTTTGGCAATGACAACAAGGTGCGCATGAATCACACAAAATTTCAAACGTCTTAAATAGAATTTTTAAAAGAATAGGTAAATTCAAATTATGTAAACGAAAATCAAGTTCCTTCCAACAACAAAATTGATGGCAAAGTCAACCTTCAATTTAACTTAAAAGAAGTTTTCATCTGGTGCCTTTTTAGATACGAGTTAAATAAATTGATTGCTAAAAATCATATTACGCAATGAGAACCATATATATATATATATATATATATATATAATCGAAATATTTCGAAATATTTGAAATATGAAACAGAGTTAAAAATTTAGACCGGTTTCGATTACTAGGAATTATCGTCAGTATGACAAATGCAGTAAATAAATATTTTACAATAAACTAGATTTTTAACTGTGTTACATATTTGAAATACATATATATATATATATATATATATATATATGTATATATTCTAAGAAAAAATTGCGTAATAGATATGTTGGCAACACGTGCAAGCTATAAAATCCCAATGTTATATAGAATGAAACACTGGGACCATTTTTAGATAGAGAAATAAACAATAATAAAATCAATAGCTTAATTTACTGTACTGATCAAAAACTCTATCCATTACATATTGATATTCTCGGACAAATTTTCTAAAAAAAATATTTTTCCTAAAAACTACAATTTCTTTATCAGGGAATATGACAATTTCTTACACTGGATCTAGAATATTCAGAAGTTTTTGAGGCAAACAACCTCAAGTGAATTGATAATGTAAATCTAGTTTATGAACCCTTAAACATTGTTTGGATTAAGAACCTTTTTCTCTATGACTATAATAATTCCTTCATTGCTATAATAATTGCGATGCTTAGTGAATCAATATTTCTAATTAAGTTAACTAAAAATGAGCCTCAATTCAGTGAAAAATGTGAAAATTTAGATATTCTGACTTTAAACGTCTTAACTATAATTGAATGTAAGGAGGGACTCGTTCACCATTTTGGGAGATTCTTTCTAAATGTATTACTGCATGCTTTAACAATACTTTGAATTGCAAATAATACTTGAAAATGGAAAACTATCAAAGTTCAGTTTTTCATTACTAATAGGCAGAGAGAGTCGTGAAAAGAAGATCACTTCTGGGTGCACCAATTTGAACACCAACAAGATTTATCATATGATAATGGAACATTATAACGTTTGACTTAATGCAAATATAATAAATGAAAATATTTATTGAATATGCACTGCAGCATATTGAAAGCAAGTTTAACGTATCATATTTGCGCATGTAATGTTATTTAAGAAAATAAATTCGTTCGACTAAAATATCAAGTTTCGTAAAATGTAGAATACGAGTAGTGATGTCAACGATTGTTGGTAATTTAGACCGTATATATATACAGTGCAACCAATGATTTGCATCATAAGGTATCTTGAAATTAAAATATTGACAAATAAAATGCAACATGTTTCAACAGACTAACAAATACAAGTGTATCGTAAAGTGAATAAACTGGGTGGAACCACGGTTTGCATGTTTAAATCAGGACCTGTTTAAAATATGCTTTAAACACTGTTCACAACAACTGCTTTTGCAGTCTTTTTTAAATGTTTTTCTTCGAATTTATATAAGAAAGCTTGGAAAGTAAGTTTTATTTTTTAACCGATTTTCTATCGCAAAATAGCAAAACTTGCGGTTGCTGAAGTACGTGAAACGAAAAATTAAGGTTAAGTTTATCAAAATTCAATTTTTGCTACTATATGTGTTTTCGTACCTTGAGCTGGTTCTGTCCAGACGCAAAAATACATTGTTTTTTTTGTAAAAATAGCGTTTTGTCAACCCTGGGGAAACTGTATTTACTTTGAAATGTTACAATTTGAATGTAAACAACAGCATTGTTTGTGCAACAAAACGAATTATTTGTTCCCAGATGGCACAATTGGGCAAGGTATTAATAAGTTTAACACTGAATCAGTCAAATTAACGCTTACAAACTTCAGTAATCATTCACAAAATTTCTGACACTATTTACTTAAATTGACAAAAAATCTCTCAGAACTTACAATGAATTTTTAAATTTTTTATTTTTAAACTGTAGCTTAGTTTGTTAGCATATTTGTTGTATTTTTGTATATTTGTAAATATGTATATATATTGCAAATATAAAGTGCAAGAAAATATGGAAAAAGAGATTAACTGAAATAAAGCTATTGAAGTGTTAAAAGCATATGCAAGCCGAGATAAATGCGTAGTTCGAGTTATATAAGGAAAATGTTGTACGTGTACGGTTACTCTTTTGGAAAAATTTCAATTAAAACAATATTACACTTGATTTCTAAATATAATTTTGTATTTAAATTCCATTCTACAAATAGCCAAAGAAACAAATTTGAAAATTTGTAAAAAATTAGATAATTTAAAAAATATAGAAAACGCTTACAGCCATTACTTTTTAATATATCTCCACATCATGAAAAAAACATCTCTAATCTGAATATAATTCCAACAAGAAAACGGTATGAAGATGTGGACCCGCAGCAAAACACCACTCAAAATTTTTATATTTATCAAAGCACTCTATGGGCAGAAAATATGCTGGTATATGCGCACTTCATCATATTAATCTAATTTTAAGGATCTATTTGTTTTTGCGAATTATAAATAATAAACTAGCTGGTGGCAAAAGAATTTTGTTTAGTACTGCATTATTATATTAAGATGTTTAAACAGAATTTAATTCATTTATGCTAAACCATTAATTAAGTTATACCATCTTCGTCTTTTCCAGACTTGAATTTAATTGAACTCATAATTCGTCGCTAAATAATGACGTTGCTTGTAACAAATGTCCCTTTTTTCTAGTATTAATAATCATATAAAGAAATAAAACATTTATCGATATCGACAAGCATAATGCTAAGGAAAGCCTTACATTTCAATTATTTAATGAAGATTTTATCATGAGATATCTTCTAGTCATAGGGTTAACCATTGAAACTTATCCAAGCCTTCATCAAAATAATTATTATTGGTGAAATAATTCTTTTGGTGATTGATTATTCGGTATAAAATTTCAGAAAAATGTTACCAGAGTGATTAAAACCAGCTTATTAGCTCATTTTTGAAAATTAACTGCAAGCAATTTTGTTAGTTTAGATTTAGTATTTTTATGTTCACAACTTAAAACATTTTTGAAATGCTAAATAAGTAAACAAATAAACTGTAACTACGTTTGAACAGCTTATACTATTAATTGGATATAATTGGGGTTTTTGATTCAAATAAATCGTGTCATTCGTTTCAATTACCGACCCAATATTAGAAATTACATTTATTACACAGATACCCAATTCCTGATTCGTGCTATTTTCATTTAACAGCGTTTTATCGTTAGCAGTTAATTCGTTTACATAATTTTTGGAATATGACAACCATATAAAACCATGTCGAGCATGTTATGTGAATTGTTTCTCAATTTAAGTTTGATTAATATAAAAGTAGTGGTGGGTCTGCCAGTATTTTTAGATCAGTTTATTAGGATTAATCAAGTCAGACCAGGTTCTATTAAAGACATGCAAATGCAAACTGATAAAAGGTTAGGGTTTTGCTAGGTACGAATTTCCATTAAGTTTGAAATTTGGTGTGTCAAATTCTTAGTCTCCATTTTTAGAATTCAATAGTTATGCTGATATATCAGTAGTATTGCTTTGCAATACTTAAAATTCCTCTTCTGCAGCAAGACCTTCTACTGTGCAGTAAATCAGTATACATTGCAATTTGTTGATTTCCCCACAGATTCGTCTCCACCATTCGTTTTCCACCATTGCAAGATAAGAATGAGAGTCGACAGTGGCAGATCTTCCATTTTCTTCGAAGAAATAAAGTCCAATTATCCCAAATTTGGACAGTGCGCACCAAACCCTAACTTTTAGGGAAGCAAGAGGTCTCTAGTGAAGTTCTCTTGGATTGCTTTTCGCCCAATATCGAAAGTTTTACTTATTCACAGATCCACAAAGGTGGAAGTGGGCCTCGTGATTGCTGAAAAAATGTGGACATGGACATTGCAATTGAATGCCTCCAGGCAGAGCGTCTCGGTGAATTTTCGACAGCTGCTTTAACTAGGGCCAGATTTTCCGATTTTCTTACAGTTATTGGTCTTCCAAAACTACTAGGTCTTCTTATGGAACCAGTTTCTTCTAATGCTTTAACCCAACGTCTGATTGCCCTGCCATCAGGAATGGGACCGTGACGTGGAATGTTGAAGTGCAGACGGAAGGCGCGCTTGGTGGCAATGAAACGTGCGCACTGCAAAACCGCAATGGCCACCCGACCAAGGCATGGCTGATACTGAAAACGGCGGTGCTTGATGCTCAAAGCGAGACCACGGCCATCTTACCATCACTATCACAGCCCCTTTACGCGCCATAGTCCATACCTTTTCGTTGATTTAAAATATAAACTGTATCCCTAATCACTCTACAGTATTTTTCCTCAAAATTGTCGAAAAATGTGTGAATTTAAATATGTAAAATAATAATTGTGTTTTCAGTGATATCAACCAGCAATGTCATTTAGTATGTCTATGTGAATGTAAATATTTGATTGCGAAAGTAAATTAAAGTAGGGGCAAAATATTTTATTGTTTTCGAAAATATAAAAGCAGCAATCTTAGAAAAAATTACTAACTTTTAGCCGGACATTATGTTTGGAAAAAGAATTTCATAGTACGTACATTGCATTAGGCATCCATTACTTTCCTTTTTATATTGTATAATCAGAAATATAATAATATTAATAATAATCATATATTAATTATGTCTTGTCTATTGTTCTGAATACTTTTTTTATAAATAAAAAATGATAATTCATTCCTTCGCCAATGTATTACTGTTTTCTTAATGACTCTTATTGCTTTTTTTTCTAACTTTTATTAGTGATCTTAGCTTTCTAATAAACATTTTCTAATTATCCGCCTGCGCACTGTGTCCTAAGATATTATTTTTCAACTAGTGGATAGTCTTCGCATGTTCATGAAAAGTTATTATTATAATTAGTATGAAAAAACTATGTAAAGTACCACAAAAAATGTATTTAACATTTTATAATTATGGTAGATTTGATTTCATTAGCAGACTAGTCTTCTGCTTAAATTATAGATACGTTTTACTGCAATTTATGGACACATAAATTGACTGAAATTGCTGCTATTTATTATTTTAAAAAGTATCAACATTTTCTACAGAATCACATTTCTCAACATTGCAATTTGATAGGGCTGATATTTTTGCAAAGTTTACATATCATAATCCAATCCTTATAATTATTTTGCACATGCAATTTTTCATTATGCTCTCGTCTATGCTATGCTTCGGCAAGAAAATTATTATAATACTGCACAACTTTTGCTTAATGTATTGTCCCTTATCCTTTAGCTTCAAGTTCTTGATACTCTCTTCTTCCTGCTCTTCATTTTTTAGCTTATATTCAATTTGCTTCTTCTTATTCTATACGTTCTGTTCCGTCTGTTGTTTTTCATCAAGCATGCACTCACATAGTTCGCTCTTATAATTAATTCTTCATTCGAATAATAATAATAATAATAATAATAATAATCAATGACTTTATTTAGCCGCTGAAGGCATACACAACAAGAAATAAAAACAAGTCAAGTTTTACGGCAGCAAGGACAGTCACAGGAGATGAAATAGGAGCAAATGGAAGAGTAGGAGAAGTTGGAGAAGGGCTCAGCAAAGAGGAAAGCCATCAAAGATTTCTTGAAGCTCGGCGGCGGAGAAAAGAAATCAATCGCTGTTGGAGGGTTGCGGGTCAAGATGTAATTAGCAGCAGTACAAGCACGATTGAAAAACGAGTGAAGGGTGCGATGTTTCTTTGTACGGCGAATGGAGAAGGTGACAACATCATCAGAGCGAGTGCAGCAGGAATTAGAGAACTGAATGAAATCAAAAGGATCAAGATCCAATTTGCGAGTCAGTAGTCGATTGAACAGAAGGAGATCACAGGCATGGAAGTAGAGTGACAGCGGGAGAGTGGAGAATTTCAGAAGGGCGTCTTTGTATGGCAAGGGAGAGATACATTTGAAGGCACGCTTCTGGAAACGTTCCAGAGTGGAACAAGGAATGGGAAGAGAGATGCATAGAGGAATGGACTTGAACAAAGAGAGTTTCACAGCAGCCGTGAAAGGAAACATTACGCAAGAGGGTTAAGAGTGAGGAACTAGCTTTGCGGAGACGTAAGGACACTTGGCCAGATCAATTTAAGTTATCAGCAAATTGAACTCCAAGATGAGTATAATGAGGGGAAAAGTTCACAGGAAAAGGAAGATCATAAGGAGGAAATACAGAAAAGGAAATACCACATGTCTTGCTTGGGCTAAAATAAAGACGGTTAACAGAAGGCCAAGTAGACAAAAGCTCAAGATCCGAGGTAATATTGGAGGGCAAAAGAACTAACAAAGTTGAAAATCGCGGTGTCATCAACATACAGTAAACAGGATGAGGTGAGGACAGATTGAGGGAGGTCGTTGATAGCAATAAGGAAGAAGAGAACAGTAAGCACGGAACCTTGAGGAGCACCACTAGAGACAAGAGCAGAGGAAGAAATAGACGAGTTGAGTTTGACACAATGACTACGTATAGGATTGATTGAGAAAACAGATATAATAAATAACTAATTGTTGTCGAGACCTGTATAATTGACAAAGTAAATAAAAGTCAATTTGCTAAAATAAGTCTAGAATGTTGAGAAAACTAAAGAAACATATTTTAAATTGTGAAAAATTACTGTTCGCAATATAGTTAAAAATAATTTTAAATTAATGTTAGTTACCTATTAACACGATTAACTGATATACGCAATTCACAAAAAGTTAAAGCAACGTCGGAGACTCAGATCTGCTAAAAATGCTTGCTTCAAAAGGCGCCTACATGCAAACTAGGGTCGAACGATCGCTTTGCAAAATGCAAAAACAATATGGTCAAAAACCGAAATTTCGGAAGAAAACAGCCAGCCATATTT
>CABFPE010000201.1:61155-86664 GCA_900660155.1 Hofstenia miamia | reverse complement strand
ATATATATATATATATAATTAAATGATATTTTGCTAAGACTTAGCATATTATGAAAGATTTATTCCGCAAACATGTTTCGCTACATACGTATAGCTTCGTCAGTGCATATATAGAGTATAGAGGGAAAGTTTAGAAAAGTTTAAGAATGCTAACATGGTTTAATTATAATAAAACAACAACGTAAAAACTTTTAAATAGACAATTAAACCATGTTAGCATTCTTAAACTTTTCTAAACTTTCCCTCTATACTCTATATATGCACTGACGAAGCTATACGTATGTAGCGAAAGATGTTTGCGGAATAAATCTTTCATAATATATATATATATATATATTAGTTGTTGTAAGGAAAATATTTTTTAGTTGCAAAATGGCTCTATAAAGTTAAAAAAACAGGGTACAAGCCCTCCATTTGGCTTCAAAAACGTCATAAATATGCATTTTTATACAAATTTTGCAAACTATAATGCTCCTTTGAAATGCTTTTTAAGAATATGGACGATGATGTACATCTTCCACATATATTTTGTATTGATGTCGACAAGAATTATAGTTGCAGGAAAGAGCTGAAATAGTTAAACTAGTTAAAAATATCATGCTGGGCAAAAAGTTAACAATACCTGCTATATTTTGAAAAACGACCAAAAGCAACCACAGCGATGCATTTATTTCCAGTAAAAGTAGCAAATGATACAAGACTTACTTAGCGAGCACTTTATCAAAACCAATCATCCAAAGTTACATAATTCAAAATTTAATTGCTCCTCATTTTTCGGCCAAAACCACTGATATACGCTAGGGCATAGAATGTGCAAGACTTCTGCAATAGTCAGTTGATATCTTTTGGCACCATACTTGCTTTATTTTATCTTTCAAGTCTTTTAGTGATGAAGGGCGCAATGCACCAACCTTTTTCTTAAGCTCAGCCCAACATTATTAAATTTGTACTGTAAGCTTCCAAAATATCTGGAACAATTTGAAGGAAAATTGAACCAACAAATGCAACCTAAATACACAAAAATCGTTCACTATGCGAATAATTTTGAAATTGAATGGTTCCCAGTTTTCTTCGCAACTCTTTTACTATTACTATATTTAATATATTTTCAGTAGAAATGCTTTGCAGTAAAAAGCTTGTTAGTTAAAACTCACATGTGATCAGGGTATTAGATATTTAAACATTCAAAAATGCGCCATCTTGCGACTTCACTGTTTTATGGCCTATCTTAATACAGCAGTCATTTTTTGCAGTAAATATATTGGTATTACTTATCATTTCATTCCCTAGGCATTGTAATTTTAGGCTTATCTCTAATGTGAATATAGTCATATCAATTTTAGTTTTTAAAGTTTTTAACATATAATTTTGACTGACAATTTGTAATTTTTTATTTTTATTAAATAATTGTGCATAGCCCTCTAGCAGAAATCAACGGCTTATCAGCTTATCATTTGTTTATGTAGCATGATTATCAGTCTATCAAATAGCATTACCCGTTGATTAACAGATTTGTTTTGCAATATTTCAGATTGTGGTGCAAATTGTCATGATTTCGTCTTATTTGTTGCGCTAGAAGTGACATATACATTCTACACTGTATAGAAAGCATGCATTTTAATGCTATATTTTTACTTTGCATGTAGATACAACTCTTGTCTTTCGTGTCTATAGAATGAGCCGAGAGTTAAGTCTTTTGAATGGTTCTTCCACTTGGCTGAAGACCATAATTCTTTAAGAAGTCTGGATTAACTTATTATTATGAATTAAATGAATATTCACTTGTTTTACTAGAGTTTCTGCTAAAAGTCAACAAGCAAGGAATTCTATATACTTCTACTTTGATTTTATAGGCACATGAAGTTTCTATTTTCAGACATGTTAGTCAACTTTGGTGTCCCAATGTTCTTTCCGAATTAACAAAAGCAGTTTCTGCTTGTCAACATTATTCAGCATATATGCATAGCTTGCAAAATATCAAATTGTACTCTTTTTGAAAAGACACTTTAACCAATGTAGAAATCAGAGTCAAAGGGCATATCTTCATGTGCATTTATTTACAACTGTGCAATATCCTCAGATCCAAAAATAGCACAATAAGCTTCTAAAATTATTGGAACGTTGGGGGAAGCAATAAGCTATTAGTTCTGGGTCAGACAACAAATATGCATGCCTGGGTTATCATCAAATCCCAGACTCAAACATGACATGAAATCCCCAAGGAAAGCTTATTGGACTGGAATAAACCATATATAACATACAATCAAGTTTAAATAATGCTATATCACAAAAGCACATACAATTACTAAGAAATATATTGTTATTCTTCAATCTAGCAAAGATGAATTTGTTTTTGTGTAAGCGGTTGTACATAACCAATGTTTTTCCGGCCCTTTCTTTCTGTCACATTAATGACCCAATATCAATATCGGTCTGGATATAGTGAAACTCTTTCAATTAGCTATTACACTCTGATCATTGAAATTACCAGATTTGCGGTTGTACGAGTTTTTTTCACACAATAGCCAACTTTTGCGTTACACAACAGGCATAACAAAACACAACATAATAGATTAAACATGAGATTTAATGATATCAAGTGCTTACCCTTTCTTCTTATAACAAATGTTAACCAAAAAACAAAATATAGCTTTTCTATTATTAGAATGAGAGCAATAAATATAACTTTGGTACATGACCAGTACCAGACCAGGTCTAACTTCTAAACTTCAATTGGGACCTGAGAAAATTTTTTCAAATTTGATTTTTTATTGTACTATATTTGCAATAATATTGTATCTGCTAAAACATTTCTGTAGTATCTCAATTCCATATTTAATTTGATTAATAATGACAAATTTAGCACATTTATTCTCATTACAGAACCAGAAATAAATTTACGGGACTGAGACCAGGGAAAACGACACCAAATTTTACAAGACAGGGCCGTATCCGAGACTAGAGAACTGTCAAATCGACGGGGCTTATGCAGGACAGGGATCGAAAATGTGTGGCCACGCAGGCCTCTATTTCAAATATAATTCCAGCAAGTATAGATTTTCATCATAGACTTTCCATTTAAATCTATCATAGCGTGCAGAAGTCATTCCGGCTATGCAACTTGTTAAGTTTCTTGTTAAGCAGAGAAAATATTATCGGACAGAATTTCGAAAAAAGGAAGATGCATGATTCAAAAATACATGAAAGTGAAAAAAGTAATGTATAAACTTGTTCTATTTCGCATTTGTATTATTTTGTTGAGACATTCGCTAAAATATGAAAGAATATTTTATTACACCAGTGTTGAATGCTGCTTGCAGGGGCTGTGGTAGTGATGCTAATATGGGCATGGTCTCGTTGTGAGCATCAAGCCCCGACCCCCGTTTTCAGTACTAGTCATGCCTTGGTCGGGTGAGTATCGCGGTTTTGTAGTGAGCACGTTTTTTTGAAAATAACCGTTCTATCATTGCCACCCAGCACGCCTTCGGCCTGCACTTCAACATTCCATGTCACAGTCCCATCCCTGATGGCAAGTTAATCAGACATTGGGTTAAAACATTAGAAGAAACTGGTTCCATAAGAAGACCTACTAATGCTGGAAGACCAAGAACTGTAAGAATACCGGAAAATCTGACTCTAGTTAGAGCAGCTGTTGAAAATTCACCAAGACTCTCTGCCCGGAGGCAGTCACTTGCATTGCCCTTGTCTGACAGATCTTTAAGGCGAATATTGCATACCGATTTTTCGTTCCATCCATACGAAATACTGATTGTTCAAGAATTAAAGCCCACTGACTTTGAATTGCGCAAGAATTGTTGCCAAGAGATGTTGAGCAGAATATCCGAACGGTCAACTTTTTTCAGCAGTGACGAGGCCCATTTCCACCTTTGTGGATCTGTGAATAAACAAAACTTTCGGTATTGGGCCGAAAGCAATCCAAGAGAACTTCACCAGAGACCTCTCCATTCCCCAAAGTTACGGTTTCGTGCGCAATGTCCAAATTTGGGATAATTGGAACTTATTTCTTCGAAGAAAATGGAAGATCTGTCACTGTCAACTCTCAACGTTATCTTGCAAAGTTGGAAAACTTTTTCGAACCGAAATTGCAAGAATTGAGTGAGGAGACGAATTTGGGTGACAACTGATTCGAGCAAAATGGAGCAACAGCTCTACTGCTCAAGTTACATTGGTGAAATTGCAACAGAATGTTCCAGCTCGCATCTCCTCTCTGAGGGGTGATGTCGTGTGGCCCTCATGCTCGCTTGATCTAAACATTTGGACTACTTTCGGAGAGAATATCTGAAGGAAAATTGTTCAGAGCTCTTCCATAAAATTTGGATGAATTGAAAATGCGAATTCGAGAAAAAGTCGGTGCAATGCCCCTTGAAATGTGCCGAAGAGCAACGGAAAACTTCAGAGGTCGCCTTCAACTAAGCATTGCTACAAATGGCCAACAATCTACCCAGTGCAATTAAATAAAAACGATTAATAGTGGTTAAAGTATAATATCATTTTCTTCCATCCTAACAAGATTTAAATTTTCTTTATAACTAAAAAACTACTAAAAACGATGTTCAAAAGGTGAGACAACCTCAATTTATCTATACTGTATATTCGTGAAAACATGTTAAGCTTTTTTTAAACTATTCAATAGTAAAGTGTAATCCAAATTTTTCAAATTTGTTTGGATAATTTAGTCTTTATGCTTAAGATTCCTAAGTATTATATTTTAGCTATTTTTCTGTAATGATGTTGAATGGTGACATTCATATTACTTTTCAATCTTTTAGTTAATACATTTGAAAATATAAATCATAAAATGATGATCAGATTTTTTCCATTGAAAATTTTGAATGTTGGGATTTTAAAACTGCACACAACATGTTGTCTTGTGTACACAACACTCAAAAGCAAGCCACAAATACATTTTGCACCCATGATGTATTTGTAGTTAGATGTGCTTTCTTACCAATTAGGTTTCAGCAAATAGACAAGAATGTTAAACATTTCATACAATTAAAAGATCTGATAAGCGAGTTATCATGAAATGCAAATAAATTAATAAAATTTAAATAAATAAATTTGAATAGCACTGCAGTAAGCTTCAGTGAATATGACTGAATCAGACATAAAGATTTCTGAACACAATACCAAAACAAATTACAATGAAGATCCTCTCATATATTCAATAAATGAGGTTCCACCTCTTCCAATATCGATTCCATTAGCATTACAGCAGTTTGTGACAATGTTTGGAGGAACACTTGCAATGGCATTAGTGATAAAATCCATTCTTCACATTCCCAAGGAAGATGATGCCTATGTTACTCATTTAATAGGAACACTTTTGTTTACAGCAGGTTTGGCAACATTCATACAAGTTACATTTGGTATTAAGCTCCCCTTAATCCAGGGTGGATCACTGGGCTGTGCCCCTGCAATTCTCTCAATTGTTGCAAAGAACAGTTCAGCAAATGAAATTAATCAGAATAACACTCACTGGAAAGAAGATTTGTCTGAAGCTCAGGGTTGCCTTATTGTTGCCTCAGTTTTGCAAATTATCATTGGTGTAACAGGGATGGCTGGGTATTTAACTAAATACGTTGGACCTTTAACTATTTGTCCATGTATCACCATCATTGGAATTTCTTTTTTTCAGGTTTGTGTCGAAAAGGCTAAATCAAGCTTACTTCTAACTGTTTTCACTAGTTTTTTTATGATAATAGTATCTCAATGGATGAGTAGGCTAAAATTACCTTATATAAAAAGAGGTCTTAGAGTATTTGAAATGTTTCCAATATTTATTTCTATGGCAGTATCGTGGGCAATAGCATTTCTTTGTACATATCTGAATTTGTTTTCTGAAAATCCACTGGATGATTCCTATGGAGCGAGAACTGATATTAACACAGATATTTTAATCGAATCAAAGTGGTTCTATATGCCTTATCCATTTCAATTTGGTTTCCCAAAATTTAGTACAGTAGGCATTCTTGGTATGTTTGTGGGAGTGCTAGCAAGCATTTTTGAATCTCTTGGTGATTACACCACTTGCGCTAGAATTTGTCAAGAACCTCTTCCTACAAGAAAGAAGGTTGATAGAGGAGTTCTCGTAGAAGGCATTGGAAATATTTTAGGCGCAATAATAGGATCTGGTTTGGGAAACACAACTTATAGTTCAAACATTGCGGTTATTGGCATCACAAAAGTAGCAAGCTTACGTGTCATTCAGATCTGCGCCATTATCATGCTCATTCTGGGTTGCTGCAGTAGATTTGCGGCAGTTTTTGCACTTATCCCTGATCCTGTTGTTGGTGGAATTTTCTTCTGTATGTTTGGAATGATTGCTTCTATAGGACTGGCTTGTCTGCAGACAGTGAATTTGAATTCCTCAAGAAACCTGATTGTTCTCGGTTATTCATTGATCATGGGAATAGGCCTACCATACTATGTACAAATAAATCCACACAAGCTCTACATCAATACCTACATCGACGAAATCCTAAAATCATTACTTGTTAATGGAATGTTTGTTGGAGCAATAATTGGTTTTATATTAGACAATATTTTGCCAGGGTCGAAAAGAGATCGTGGCTTTCAAGTTAACGATGTTATTAGAGATAGTGAAATCTATGATGACAATGTTTAAGTTTTGCAGTAAAATTTATGCTAAGATAATGTCAACTACATAAACAACAAATTTCCTATAATCAATAAATGCTAATCATATGGAAGCACTGTGTTATAACCAGATTCATTTCGAGTTTATCCTCAAATTGACTATTTTTTTTATATAGAATAGAATAGAATTTCTTATTAAGTGTAGTACATTGCCATATTTATACACATCAACAAAAGCTGCTAATACTACACTTAATGCGTCAATAACAACATAAAATACACAAAAACTATGAAAACATAATAACAAAAAACATGGATTCGGAATTATCAGTTTACCCAGTTTATTGTTAATTAATGATATCTCTTAAAAAACTGGAATACTTTCCATGATGTAGAACCTATTTTAGGGATATATTGTTTAAGGAGGTAGTTATTAATTTGATTTTTAAATTTAATTCGCTTTTTGATTCGCTTTATTTCAATTGGTAAGTTATTCCATAGATCAACTGCTGAGTTTAAAAATGAATTTTTAAGAAAATGCTTCTTGAACTTCACTGTACTGAATTTGGATGTCCTCGAATGATAAGTTGAACACGCATATAGATATAGAGGAAATTGCAGTAAGGTGAGCGCTGGTTTGAGATATCCCAAAATTTTATAAATGAAAAGTATATTATGAAATATGAAGCATCATTAATACAAAATAAACGTTTTTAATTTGAAGTAGAATAATTTTCGTCATAAACTTTAGCTGCCCATTTGATTTGTGAATCAAATTTATTTATTAATGAGTGGTTTATGTTATTAAATAAGATATTACAGTATCTTTAATGACTAAATACTAGAGAGTTAACTAACATTAGTTTCATTTTTGCATTTATAAAATTTGCTACATGTGAAATGTTTTAATCTCATATTGCAATTTTTCGTAGTATCTTTTAAAAGAACGGAGCATTCTTTTTCAGTAGTTATTGCTGTGTCTGACGTACTTACAAGGTATTCACTATTGTTCAATAAAAATTAAGATTCTTAGAAAAGTCTTTCTCCATAACTAGGGTCATGAACCCTAAGAGCCATTGGAGCTCCAACTAACTTTAATTGCTTATTTTTATGCATATAAACAACTCAGAACTATTCAAAAGCGTCGTGTGAAGTCAGAGATCGCGGAGCGGAAGGCCTTCAGATTCGAGACATCTTTATTACTTTAAGTTAGAGGCACTTAACACCTTTTTCAAGACGAATCACAAATTTGAAAATTTCTGCACTTCTTAAGGTTTACCTAATTCAAAATGTACTATTTTAATCCTTCCAAAAACTGCAAACATCAGCAAAGTGATTCTAGATCTTGTGATAACACATTCCCAGAATAATTTTTCAATATTTCCATATTTTTCTATGAATTTTCACATCTTTTAATAAATCTTAGGATTATCAGTTTTTCAGCTCGTCCATAATGTGAACCGAAACTATAACTCGGTTGAGTTTGTTAATAAACAAGATTAGTCGATTGGAATTGGAATTTAATTGGATTGCAATTGGATATTGGAATTGTATTTGAATATGTTGGAAAATTAGGTATTGTTTGCATTCCAATTGGACTTTTATTGGAATATTCTTACAAAAATTTCTAAAACATTACGCTGTTTTCTATAATATAGTTTTCAAAAAAATTATTTATACCATTGAAGAGCCACTCCCCCGGAGCGCCCCTCGAAATAATTGCTTTCGATACGGGTCTGGTAATAATCTGAATGTAATATCGTCATATCTTGATAACTAATTGCAATATTGACTCATAATCATGTGAGCATAGTAATCATAAAATTTGTGTTTACAGTATTATTGTGTTTTTTTCATTTTAATAGGACACAATATAAATTAATTTAAGATGCATTAGTTGCATGGCTAATTATGTCCCTAAATGGGATTTCATCGAAATTCTGTCATGATATGATGTACATACATATATCTCGTCTGACATTAGTTAGAATTGCGAATGGGTAGGGTTTGTCCATAGTTGGTGTCATTTTATGACAATCTATTATCAATTGATCTAGGTTATTGTTTCCAAATGCTCAATATACTATGTTATACTTCCTTTTTCTCGAAGAAATTTGCTTTTCCTGCCAAAACAAAGGCAGCTAATCTACTCCTAGACATGTGAATTTATTTAAAAATTATTGATCACAATATATATGTGCTTAGACAAGTTTTCTTCTGTCGTGCTTATACGTTTTGAGTTAGACAGTCACAATATTTGCTGAAAGATCTCCAGTTGGGTTGGGATTCGTTTGGCACCATGGGGATCCCTATCGGAGGGATGGAGATGAACTTTGGTCACATGAGTTTTATGGAGACGTGTGGGCCAGTGATATGTTTCTAAAAGACGGATAATTATATGTTATTAACCAACGACATCCCCCTCTATTAGAATGTAATTTCTATTATTTCTGTTCTTCCATCTATATAACATGAATTACTATAATTTTAGGTATACTGCAATGTATACTGTATTTTCTAATAACTAAGAGTTTGGAGCTTAGATGCTCAAGATGCAGATGTGTGGACAAGTGTCAATCAGGAGTCGTAGGTCTAGGGGAACTAAACCACCAGGTCAGAAGCTGCTTCTGAAGCTTGTTTAATGAAATGGTATCTTGTTATTAATTAAGTTTTTTGAAAGATAAATTCTTTCAATATGATTGGGAGCTAGATGTTACATTATTTGCGATCAAACAGTTTTCACCTTCGGTGTTTGAATAATAAGAATATAAGTCATTGGCTTCTTCTGCGGTGAGTTGAGTAAGTTGGAATTTTAGTGAAGACGTGTCCTTCTAATACATGTATATTGCATCTTTAAGAAATGCATCTATGCACCATGATGAGCTTAAACATTTGTAAAACATAAACAAAAAAGTATTGTATGCAAAAATTTTTATAGCTCATAGGATATTAAGAAATAGGTCACACTCCCGGTTTAAAAAATGCCTGCCGATCCTGCGAGAGTGCTTCCTCAAGATTCTAAGGGGGAGCATACTCTAGAACTGACATTTGATTTGGAAACAAAAAACTAGAAAGATTAACAGAAAGGTTTCCGCCATTGAGAGTTATGTTGATTGACTGTAGCATCTTGTACATGAATTTTAGCTTCATTACTTCCCAGAACTTCTTCAAATAAAGCCAATGCATTTGTTCTGTAAAAATCATTCTGTTTTTCTCCTTTTCCCTTACCGTATATTCCGGCCATTAGGTCGACCCCCTTTCAGAGGCCAAAATTTAGTGAATTTAAGGTTGCTTGGTCCTATAAGTCGACCCCCCATGTCAGCAATTATCACATATGTCCGAAGCCTAATTTTTAGGTAAAATCCAACAAATATGATGGATCTGACGAAGATTGGCCGAGACGCGAAGTGATCACTGGAAAATGAAAACCCAATGACGAAGTGATCAACTGGAAAATGAAAACCCAAAGACGAAATAAAACATTGTTATACCGGTATGTAGTTTAGTTTCAGTTTTAAGATCATTTTAATATTTAATATACCTAGATAGTTATGTTACATTAAAAAACAATTAAATTAAATATTTTATTCATAGAAAATAATTTTATTTCGTTTCGCCTTGAAGTTTGTGTTTTAGTAGCTTTCGGGTTTTTCCACCATCACGTCATGCATTTCCTTGTTCAACCTGAAAAATCAAGCTTGAGAATATTGCCCCGGCCATTAAGTCGACCCCCAAAATTTTATGGTATAATCTGAGCCTAGAAAGTCGACTTAATGGCCGGAATATACGGTATATTTTTACTAGCAAAATCCCGCCCTTAATTATTCCATGCAACAAAAATATGTGCATAATGCTGAAATGTTAAATTAAATCAAAAAACATGTTATGTATGTTGAATAGAGTATTTGAATTAGCCAACTTCAATTGGAATTCAATTGGATTCCAATTTTAAAATTCTAGAATGTTTATATTAGATTGTATTTGACAGAAATATCTGTCAAATGAGCAAGCCTGGAAATGGTACAGAATAAGTGATCGAAAGAATATTATCCTACGTTCAAATGGCATAAATTTTCCAATTTTCTTTATTAATTTGTTTACTTCGTCCTCACTATTCTATTTACTATCACCCTAAACACTTCAGTTATGGTGATTCCAGAATGACGTTATTAAATATCTTAGTATTTTCTAATGGTGATCTTTTAGTTACTCTAAATATAGTTTTTTTCATATTAAGTTTTAATAAATTTTTATTAAAGAATGATTGCATTTTCTTATAATGTTAAAATATCATTGCAATTAGTGAGAGTATCATCTGCAATCTGTACATGATTACTATTAATGTACTGATCCATAGCATTTATATATAACTTCAATAGTAATGCACCCACTACTGATCCTTGCAGGACTCCACGGTTGAGTTTTCTTCTTTGAATTGCTTAAATACCTATTTAATAATTCTACTCAGGAAGCATGAAAATTATATATCTGCCTTTACCAATAGAATGGTTTATTGAGTTAAATGCTTTTGAAATATTTAATGATGCTATAGACCTTTATTTTCTTTCATTTAGAATTTTAACCTCCATTTTTCAAAAGCATAAAGTAAAGCATTATTTGAAGAGCTACCTTTAAGAAATCCAAACTGATGTTTTGATATTAATTCATTTTGTTTCACATATAGGTTAATTTATGGATTTTCTACACGCCTCAAATACAGTCAGATGTATGTCGATTTGCTAGTTCATTCTTCTCAAGAGCTTGACACTAACAGATCAATCTCACGAAAAGCAATGCAATTGGAGTGATGTGTCAATCTGCTTATTCTTGTTCACATGGCTTTTGGAAGTTCTGCAAAAAAAACATCCGTCAGAAGTTCATGAAGTGTAATATCATGTCACAAATGAACTGTTTGTAGATATTTAATAAATGATCAAGTTGAGGTGGCCCTGGAACTTAAAGTTTGAGGTTTCATTGATATTTTCAAACTACTGTATTTGATTAAAATTATGCTAAATTTACAAAATATTGCTGTTGTTGCTCCCAAAATGGATCTCATATGCTATGATTCTTCTAGCTAATTGTTTAGTGGAAAACCAATATAATCTTTAGCATAAGTACATTGGAATTGGTAAATTGTAATAGCTTGTTTTCTACAATTCGTTTCTTAATTTCTCATTGACAGGTACAAATCAAACCTTTTCTTTAAGCATTGGATATTCTTCTTAGCTCTTTCATTATGTACTAAATGGTTAATCCTATATATTGAATATTTTTTGTTGTTTTGTTCTAAGTACAATGTCTTTTCTACGCCTATTGACTTAACATGTCTCAACCATTCAGCTAACCATTTTGAAAGAATGTCTACTTTAATTGTCAAATTATTTGTAAACTAATGTAAATGCGCTGCTATATTCAAATGGAGTTATTCTGGCTAACAGTTTATGTAGTATTTAGTACTTTGCAAATAAAAATAATTGCACAGCATATAACAAAGCGTCAGTTATTGACCTACTGTTTTTGTAGGCAATTTGATAACTTTCTAGGTTGACCTGAATGCACTGAACGAATATTTAAAACAATTATTCAACATTCTGGTCAATATAGAAATAACAACGATGGGACGAAACTTGTATACATTTTCAGAACAAATTTGCAGTATTGAATTTAGTTTTGACACTGGTGTTACAACAGCATGTTTCCAATTTATTGAGTGGTTTTTAAAGCATATGGCATATATTTCACTCATCTGTTCAACAAAAACGTTGTAAAACCAGGTCAGTATGTAAGAAATTTTTTGGGGTTGTTTCTTGAATTTTTTTAGAAACACGGATTAAATTAAGGGGATGTTTTCATTTGTTTTACTAAATCCACACTGTTCATCCCTCACTCCATTTCAAATTTGTTAAAGGGTCTAAAATAATTATTAGAGTATAGCGGTTTCTTCTTTTTGAATTTCGGTTAACATTGTTTACCATAATTAGTCTCTAGGAAACATATATACGTGCATTTTCAAAAATATTGTTTACAATCTTCATATTTAAGGAATAATATCAGTTTAAATCGAAACAATCAATTTATTCCGCTAATAATCAGCATCGTTCAGGAAATTTACAGTACTAAATGTTTACAAAATTTAATGAAACTTACTTATTAATTTAATAGAAATATCTTGAAAATATAATCTTTTATATTTAAATCCTCTCCATGTCTAGTGTTCATGTACTTAGGTTTTGAGCCCCTGGAGGCAAACAAGAACTTTGACTGTTTCTTGATATGTGCAAAGACATTCAAAACCCATTGCGGCGTGCCGTGCGACCGGAAATTTCGCTCAACGACACTAATCAATGGGACAGATTCAGAGTGTGGATTTAAAACAAAAAAAGAAAAAGGAGGCTCTCCGCTATCATGTGGTGCTTTCAGATTGAGCACAGCTTTAATAGTTTTTGAGCTGTAAAGGTTTAAATTTTTTTTATAGGATCATGAAATTTTTTCAAAAATCCGCAGGCTGTTTAAGGTTAAAGACATTACATAATCCGATGATCTTGAGTTTTGTATAATACTTAAGAATTGAATTGATAGTCACAGAGCTTAAACTCATTCAATATTTCTGTTTATGTTCTATGCTGTTGAATTCTTGTACATAATTGCCTTGAAGCATTGTGCAACAAATTTAGCTACATGTGCATGTAATTTTCGAAGGAACTTTAGACAAACCTTCAAAATTAGTAGGCCATTTAAATTTAGAATAGATCTTATTTTATATCGTGGGCTAAAAACCAGAACTGACGAATTTTTTTTGCATATTCGAGCTTTGATACCTGACATCTATCATATATTCAAGAATCATACACATAGGTGTCGTTAGTGCTCAAATCGCCAGCGGCAAATGGACTAGTCCGATTTTTAATGGCACTTTAAAACATTAAAAGCCGATTTACTCGATTCCATGTTTTTGGACAATTCCGGTTCTGGTTTTGTGCCAACGATTTATTGTGATATTATTCTCACATTTACTCTTATAATTTTAATGTCTTTAAGATGTCTTGATACGGAGCTTGTATGGATTTCTCTATATCCTATGTGAGAATCTGTATAAATTAATTGTTTTTGCTTAAACTCCTATTCTTTTCAATGATCTTATTTATTATCTCTTAAATATTTTGATCTATGAACCCCATTGGATTTTTCATAAGATGTTTTAATTGAAAATTTCTTGATGATTTCTTACATAATTTGTACAAATATCAACAATTCTATGGATTGGCCCATGGGTGAATGATCGTTTACATTAAATTGGAGATATTGCTCTGACATTCAAGACAAGATTTGTATCGATCCTTTTTAAAATTGTAAATTTTTTTCCGAATAATATTAACATTTAGAAAATGAATCGAGTTGCTAGATTCCTCTTCTAATTTTTGCTCAATTCTAGATAAATATATATTTGCAAATGCTGGGCTTAACGAGTTTCTCATGGCTAATCTATCGTTTTCACTATAGAAATGACCATTGAATTGAAATAACGTTGTTAGTTACCAGAATAAGTAATTCTTGTAAAGTGCTATAATCTAAATCAAAAATATTAATATCGCGAATATTCAATATTTTAATGGTTTTATTAATAGCGTTCCTTACTGGTACATTGATATAAAGACTTTTGACATTATATGAAAGCATGTTGTCAAATGCGTCTGTTGTATAATATATTTAGTGAGTGGTTACATTGACGTGTAAGTCCGCAACAGCTGCATGAATGAACACGGCTATAAATAGTTTGCAACTGTATTCATGTGTTTTGTTTATAAGTGCGAGCAGAAAAATAGCTAGAAAAATTATGTGGCAACAAAGATTTGGGCAGCTTATAACCACTTTGTATTATATTATAGATTATGTTCTATATTTGTTATCTATAGTCTGGGTCTAAAAAGTTCCATTTCACCAAATTATCAGTGGGACAAAGCGTGATTTTAAAAGGCAAACTATAAAAGCAGTCAGAGAGCGCAGACCTCCGCCACGCAGCTTGTGTCACCCGGATCAGCACCAATATTTAATGGATTCCTCCTTGGCGGAGACGCACCTCTGGTGAAAATTTGAGGTCAATGCATCTGTTACTTTTTCCGTAAAGCTACCAAAAACAATCTCCTTGGCGGAGGTAAATATGCATAATCTCAATCAGACCAAGCAACACTGGCGATGAAAAACGATTTTTCCAAAATAATGCTTACGAACGAATGTCGACCATCCTTGATGGATCCGATTGTTTAAGAGGGCAAATGTTAGATAGTGTACACGCACACACACATACATATATATCGCAGTGTAGTGCTGATTAGAGAGTGACATCAGGTACCCGATCCGATTGTGTTTCGGATCGGTTTGAAATTTTCGGTATACAGCTAAGATTGATTGAACAAAGAGAAATATTTAAGATAGTCGATATTTAAAATTAAAGATTACATTTAACCATATGAAAAAAAGGGAAAGAAATAATTGGAATTGGACAACCAAAAAATCTCATTTAAATTACAAGACACGAATCAATTCCAACAACCAAGATTAATCAATCAAGAAGAAAATACTGTTTTTGGAATCCTAATAAGTGTAACACTTCACTTGTATTGATTTTATGTGCAAAGGATTTTAAAAATAAATGATGTTATTATTATTATTATTATTATTACTGATGTTAATACTCGATTAGAAAAAGACTGAGTACGCAAATTCATGCAAATGAAAATGATTGATATTAATAATTGTTTGATTGGAGAGGGGTTCTTCCCTTTAAATGTTGGGAATCAGAATTCAACGTTTAAGGTCGGGTCAGGTAGTGAATATTATTATCCGGTTGGGTCCAAGCTAAGCTCATATTGTCATTCGCTAATCCCGATGTATAATGTATCAAAAAAAGTTTAGTGAACCAAAATTTTTGTTTTAACTACAAAGTCAGCCATCGCATTAACATAAAAAGATATTATATTAGAAGGGAAGAAAAAGATCAATGAGGCATGCGCACCAATAAGGATACGGCTTACAATTCCCAGCAAAAACCGGAAGACCGGTTTCATATGAAAAATATAGAACTACACGTGAATACATCACAAAACATAAAAAAATTAATATTTAATTGTAATAAAAAAATATGTTGTACATGTACAAGTAAATTTAGTTTAGAAAGAATGTATTGATAATTCATGAATTCATCTAAAAAATTTAACATACTAACTTAGACTAAGTTGACTACAATTTGATAACTATCTTGGTAATAAACCACTAATATAGCACCAAGCAGTATTTTACAATACAGCTGTAAATGAAAACGTATTTCGCACCGTCTCAAAAAATGGTCTCGTATGAACGTTTGAAATGTTATGTAAATTCTGTTGACTGACTACATTTATTCGGCGAATTGTCATTCCCAATATGAAACTGGGTAGTAGAGGATGGCGAGATTTGCGGACTTGTCTTTAAAGATGAATATCCAGAAGTAGGAAGACTTTCAGGTTTCTCATGAAATTTCTTACGCGATGAACTGGTCAGTGAAAGTAAATTGGAAGGCACTTTAATGGGATTGGTTTTGACTCCACATGCTTTTAAAATGTCAGGCATGTTTGCCATATAATCCATATGGCCTTTAATCTAAATATGCATTCACGTAAAAATTTAATTAATGTTTACTAAAATTTAAAGGTTATAACGAGGGAGACCAAAAGCTAAAAGGCTTATTTTTTTTGCAAACCTGTATCCGTTTGAAATACACAAATACCATATTAACAGTAAATATTGCTGTTTCGGAAGCTGAAAAATACGAAAGCTTTAAATACTTTAAAAATAGATCTTTTCTTGATAAAGAGTTGCAATGTTGCAACCCAGCTTCCTGCAATATTGCAATAAGCTTATCTATGCCAAACATTATTTTCCCGCAAAAATATAAATGTTTGATTTTTCATTTTAATAATTATAATTAATTAAATAATTACAATATAATAAAATTCTAATTACATAGTGCAATATTTAACATTTTTAGATTAAAAAATATCACCTTAGTTATAACTAAGCACAATTTTAATGCATTGTCAATTCATAAAAAATAGCAACTGAGATGAAATCAAGAACACAAACTTTCAATATTCATTGGAGATAGCATATCTACAAGGTAAGTTAGGCAGTCAAATCTACAAAATTTGAAAATAGCATGTCATTTGGGAGGATTTTTTCTGGGCGGTTTACCAAAAATCTTCATGCCTTATGAACATAAGAATATTTAGAGTCAAATGACCTATTTGAAAATGAGTCGTTTTCCGCTTAAATAAACATGAATTTTTGAAATATTAATGAAAGAAAATAATTTATTTAGACGTTATAACATTTTTGTATAGAGTAGAATAACCTTTATTTGAAGATTTGTACAAGAAAGGAAAACTCTCATAACTCCCGACCTAATGAAGATATCTAAAATATAGACCACTGGAATTTTTGACAAACACTATTTACATTAAAAGCGATAAACATTTTGCTGTGCAATTCTAGTGAAATAAACTGGGTAAAAAGTTTATGCACACCCTTGTATATGACTTAATAAAATACATGTATGAAATTGTTTATGAATTGCATTCAAATTATTAAAAAGTTTACAATTATATTCTTGAGAATGGACAAATCCCAATAGAAATACAACTATCAAAAGAAGTGACAAGTAGAATTATTAAAAAAAACACTAATGAAATATCATCCAATCATTCTAACTGAAATAAATAATGAAGAAAGATTCTTTGAATAAATATTTATAGAAAAAAGCAACCCACCTTGTCTGTAAGATCAATGTTAGTAAACTTGCAGAGTGGTAGAGTTGAATCAACCTCAATAGGCTGCAAACCCGCGATATCAGCATTCATAGAAGATGAACGATACACAAATTTCAGTAACCAATCACTCCTACAACACATAGACTCAGAATTGAAATAACATAGTCTTTAAAACGAATTCAGTGTTTCAATGTTTCTCTTATTTTTACATACAAAATACAGTAAGAAAAATATTTGATAAATGCGATCTTTAGACATTTAATTAACAAAAGTATAGAGATTATCGTTAGAAACAATAAAAGCACATGTATTCTGCACTTGAAACAAACAAACAATTGAAAGCAATCAGGAGCTTGGATCTTTAGAATTTTCTAGGGGGAAATTCAAAATAGAGAAGCATTAAAGAAACTATATTTTAACAAACTCTTTCAATGGCATATTTCTGTATCATTACAAAATTATTTGTGTTTGTTGATAAAATCTGTAATCTCAAGCTGTAGCTGCGCCACTGATGTTAGTTTTTTTAGCATTATATATATTTTTAAAAAAACACCACTGAAAAGATTCGTTTTCTTTACAAACTCGCTTAAATTAACAAAAAGGGCTGTAGTTTTTCTAAGTCTTTATACTCTTGAGGATGAAGGGGATTCCCTCTGTCCCCGGGATCTACATCAGTGAAAACAATAACTCACCATCCACAAAATTAAAAAAAAAACTTTAGCAATAAACCGTTACCTACAATAACCATTAATTATTTCACCAGCCACAACATGTCTAAAGCTGTTCCAAACTTCAATGTCAGCAGCAACAGGGGTGCCGAGGAAAATGGCTTTTTCGACAATGCCCTCACTTCCACTGGCTAAATGGATCGAAATAAAGCCCAATGTCAATAAATACAAAACGTTTTTAAAAATTCATTATATAATGCGGTCGATTAAAACATTCAATGTATTGACTAAATAAACTAAAATACACATTATATATATATTTTTAATTAACTGGCCTATGCAGCAAATTTTACAGTTTTAAATACATTTGCAAATGATTTGATCAAATTCTCAACACGAATCCGATCTTGATGTTAGTAAAAGTAGAGCAGTAGTGACGAGAATTTACCAGATCATTAAAAGCTCCAATGGTTAGATGTTACATCAATAAAGTAATTTCTGGTAAAAATTTCAAAGAATCATTCATTATTCTAAAAACGACTACTTACACCCATCCAATTCCCACAATTTGAATAGAAAACTTAATTTAATAATATTTCGAAAACAAAAATGTTTTCGATTATAATAGAATGCAAAGTGCTCATGTAATCAATTAAATCAAATGGCTTCTAAAAGTCAGTTATAATTCAATAGACAGAGTGACATCGCCAGTCACACTTGGTAACTATAAATTAAATATCCAATAACATTTCAAATTTAATTAATCTCTCATCAATAAAGATGACAAACTCCTCAACACAGTGATGAGCAATTGAACTAATAGTTTATCTATAGCTTAACTATTTATAGTTAAATTAATTCAATTCAATCTTTTAAATATTAACTATTTAGTTAAAACGAGAAATCGAAAATTGGAAATGTTTGGATACCATGATAAAATTTCATTCCAAATTGTTGGATGCGATTTTAGAATTTCACCGATGATATTTTGTTATATTTTACTTTAGTTCTGATTAGATAAGTAATTCTGATGCATTTAACAAATTCTGATGTTATTGTACCATTTTCGTCTCTCCCGTAAAGCTACGTTTGCAACAAGCCCTTGTTGCCTCTCGGGCTAAGTATTTTTTGGCGCAGACAAACTTTTGAATATTCTTTCAGTCTCAATTTATAAATAGTTAAACTAATTAGTTAAATTAAATGAAAATAGTTTAACTGGTGAAAAATATTTAAATTAATTTAACTGGTCAACACTGCCTCCACACGTTGGAAACCATGTCCATGACATAAACAAAGACAACGCACGCTGATTAGAACATTCAACACTAGAAGCACCAAAGCTGTTATACTTCCTTAAACATGCCATTCACTCAAAAACAGTGCAGTAAAACAAATGATTGGAATGCATGCATTCTAATATAAAACGAGGAATGTTTTCATTAAAAAAAACTGTTTTACAACACAAGGAGTTACTTTTGGAATTTTACTATCTAAAACCGGTCTTCGATAGCCAGTTGGTGCTTCTAGAGTTAATAAATATTACACAAACTAAAGTAACGTAGTTCATAAAAAAGCTAGATGCTCGTGGTTTAGAAATTGAAAACTTTGGCCACAATTCGAGAAAAAGCTCTTGCGAGTATATATATAGTTACATTTGCTATTGGCGTTGTATATAAGTTGTATGTAGCAATTCAGTATCCAATCAAATGCAAGCTTCTTCCTGCAAAAATTCAAAGGCATATTAAAAGTTTTGTATGAAGTTTGACAAAATTAAGGTTTAGTATCCATTTTTTCAGTAATGGCGATTCCATCGGTAAGATTAATTACTGCTGAAAAATCATACAAACTGGTCGTGTTGAGGTTTTGAAAGCAAAGTTCTAGGGTTGCAACATGTTACTGAAGAGATCAGTTCAGATCAGATAACCAAGGATTAGAATTTGATCCAAAGTAAAAGACAGCAAACCAGTTTCTACAAAATACCCAGAAAATTTTAGAAACAAGCAAAATTGAAATCCTTGAATTGTTATAGCTTGATGTTGATTCGAAATACAAATATGGTTCTTTAGGAGTTCAATATATTTTAAGAAATGAATTTTGTCGTTTGATAGAAAAAGTTCCTTCAATTGGATATCACTAGTTATGCGACTCTACTGTTGACAACAAAAATTATAAATATTGGGATGGCGGTTTATAACTTTGAAATATTTAAACAATATTGTAATTTTAGTGCCAATATACTGAAAACTAGTGATAGCGGATAGGAAATTCTTAAAAATACGCATTTTCAAAGGTGCTTCTCCCCCCCCCTACTTGTTTCTAAAGTATAGTTCGTGACAAAAGAGGGACAAAATTAACGCGGAGTAACACACAACTGAATAGTGAAAGTTACGCAAGTTAAAATAGAAGCAAAGGAGACACTGGAAAATATAATATGTTAATTAAGGTTGCCTCCGAGATCTAGGCAGCCCCTAAACAAGGGTTTATGGAAAAATGACTTCGAATCTCTGCATCAATTTTATGATGACTGTTAATGATTTTTCTCGTAATTCGGGGGAAATTCATTGACATTTCTTTCTCAACAGTTGCTTTTGAGGATTAGGCCAGGCGTTTTCTATAGGAATCTGAGGAATTAGGTCACAATTCAACCATTTGGAAATATCACGTTTGCGTATGTAAGAAACTCTTAAATTACGTCACAATAATTTGAGCTTTATATTTTTTCCACTTTCATATATAACTTTTGGCAAAATCCATAGATTGTCAACACTCCCAAGGCAATGGTTTTTGGGGAAAATTTCGGAATTGAATTTTGTTTTTTTGGAACTAGCAGATGCTTTCTTGAAGCATAGAGACGTTCGAAAAATCCAAGTCACTCCACGCGTGGCCGAATGTCAAATGCTTTTACCCCAACAGAGTACTTCTTGGAAAACGTCTGAGAAAACAGCGTTTGTTGGATTGTTCTTGCTGCATCAGCTTTTTGAAACAATTTTCTTGCTGTTTCTGATTTATAAATTTCGCAAGTTGAGAAGCGTCTTTCACTTTCAGCTCGTCGAGATCAAAAATTCGTAGTCGTGTACTTCAATTAGTTAATAAAAAGACATAAGATGAATTATTTCGATTTGGTGAGAATATTGTCTTGAAAGATTCCTTTACATAGAACAAAAAAGCATGTGTCAACATTAAAGTCTTTGAGTGAATTGCTTCGATGTAGTTTTTAATGACTTTGATTGTTCATTCGGATATAAAATTAGAGATGAGTAACTCGATAAAAGTTGAGAGAAATGCTAAGGGCGAAGTTGATGGGCAATAGACCAGGATGTAAAAGTGTTACCATCTCTACATATTTTTGAAGCGCATTTGCTATGACATCAGAAATGATCATATGAAAAAATTATGATAAATGTAACGTGTTATATATTTATGATTCAGTAATTGGCAATGTTGATTTATTTGAGTAATCCAATGCCTACTTCGAGTATAAAACTACATGTACAGAATAAATCCAGTACCTCGGAATTGCACCAGTTTAAATTTCTCAAAAAAATAGTGTCAATGTCATTTAATGATGCAGAAATCTGCTTTATATTCCTCTTGACGTTTGCCAATTTTTCGTTATGAGAAAAAGATGCATTTTGGGTTATACAACATGAGGAGACAAAGAAAAGGAAATTCAGTAACTGGAAACGCAAAATTTGTAAAAATTTTCGTTTGCTAATAGTTTTGAATAGTTTCAATTTAAGTTTAATAAAACAAACAAAAACACTTTACAAGAAGTAACGCCTTGTACATAGGGTTGATGAAACCCATAACATCAACGAAAAACAACTACCCACATTTGAAGCATTTTTTGAAAATTTGCATTTAAGGTTAGCGATTCTGAAAAAAAGGTTTTGTTGAGCTGTTTACTTATGAGTGCGTTAAAACTTTATAAAGAAACGTGTTGTGACATAATTTTCAGCAGTATTTATTTATAATGTTCAATGATTTAGAAGTTGCAGTTAAAATCTATATTCAAAATTACGAGGGCAATAAATTTTAAGTAGAAAATGAAGCGTACACTTGCGAGTTAATAATTCTTCTAAACAACTGTAAATGACGCGGGCGCCCAAACTGAAACCAATGAGAGTGACTGGTCTGGCACCCTAAAAATTGTCAATATTTACGAATGATCAAAGAATAAACCTGTTGACGCGATAGTAAAACATCCGCTAATTGCTTTCCACATTCGCAGGCACGATTCATTGCGCAACTCCATGGGTTGTCAATAATGCTACTGGCGCCAAGTAATGCGGCCGGCCAAGCAACGGCAGCAGCGATACCTAAATCAAAGTGAATTAAAATATAAGCAGAAAATGCATACAAGCAAAATATTTTATTAGTTGGTAGGTAAAGGTGCGGTGAAATTGAAAGGCCGGAAAAAATATTGCAGGTGGGTTTAGACATGTAGGCAAAGTTAGTGAATTTAAAATAAATTAAGAGGCAAAGACGCATTATCATTAAAAAATTGATAGTAGAAAACATGCGGTGATGCAATCAAGATCAGTGTTATGTCGCAGATTCAAGGCAACAGTGAAATTGATACCAACATTAGACAGGAAAAACCCCTCAAACCAACTAAATACAATGCTTATATAAATCATAATGTGCAGCACCGGGAATAATCGTAATTGACCTCAAACAATTGCGAAATTCAAAACTTCGAAACAAATGAAATGTTGGCAGGAGAGCTTAATAGGGTTTCAATGTGAAAAAAGGAAAGCATGGAATCACTTTTGTAAAATCTGAAAAACTAACCTTAAACAGGGTATGCATTTATTACAAAGAACAAGCTATTATAAAATATCAAAAATCCTGAAATATGAAAACATACTCTTGAACGGAAAAGCCCATGGTTGAAACAACTAAGTTTAACTTCTTTTTTCGTAGATAGACCACCCAAACCCATTCAAGAGAACCATAAAATATGGTAAAAGTTCCAAAGCTGTTTATGGATAATGTTGTAATTAACTGCAATATTAAAACACAACAAATGATTTTTTCATCATTTACTCGAATTTTTGAAAATGCAATATTTAACATATTGGGAAAATTACTGCATACTGTAAACATGTGGAAAGGATTCAAATTCACGCATGTTAAAACAAATCGAAAAATTGTGATTACCTGATAAAATAGTGTATTTGAGCGCCTGTCCCATTGCGGCGTTAACTACTTTGTTCATTAGATATTCCATGCTCTGTCCTAAAGTCAGTAAATATTTGCTTTCCCAGACGAGAGTGTACTGCTCTGGACCATTGTTCAGAGAATGCCATGCAGTACTGAAAGTGTCTAAATATTTCTTATGTAACTTGACAAACATTCTTAAAAACGATAGAACGATAGATTAAAAATAATGATACATTTAGTATATATATATATATATATATATATATATATATATATATATCCGCAATGAGTTGATGGAAAATAGTGTTGAACTCTGCGGAAGATAAAACAGCAAGTACCAATTTGACCTTCATCCCCAAATGTGTTCCAGTTTCCCACCAAGCATTCACATCGGTTTACGGAACTTTGAAAGGCAATTCGAGTAAAGAAGTTTCTTGGGAAAGTGCTTTGATACCTCTGGTATTAAATCAATAACGCTTCACATTTCGTACATGAAAGCGGTGGCTAAGCATAAAAGCTGGCAAATACATTTGGCGGCCTATCATGTGCTTTCTTCGAATTAATTTTCCACAAAAATTCGATTAATGATTGCAAATCGCATGTGTAGCAATCAATTGGAATTGTGAATTGAAAGAAGACATTACATTTCACAATCAGAAAAATATGGGGACAAGAGACCTGATTTTACAGTTTTATTGACCTTTCTAGAACACTCAATTACCATAAACCTCATTTACTCTAGTTTGTTATAAACACTATTGCTTCAAAAGAATAAAATATGTATTTCAAAGATCGTCATTTCATGAAAAATTAAAGCCAATTGATTTGTTCATGAAACGCTTTCTTTGATTATCTCATAAACATGATTTCTTAGTTTTCACAGAAATGGAAGGTGTGGTGTAAGGCTCTTAGTCTGATCCGATCAGGCTATGGTTTTTGCGCAAACATCTGTCTATACGTTTTTCCGCCTCACTACTAATCAAGAATTTCTACCTCTTAGAACCACAACAATTATTAGTAAACCAAAACCAAACCAACCTAAACAATTTACCAAATAGGTGATTGCAGGGAGGTAGACCACATTTGCGCTTTAGGAACCTTCATGTACTTTAAGAATCAAGTGAAGAAACTGATTTAAAACAATAAATCAAAGTGAATGAGAGAGGTTAAAACCCATATCTACCAAACGCTGTTTTTTGCTACAATTTATTGTACACTTACTATTTTCAGAAATGAAGAATATTTTAATAAATTAACGTGGAAGGTTTCAATAGATAAATCGGCAACTATATCAGAACAACAAAATATTGTAAATTCAAATTCATTTGTATTCAAGATGGTCAGTTTTCTCGATCAGGTTACGCTCGCTGATTGATTATTATTAGAAATTGTTAGTATTTTTCATAAAAGACTTTTCATGAACACTTGTGTTATGGTGACGATTAATCACGCAAGATAAATGAAAGAAGGCAGCAGTAGGAGAACTCTAACGTGAAAAAGCCTAAATTTATTTTGGTATGCATAAATTTGACATACCATTGGTATATTGAAACAATAGCCGTCATTTGTTAGTTCTTACACATACAGAAAAATCTTAAGAAAATTATTGAAAAATGCCATTCGCACGTTAGAGTAGAAATTTCGCTGGAAACAAAAATATATATTAATAATTTCAGCCATCCACATGTCAAGGGAGACTAAATAAACTGTAAGTAACAGATGTGAAAGCGAATAGAGACATCGTGGAGGAAAGCTTTGCAGTGAAATAGTGGATAAATTTATTAATCAAATCCACTTAAAATAATAGAACGATAATTGCATTTCGAAATCACTGGACCTTTCATCGCAAAGCAGCCGATATAAAGCCATAAATTGAAAACAATATCACCAGCATAAATCTCAAAATCTAGTAAGTGGTATTGCACACAACGCAACATTGACTTAAAATAGCTTTAAGACTACAACATAAGCGGATATAATATCAAATGAATCCATGCCTATCAATGATTATTCTTCAGAAATGCACAAAAACAATGACGCAGAAATGAAAAGACTGCTATTATGTGTGCCTGTGAGAAAACAATAAAAATCTTTATGAAGCAAGGCTACTTTACAATAAATTAAAGAAGATGACTGGGCCCCATTTATTATCAATTTTTAATTAGTTCTATTTAGATATAGATCTAGTCATCATAGAATTCATATATACATATTTACAATATATATATATATATATATATATATATATA
>CABFPE010000201.1:45493-61034 GCA_900660155.1 Hofstenia miamia | reverse complement strand
TATATATATATATATATATATACAAAGAGGCACAACACAGACTATAAACTAGCCAACAGTTAATATTAATAAAATACAAAAATATATACAACAAACTAAAAAGATTAATAATAATTAACATGCCTAAAGTATAAATATGTCACTTATAGTTTCCGCCATGCGTATAATTTATTAGTGTAGGCAATTGATGTTTGGCTGGCGACAAATTTTGTTTTAATATATATAATAGTTTAATAATGTGATGAGCTTAGTGTAACTCCCAGTTGAGGTATGACCAATTTTGCTTAGTAAGCAAAACCATATCTAATCTTAAAAAATGTCAATAAAATAAAAATGAGATTTAATAGAAAAGCAAATAAGTGAATACGTAAAAGTAGTTACTTAGACAAGAAAAATTCAACTAATGAAAAGCGTGTTAGAGAAATCATAAAAAGTTATGTACGTTTATTTCTCATAAAACAATTAGAAATAAAACACCAAGTTAGACTTGATTCAATCTTTCATCAAGAGCTGTTCATTATATCATTCGATGCATAAAATAGAATCTATGTACGCGTAACAACCTTACTCATTATTGCCTGCTAAAAGCCCCAAACAGCCGACATCGACTGATTAAGGACTATGAAATAGATCACAATTGAATCAAGAATATCCAAAAGCCAAAACCTTATCTGATATGTGATGATTTGAATACGTCATCAGCCCTTCAATTATAACAAATTGTCTACACGATTGTAATATATAATTATTACAATTCCGTTTAGCCATTGACAACAACCTTCATACACCTACTACTTCCAAAGCAATCAATTAAACAAGAATGTGTAGGTAAAATTATTACTTTAAAAGCCCATTTCTATTCAAAGAAAAAACCATACTGACATATCATTGTTTCTAAAGAATTGCATGTCAAAAAGGTGACATTCCACACTGCATGGGATTATATTCATCAAATGCATGTCTTCGTTGTCAAGAACTCAGTAATATCTCTATTACCACAAAAAATTATAATATGAAATTAATGAATTCAATTT
The DNA here is from genome assembly GCA_900660155.1 of Hofstenia miamia. Classification (NCBI taxonomy): domain Eukaryota; kingdom Metazoa; phylum Xenacoelomorpha; order Acoela; family Hofsteniidae; genus Hofstenia; species Hofstenia miamia. Next base: position 60,000 of record CABFPE010000201.1, on the reverse strand, counting down.
CTATACGGCACTAAATACAATTATGGACTACTAGGCTTAAAATCATAATTGGAAAATCTATTTTATAACAGGGTTGCCACTACCCAAAAACCCACTTGTGGTAAATTACTTAGTGTACAAATTCTTGCGAAATTACTACATAATATTGCCAAGTTAGGCAAAAGTTTTAAATCGGCATTTTAGGCATATTTGAAAATACCAAACAGTGATGATAAAATCAATTTAGTCATTTAGTTAGCTAATGAAAATCATTGATACGAAACTTCTACGATTCCAACAGTGTGCAGGATTTACAACGACTCTGGTTTACATTGTCAGCCAATCAAAATTTAGCAAAACTAAAGTAGAATTTAGTCAAGGCCAAACATTGAAGAAGGATAATATAATTTGATGTTAAAACGGAGGTTTTATTGCAAAAACAATGTATCTCATTGACCAGTGGTTAATCTCTCATACTCTTTTCATAAACTATTTTCTGATATCAATTTTTAATCCCTTTTCGCCCTAGACAAAAAATTACAATCCCAATGAGTCTATATGTCTGTTATTTCTCACAATGCGAATTTTCAACAAGATCGGATAATTATTTTCGATTCAGTGAATAAAATTGTCATTTTTCAATCATAAAATCATACGAGTTCCCCCGAAAGAAAATTCACTGTTTTCTCTACATAATAGATCATTTAGGTTAAAATAAAAAGAATAACCTCCTGCATCCAAAATGTTATAAACATGTACCCATATTTATGTACATGTCCTAACAATTAAGCAGATATTAATGACAATATTTGTCTTAATTTATTAAATTTAAATGATATTGGAAAACTCACCCCCTTCTTTTAACCAGCCTGATATGGCAATAGTGAGCGAAATGCCCACACCGTTGCCAAGAGCTGAAAATTCAAATTGCTCCACATCGCCAACTCGCTTGTTCATCTTGTATCCTAAAGGTACAAATAAAATTAAATAGAATAAAGAAGATACTAGAAAGGCCTAAATTAGGTTTAAATGCTAAGAATGTTTTCAAAAGTATTTACAAACCTGTAAGTCCAGCACCAGCAGCTCCAAACATGGAAGTGATGATAGCTACACCAGCCACGGAACCCAGGAAAGAAGTAGCAGCTGCAGAGCTAATAAGCGCGCCAACTCCAGTGGCAATGAGAGGTGCAGCAAGACCACCGGTTAATCCTAAACACAACGGGATTTCAACTACAGAATTCTTTGATACAATGTTGATAAGAATATAATCGAATCGTTAAAACCAAAAGTCTAAAAATGCGCTTTAACATAGAAGCAAGTCATATAAATTGTAATATCTACCACGCACAAAAATGAGAAATTACAACATTTTAATTAACTGAAACAAATATAATCCAACTTTCCGAAATAATTCATATATATATATATATATATATATTTCGAAGTTATTATACTGAGCTTCTTCATATTCATTTTTAGTAGAGACGCTATAAAAAGGATAGACCGGTTTCGTTTATAGAAAACATCATTAGTACAAATATGCGGTAAAAAACTAAATATATTTACAATAGACTACACCTTATATATCTTAATATTGCATACTGTTAAAATAAGTTCAATGATATCATGCTTAGTTGTTTATTCAATAATTGATCTTTGTTTGATTGTTTAATTATTAATGCTTCTCCTATTTTATGATGTTCTGATCTTAGTCAGATGTAAAAATTTTCTTCTCTTAGTTGATGTTTGTGCATAAAAATTTCAGATTTTAGTTGTCCCTTCATATGTTCCTTAATTCTTGTACCCAGATGTCACTTTGTTTCCCCGACGAATGATTTTTCACAATCATCACATTTATATATATAAACTACGGAGGAAACTAATTTTTTGGGAAATTTAAAATATGGATTTTTGTACATATATTACAAATATGTTATTCAATTTGAACACAATAAGTAATCTAATGATTATCTTGTGTACAAATGACGTAAAAAAAGAAAGAAAAGGCTTTTAACAAGTTATTGCTCATCAGCTTCCCTTACATATTCATTAGATAATGGAATTCTTCATGGAAAATATGCGTTAGTAAGATAATTTTTGTCAGGTAAGTACTTCCATGGCACAACTAAAACTGTTCAACGTTCGATAGAATAATGTCAGAGAGAAAAACGGAATGGCTTCAATTAAATAATAATCTTTCCTTCGTATACCTGCACTGTTTTGCTGAGCTTGTTATCACTAGAATAGCTAAAGTCGTCAATACACAAGAGATGCATAAAAAATACTGATTTTGCTGTTGACAATCTTTGTTTTTCCGTATAAGTATTGTAGTATTATAATTGTTTGTTATAATAAATGTTGTTGCAGATTATATTGTTAAACCACGATTTGTAATAATGAATTCACGCGTGATATTTAGACAGTATTTTCATTTTTCTTAATATTTTATGAGGTGGGCGGATCTTTTTCGCTGTATGTATGTATGTATATCTATAAACTTACCAAATTTTTTGAAATTTAAATATTCAATATATTTAATTATACTTTAAAACTATATGCAAAGGATAAAATAATGAATTAATGTCTTCAAAAAATATTGATTGAATTCCATTTCTTTTAAGTCCAGTCTTAGTTGACTTTTGACCACCTTATTAAATTCCACTCGCGGTGTTCTTTTTGAGGAATTCCACTTTTATTTCCACTCTGTCGACTTTGAAGGACATGCGATTAATACCACTTTTGGATGAAAGTCTATTTTTAGAGGTAGATTTGACAGTCCGATATTTTCACTTATCTCTTGCCGTAATGACTTTCGATCCACAGAAGCTAATGACATTATAATACAGCTAGTAAAATTCGATTTTCCTATTTAATAAACTGATATGAAAAAGATTATCAAATACCAAAACTGCATAAAAGCTTTAAGGCCTACAATCCAATTCAATGAGAAAAATTCTATAGAAAAACTATTTAAGAAAATTATCGATTGATTCCGTACCTTAGTTTTACAGAATGCGGAAGAGTATTAAAAGATACAGCGCATTTCAGCAAAAATACTCGAGAATTTGCACAATGCTGTCTACATTTGAAATAATTCCATTGACTTTGTTCACTTAAACCGAATGCGATTTGTAAAAATCAATTACTTAACGTTAACAATGTATAGGGTGACTCAAAAAACTGTCCGTTTTTTAAAATTCGTTCAACAGCACATTTATCAATTCCTAGCATTGCCGCCATAGCTCTGTAACTTAGACTAGGGTCTTCATCAATCAGTAAAGAAACCATATTGATATTTATATCATTCCTGGCACTTCTAGGCCGTCCAGAACCTTCTTTTCGTGAAATACTGTATTCATCTCCCTTGTTTTTGCTACTAATTCGTCTAATCTGTCTCTCTCCAGGAACAGATTCTTCGCCACAAGCAACAATTAGAAATCTGTGGATATCCGCAGCACTGAAGTCATTCTTTGTTAGAACAGAAGTGAAAAAATTTACTAGTTCTGGTTTAATTCGGTCAGCCATTGTCACAGTAATCAAGTTGTATAAATTATGTATCAAATTACAAGTCAGACTATTATGAAGTGTCCTGTTTACCTAAATACCGATCATAGATATAAATACCTAAATATGAAGATCATAGATATGAAATACCAGCAATATCAACTACGTAGAACTCTGATCATAGATATGAAGTGAACCGGTGTCCAGTAAAATAGCAATAGATAATCCCCTATGTCATATGAAAAAATGTCATTTTTCCTTACCAAACGGACATTTTTTTTGAGTCACCCTATATATAGTCCATGACAAAATTATGAAAACATCCTTTTTTACGATATATTTTTTCAATTAGTAATTTTTAGCATTAGGCTGAATTTGTTCATCTTTAATTCAAATTGTCAACCCTGTGAAGGGGCTCCATGAAAATTGTCTTCATAAATCTACAAGGTATGCGAAATTCACAAAAAATCAAATGCAGTTTGAGAATTAAGTGTAATCGCACATTTTTGCATGACTGCATCTTACAGTTTCAAAATAAATGATACATAAACTTCTAATAAATCCAAGTTTTGATGCAAAATCTGATGAAAATTTCGCCAAAGTTGACAAGATTTGAGTTTCAATTTCTCCAAAACTTCATGGTGCAGTTAAACAAAAATTTGGGAATTTATGGAGATGATGTTCAGCGCGCAACTTCACAGGGGCAAAAAGTGAAAACTAAATTTTTGAAAGAAAAATTTAAGAAAATTTGAATTCATAATGAAAAAATCAGTTACAACACTACAAATTGTCAACATTTGTGTAAAGAATTGTGTTTCCAAGGTTTTGTATTTGATGGTATCATATTAAAAAAAACAAATTATCCAAGAAACGTAGATCATAGAAATTTTGATAAAAAAACTCAGAAAAAGAATTTCGGATTCTTCAGTGCAGAAATAGTTAAAATATATAAAATATACATTAATTTAATATGAATTGAGAAATTTCAAAACAATTGGAAACAGAAAAACTTTTCATAAATAATGTAGTTCCTAATATTGACCAACATTGATGCAATTCAAAATACGTTCTCCATTTATTCGAAACGTTCCAATATATTACATTGCTCAGAGCTTATGGTATGATTATTAGCTGGTTTCAAAATAAACAAGTGCGTTAAAACATGATGACGTTAAATATATCATAAATAATTTACATTAGTTAATTTAACAATTAAATATTTTATAACTTATTCGTTATAGTGATAATCAATGAGAGAAATTAATTTGTAAAAATTTAATGAAGTTAAGATGCGATTAAACTTTTGAGTAAAAAGTCAATGGCCGCTAGAGATACTTTACTGCAGGTGTCTATAATTCGCAATAAATAAATTAGTGAAATATATGTATACATTTTAAAGGTTTTTACATTTTAAATATAGATTTCAGTTAGATTACCAACATATGCAAATTAAGACTTAAGAACCGGCTTATGGTCTATGAATTATTAAGCAAATATAATTTCTGCTTTGGACGTTACGTGAAAAATTTCCGTCTAAGATTTAAAAAAAACATCGCTTGTAAGATGCTTCGATTTGTTTAGGCGGCTAAGTGAAAGATATTTGATTAAGCAATTTTCCGACTGGGTTTCAGGTAATAGGAAAATCTAGGGACAAAATGCAATGCGATCAGTACAAAATTCTGTTCTAGACTGGGGCTATAATATATAATAATAAATTATTAATATTAAAATATTCTTTGAATTTTTTATATTTTTATTGATTTTGCAGAAAACACATACATCAAGAACTTCAAGGGGAAACAGCGCTATTAACTACACAAAATCCATTACCATTTCGTTCGATTTGGTAGTTTTAATGGAAACTGATTATAAAGTATTAATAAACTATGAAGAGATTTTAAATATTGCGCAATACGTTTAAGTATGATGTAAAACAAAAAGCGTTTAAATAATGAGAAACACAAAAAGTGTATTTGAACGGAGTAAGAGAAACTAACACTAGGTCCAGTTGAAGAAAACTATATTTTGATTTTGCAAATATCTTCTTAGAAACTAAGTTGCCAATTATCTTGATATAAAACGTTGTTTACATATACATAAGACGGTTGTTACACGATGGGTTGTGCCCGGGGCAAATAAACTATGTTAGGTGCTTTTTTGGCATGGTACATGATGGCCCGGCACATGCTCCGAGAGTAATTATCTTGAAATTATCTCACGCGACAACACGTGTTACACAGGGTGCATTTAACTTAAGTGTTTTTCTCTCACCCAAGAGCCCATCGTGTAACATCCGCTTAATAGTGAAAGATTATTTCAAACCATTTTCTTTTCCAAAAGAGGTACAGGGATGAAGCAATCTTATATAGCACGACCAAAGCGACTCCCTAGTTCAAGAATGGGCTAACATATCGGATAGCTGTGCCAAAATATGCTAATATTTGAATTTTCAAATTTCAGTTCTAATTTGAATTCCCATGGCAGAAACACTGAATAGCAGTGTAACTTTTTTTGAATTGGTAGGAAATGGTTTATGGAAGCTGGGATCAATTGTAAATGACAGTCAACCAGTTAGTCCATTTTTTGAACGGTGACGTCGACATGCTAAAGCATGAATAACACGAAAAATGGCTTTGAAAAACAATTAAAATAATTAAGGTATAAAAATAGATGTATCGTCTTAAAAATAATTATGATAATTAATTTTGTGTTTTAGACTAGGAGCATTTAATTAGCCGGAAGCAGAGTTTTCCTTAATGATGGAAAGCTGAGTCATTAGCTAATTGCAGAGCTGTGAAGCATGACACAGGTGAGGGGAAAATGCATGGAGAAAGTGAAAGTTGCTGGCAACTTATTGACACTCTCAATAATTAACGTTGGAAAATAGGCGCGCTCGAAATGACAACAACCGAATCCCATCACAAAAATATGACAATAACATCTATTCGTAGTTTTGCGGTTGCAATTGAAAATGAAATGTGCATACGATCACTTAAGTTTTTTAAAACAATGTTTCAAGAATAAGTGGGAACTCTGCCAAACCCCAACGGCAAGTAATAAGCGGCATAGATATGCTATTGCAGAAGAAGCTAAAGAGGAAATTTACATTTTTCAACATTATGAAGTCAGTTGCTATGTCAACCATAAAAACAACGTAAATAATAGATAGATTTGTGTCAAGTATTTCCCTGCTATGCCATTATAGCAAAACTGTAAGTAGCTCTAAATGGTGTTTTTGAAATGGCTATTCAAACATCAAGGCGGAAAATAAGGCTCTTAAACAAATCGAAATTTCAACTCGGGTAGAGTACCCGACCCGACTCGAACTTTGACATTTCTCAAGTCGGATCGAGGTAACTCGTGTTGTCTTGATTTGATTTTGAATAGTACCTTGCATGTTTTGATTATTGTAAAGATATATAGGGTAAGAATTTTTTGTATAGCTAGCCTCAAAAATTCTAGAAAATTATCAAATTACTTTAAAAAATGACTTTATGGTGAAAATAGTTATTAAGTTGTAAAACTTTTTTATAATTTTGTGTATATTAATAAATATTAAAACATGCAAAAAATCCTCAATGTGTACAAATGCTTTGTATTGAAATATTTAACACCTTTGTTAAAAAAATGCTGTGGATATTTATGTGGCAAATTTTTGTTCCTGTGATGTGGTTTGGGACTTGTGGTGCAGATTTGTAGAAATTTCTTGTGATGTGGTGTGGGTACAAAAATGTCAACCCACGGCATGCTTGGTTAATGTTGTATCTATTTACTACAATTACTAAGTATTAGCCAATCCCAAACATAATTGTTAGAATTTTTTAATGGCAAAATTATATATATATATATATATAACAAGAATTAATGAACACCTTTCGGGACACCTAAGATCAGAAATTTATACACATTTACATCAACCAAGACCAGAAAATTTTAATAGAATCATGAAAACCTCAAATACTAAAATCGCAGAAGCAATATTTATTAACCATGCTGAAAAATCTAAATTATTAAACAGACAGAAAACTGCTAGTTCTTTTTTTACATTTATTTTAGAGCATGCATTANTCAAGAAAAAATAACCCACTCACAGGGCCCTAATAGAATATACATTTGTGTAGAAAACTGTGCATAATTTGGGCATATTATTTATAAACTATAACAAAAATAATAATAATAATAGTAATAATAATAATAATAAGAGTCAAAAGCAATTTATTGCAAAAAATCTTTAGTACATAATTTTGAGTGAAAATCAGTGTTAAACTCAAAAGAGTATTCATATTTCTTACTTAGATATAAAACACAAGTAATAGTAGAAGATATAAAGGCAAGAAATAAGAAAAACCAAAATATGCAAATAGAAACTAAAGACGTCGTTGCCCGACAGCTTGAGTGCATTTGTTTAGCCTTAACCTGGTTATGGTGACCACTCACATGAGTCTTCTCATGCAGAGTGTCGTAGGCTTAGCATAATGTTCCTTCAAGGTGGTCACTATTATTCGAAACTAGTGGCACTTTCTTATAAAATTAGACTTCCTTGTCAATTTCATGTGATGCCAATAACAGCGCTAATCGCACTAATAAACAATAAGTCATCATGATGCCGGTGCCGCTGTGGTACGTTCGTGCGGCAACATCATATGATGTCGGTCGTCGGCAGAATGTAACACGTTCGGACATCATATGATCAGAGATATAAGAGGCCCGCATTTTTGTGCTCCATACATTTTAATTGCTAAGCCCTAAGTAATATTTTTCGGCCCTAAATAAAAAAAATTGAACACATTAATATTATTACATCTCTGCATGATGTCAATACCAACTAATAATTTAACGCAAAATGTGCAATTTATGGAGCATTTAAAGATATTACCAATGAGTGCACCACCACCAACAGCTGCTAGTCCGACCATGAGATATTTTTTTCGTTTGGATTTGCTCTTAGTTTCTTCTCTCTCAATCTTTTGTTCTCTAAATTAAAATTAAGAAAGATATATTAATAAACAACAAAATATACTCGCATTTCAATTACAGTGAATAGTAAAATAAAATCGCCTAAGCATGCGAAATTAGTTCATATATTCTTACAAGTAGACAGGCGCGGTGCTAGAAATTTCGAAAATGGGGTGAGGTGGAAATTTCTTACTAAGAATATTATAAAACTATTATATACAGGGTGTAACAAAAGTAACTAGACGCTTGCAAAATAAAAAAACTGTAGTTACTCTGAACATCAATGGTTGGAAATTTAACTGTGATGGTTCGTTTCGCTGCAATAGCGATTTTATATATTTAATCGATTTGGGGTTGACTTTTCATTCAAATTTTTGAAATCGTCATTCCTATTGATCGTTACTCCGGACCTGACCGTACCCGACTTTTTTCTGTAGGGCTTAATAAAGAACAAAGTTTATGCTATTACCGAAGAAATTCGTGCCATATTATTAGATTTGGTGAACAAGGCGTGCCGGTCTGTTCTTGACCGAATTAACAAATGTATTGAACATGATGGCCATGATGTTGAACATTTGCTATGAACACTTTCTTCTTTTACGATTCATCGTTTTAGACATTATAATCTCAGTAAGTTGTTTTAGATTCGCTACACTGTATATTCTACTATGAATGATTCGTTTTTTTATTCCTACTCTTATGAATAAAGTTAGATTCCTCGTAAAATGAAGCGTCTGGTTACTTTTGTTACACCCTGTATTTGCAAGTTTTGCAAAATCTAATAATATTTGCAAAAATTTCAAATGATTAATATTTATACACATGAAAGTTAGTCTTTTTAAGACGGCCTTTATTGATGTGGACTGAAAACTTTTGGTAAAAAATGGTTTCTACCGTATGGAAAACACTAAAAAAATTATTGTCTTATCGCAATAATCACATATTCATATGTTGCTTAGATAGGTTTAGAAAGGGGGACAGCAGTCCCTTTAATACCGCACCTGCAAGAAGGTAATTGAAACAATACATTCTGATTTCACGTTAACAGACATTCATATGAAAACAAAATAATTTGAAATTATTCATACTTAATTAGCCAGATGAACGTACAACATTGAATAAAAAATGCATGAAAATTCATAATCATTATATAAAACAACTGCATTAAGCAAAGATTTAAAACCAAGTCTTCTCACATTATAATGAAATTAGAATGAAATCCATTAATTCTTTCACAATGAAGTAATCATGCGAAAAATTTAATAAAAACTAATAATTCTTAAGTAAAACAGGTGGTGATAAAACATTCCGCAGTCAATGATAGTGACATGCATTGATAATTTACGACAAACACCATGCTGATAGCATATACTACCTTTGCATACTGATTCATAATGAAAGACAGTATGAGACAAAGCAATATAATAGAATCTTATATGTAAGTATAGAAAAACATTCCTTTTCAATAAATTAGAAAAAATTAAATTAAGTTACTCGAAGGAACGAAAAATTTGCTGCCACTGGAGGCCTTGAATAGAAGTGGAAAATGCCATTGGTCAACATCTCTCGTATTGTGTTGACTCGCTTAAAAACAACATTTTCAAAAATTGCTTCCTTCGTTATTGGGTTGGCAGGTAGTTCTGTTTAGAAGAAATTTTTAAAATTTGAATTAAATAACATAAATGTCAAATATTTTAGATTAACACGTAAGTAAGTTTATTAAGACAGATACAAGGAAAACTATTATTGCATCAAATATCATTTTCAATGCAAAATCATAATGAAATAGCTGGCGCGTTGAATTTCTAAAACGAATTTGAATTTCAAGATAAAAAATATACAATGAGCAAAAGAATGGACAACTGAAAAATCAAATGGTCATGCGTTAAATTTGCAATATGAAACATTCAATATTCGTCGCTCCAGCTATTCAATTTGTAATCTAAAAAATTGGAAATGCGATACAAATAGAAATTGCAAAAACGGCCAGCGCAACTAAATTTAAGCGAACGTTATCACTGACTCTAGTAAAATGTAATTTGTTATAATTGTTTAAAAAAAAAAGGTTTTTATAATTACCGAATTTCTATTCATGCTGCTGAAACGCCAAATATATTTTTACACATTCGGTGGATGAGTTTAACCTGAAAACTTAGAAACAAATTATAATTAAAAAGAGAAATAGTGATGTTATACTTATATTAATTTAGCGAAAATAACACCAAAAACCGGATATAGTTAGCAAGGTGTAATAATTGGGCTTTAAACTGAAAACTAATTAAATTTGCATCTACATTGCATTAACAATGCATCATACCAAAATCAGTGTATCCAAGAGACTCAATCTGCACTCTCACGGATTTAGTCAATTAAATTATAATCATTCTTGAATTGGAACTTAAATGGTTGCAAATCAAGTAATAGCAAATAAACTGTTGCATCATTTCGACTCACTTTGATTCTTCATAATGAGATGACTTTTGCATCCAATCCACTAAGGAATCCTCCAATTCCAACAACGACTGAACATCGACTTTCAAATATGTGCACAGAAGCTGCGCTGACACACGCGAACGGGCATCGTACACCCCTAAAACTAGGTGATTAAACACAATTAATGCCAATCAATAGCCATTTCATCATGAGAAACGTCTGGAATTTAACCCATTTCATGCCATACCACCCTAAATCGTTTGGAATTGGCCGTTTCTTAAATATAGTACTTTCAGAAAGCATATTAAGAGAATTTCATGCGGAATTAGTCTTTTGAAGTGTTATCTTATGATATTCTAAGTGGTCCCCATTTGAGGACCTTGGTATGAAGTGTTAACAAAATGTCAAAAACATGATATTTTTCCATCAGACAACGATTGCAAGGAGATCAAATTTATGTGGAAGTCAATGACGCATACGTAAAATATAAATTGTGAAATGTACCTTAGGAAATATCAAAAAATGTGAAAAAATTGGTAGATTAACAGGCAAGAAAAAATTGAAAACAACAGTAAAATCAATGCTGAAACCACAAAACATTAAAAATACCATAGATTTAAACAATCAATAAAAGAAATTAGGATGAAATTAAAAAAGCATCAGGCATACATCTAAAAACATGGTCTCCATCAGACTTGTCAACGAGCCGAGCCGAGTTTGTGCGCTGCATTGGATATACAAAGAGCCTTTATTAAGCCCAACAAATCTATAGTTCTATTATTAATATTTTTAGGAAGATATTTCGTATTTCTTCATTCAAAATACCTTTATTTATAATAAATGTTTATTAAAAAATTCTAAGAGTAATATTTTTAAAAAAATATCGAGCTAAAACGAGGCGAACCGAAAAACTCAAAAATAAAACGAGCCGAAGCTAAAAATTGCGACTCGCTGACAAGTCGGGTCCCCATTTGAGGAGCTTGGTATGAAATGGGTTAAACTTTCAGCAGAACAAATTTTTTTACTATTAAGATTTCCAAATTGTATACTAAAGTAAAAATAGCAAATGGGAACTTAAATTATTTCCAGTAACGAAACGAAACATGAAAAAACGGATGCTAATTAAAACAACGTACATCATAAAAAAGAAATCAATTTGTGGAGATAAAATGCTTTAACTTTCCATGTGAGTGGCGATTTATTTCACGACTGCACTTCAAAGCAGTAATAGAAATGCCAAGAGGAGAGAGGCTAAATCACTCTCACCGCAGACGACGTGTTTACAATTGAAATTCATAGAAATTATTGCAATTAATAAAAATCCAACGTGAGATACGTTCACAAGAGAATTAAAATGCAGATACGTTGAAAAGATTTATGAATATGTATGCTGTCATTTGATCAATAAATCAATTGAAATTAATTCGAAATGAAAAGAGAATTTATAAATTTAGCAACTAAAAGAAAAATCTACTTGGAATTTACTTAGTTGTTAAAACATCGAAATAGACGCCGATTGCGGAAATTGAAAAAAACCAAATGCTTGAATGGAAGTAGTGTAATGGAACGTGCGAATATTAAATCACCTATTCTCCCACGGAATATATTCAAGTAATTCATTTACAATTCCCACGCAAAATGCTATGATACTCACAGATGTAGGAGAACACTTACCAAACTGCTATTATAAAGAAGTTTTTAGCATCTGTTGCACATGAAATAATACTGCAGGATAGCATGTAGTGAGTAAAATATACAACGTTACCTTTATGTAACAAATCAATTTTTGAATGATTTTATTTAAGCCTGTTAAGAAATATTGAAAGTTTTTTACATGGCCACATCTATGGGGTTAGCCCGCAGCCCGCTCATGCCTGATGACATCCAAATAAGAAGTGTTTTCAATGAGAAGTCCGATTTTTGTAAAAATGTTCAAATTCGTTCTATACCTTCAGATAATGCCATGCAAACAACAACCACCATGAAATATTTTGCTTTCTGAAGAACTGTGTGTGCCCCGTTCAGACGCGACGTGCGCAATTCAGAAGTTGTCGCGAAAAAGGCAACAATTCCCTAACTTGATGTTTTCAGATTTTAAATATCTTCACTAGTTTGTGAATTTAAAAAAGCGTTTAAATTTTTTATTGAAGACATCGCAGATTTTGAAAAACCCCTAGTGGAAATAGGGTTAATATAATTACTAATATTTTTCTATAATTCCAAATATAAGAAAAATACTTATATTGGAGCATAGTTAATATTTTCAAATCTTTATAACAATCTGCGAAGTATTACAAGCAATTTATAAAAAAAATTTAGTCTAAAATCGATTAAATTGATAACTCATATTTGAACTCAATTATCTATTGTTGAAAACACTTAACGAAGACAATATGGTCGAGGAGCTTTGCTAATTAAGCACAAAAACATACACTGTTCCCATCTACTGCAAAAATGACAAAAATTCAAGAAATTAAAAAATTGTCTCTCAAATGAAACGTATAATTATTTGATTATGCTTTGATAAAAGAAAAGATAAATTTGCACACATTATTATGCTAAATTTATTCTCATTTTCGGAAAGTTAAATTTGATGAAATACATTAGCGCTTCTTTCATACAATTGCTTCTAAGTCGCGAAACCAAATGAAAAAGGGCGATTGAGTTTAAAAAATAGAGCGAAATGTTTCACCATTTTCTTCAAAGCCTAAGCTGAGCTTTATCAACGTCAGTTTTCAATTTTGTATCATAAATTTTTAGCATGTCTAACATTGTTCTAGCGAACAGAAACATTTCGACGTAATTCACATAATTGAGCTTGTGTTGGGCGCAACGAGGTTTAGGCCTAAATTTTCTGCAACTTTTCATCTCATATTTGGCAAAATATGACCGGGATCCTGTACATCAAATTAAATGGATGAAAGAACAACAGTACTTTTTGGTTCAAAAGTGTTTTATGAAGTTTTAAAACAATATTCCATTTAGCATGAACAGGCCGGATCAGTTTGAATAACGCCCCTATAGAAACTAACTGATTAACATAAAATAACTGTGCTCCGATTAATATAGGAGTTTATAGTTCAATATCAATTTTTGATTGTTTCCACAGAAGATGACAATTCCAGGGCTAGCAGGCAAGAACACACGTTTGCATAATAGAGATAAGCGCGGTGCGACAATATCGCGATAGCAAGTTACAAAATTGCGGTGATTAGCGGTAGAATTAAAAAAACTTGCGATTGCATAAAAATTATATAGATAATGTGCTTTGTCTTAAGATTTAAAAACTGTTTCACATACAAAATATTAATAGTAATTTTTGCACATTTAATCCAAAATTGGATACTACTCTAATAAAATTGAACGAATTGACAAAATACCTAAGAAATCGTCTTTATGCTTTTCTACCAATAATCCATAGCCATAAAAAATATTACGAAATATCTATCTTTTATTGCGAAGATAAAAATTGACACTGTTGCGGTAAAAATTCATATATTGCACTGGTGTGTGGTAAATTGGATACTACTCTAATAAAATTGAACGAATTGACAAAATACCTAAGAAATCGTCTTTATGCTTTTCTACCAATAATCCATAGCCATAAAAAAAATATTACGAAATATATATCTTTT
>CABFPE010000201.1:34091-45467 GCA_900660155.1 Hofstenia miamia | reverse complement strand
CATAAAAATACGAAATATCTATCTTTTATTGCGAAGATAAAAATTGACACTGTTGCGGTAAAAATTCATATATTGCAATGGTGTGTGGTAAATTGGATACTACTCTAATAAAATTGAACGAATTGACAAAATACCTAAGAAATCGTCTTTATGCTTTTCTACCAATAATCCCATAGCCATAAAAAAATATTACGAAATATCTATCTTTATTAAATGCTTTTATGAAATTACTCAATAGGATATATTTACATATCATTCATATTATTCAACACAATTTCCACAGTATTTAGACTTTATTTACCTAGAATTATTTTTTAAAACTTTCTTCTATATTTGCGAAATTTTTTGAAGGATTCATCTATACAATTATAAGTTAATTTATATTTTCTATTATCAATAAATAAAAAAATTATATTAAAATTGTGTACAATAGGTGCATGTGTATAAATATTTCATTTAGCAAACTTGCTAGGAATACATTAAATTACTACATAATGATAATGTATTACATATACATATGCATGCATTACCAAGTGGGCAGCTATAATTACATTTCAAATGTAGGTGGCAGGAAAACATTTCGACAACATTACGACCGCTCCAAAACGGTTTGAATCTGTAATTTAATTGATCATTCATAAACAATGCATATGTAAACAAGAATTAACTAAGCATTTAACCCAAACTACAATTTGTAAAGTAAACTTTAGATCAATTTAACTAAAACACACAATATTGAATTTTTTTAATGAATTTAAGAAATTC
The DNA here is from genome assembly GCA_900660155.1 of Hofstenia miamia. Classification (NCBI taxonomy): domain Eukaryota; kingdom Metazoa; phylum Xenacoelomorpha; order Acoela; family Hofsteniidae; genus Hofstenia; species Hofstenia miamia. The sequence continues at coordinate 44,702 of CABFPE010000201.1, read as the reverse complement.
AAGGATTGTACATTTCATATTTTCAATTTAAGCATAATATTACCATTAACTAAAAAGCTCATTGGGTAGATTAAGCTAATTTAGAAAAGATAATACTAGAACCAGCAGTTTAAAACTACATGTAGTATTATTTAAATATGATTTGAAGAAATTGCTTAATACCAGTTTTTTATACAAATTTATATGTAATTTTGGGATATGAAAGCCGAAAATATTTAACATGCTTAAAATCAAATTTACAATCTTTTACAAGTGCATGCTTGAGCGCTATATATGTGAACATAACTATCTTTAAACATATGTATTAGAAACTATCGCTAGCGTTAGGCTTTACTATGAACATTTAAAACCAATTGGAATTCATATTAGTTAAATTATTTGATCACAAAAAAAATCAGAAAAGGCAAACATAGCACTTAAATTTATACATATTAAATGCTACTAAATATGTTGTCCTTGCAATATACCACCAATTTTATGAATGCAATTAGAATGGCTTTGAAGTTAAATCAAATTCAATGTAAATGACTGATTCCTCATGACGTGCTTGGTATATACACTTCTGACAAATCAATCAATTTCAAACTTATCAAAACTAAAACGTGATTTTTTAATCCAAATATCGCGAAAATGTCGTCAGGATAATCGATGTGTAATTTGGAGAACACATGTTGAATATTTCAGCTCCAATAATACTTTGTGTGAATGCGTAGTTACATATATAATATATCTCTATGTACAGTATACACTGGGAACTCGTCACCCTAGCATTTGGAAGAAATGGAAGCCAGGCTGTTTAAGGGTAAACAAAAATGACAATATTTTTGGAAATGCAACTGGAATTTACGTTCTACACAGATGTTGCATGTTAAGAAAACCTTCCGTTCTGCATAATCTATTTTTTTGTATAACGAATATATTTACATATTTACAGACGCTGATATTGCTAAATCTAGCAGATGTTTCATCAATAATTAATGAAATTCTACATTGAAATTGGGAATCCTTTAACAATCTATAAAGGAAATGAAGAAATTAAAAAGTAATCAAGTACAAGAATTGTGAAACTAATATTAACATGCCAACTGAATGAACAAAATCTCAACATTTGCATGTAAGAATATAATATTGAAAATAAATTATTAATTCAATAGTGAAAAAACAGAACTAAACAAAGCTTACCCTTTTCCAATAATATTTGAAGAAAATTGGCGAGGAGAAGAATGGGCTTGTTGGCTAAGACTTCTTCTCGGTTTAACACAGAAATATAGTCTTCAATGAACGTTGGGCAGTTGACGGCATCGTATTTCGAGCTGTATACATAAAGAGCATGACAAGAGCTTTCAGGTAAAAGCAGACGTTCAACGAAACGATTCAAAAGTTCTTCGCGATACACACTAAGAAAATCAAAGTATTACATAATAAGGTGATTGATAGGAGTAGAGAAAATAACTCAGTTTCCGAATCCTTTATGTATTACAAGGTTGAGAAGAATGGATATACACAGACATTTCTTTCTATGTCTCGAGATCATGATTGACAAATCTAATTAATTAACTCAAAGTTACGGAAAACCAAAAAATAATGCGTATCTCTCTAAGACACAACATGATCTGGCCATCAGTTTCATTGTTAATAAAATTAAAGAAATCAATTGATTCAAACAAGACAACATAACTCAGACTTGAATTTGGTAAATTACTAATAGGCGTTCATGTTTAGATATATTTTTTTCAAAAAATTACTAAGTTATGTAATGAAACGGTAACACCCTTATCTAGGTAAGAGCCTCAAAATCATCCTCATACAGCTATTCTTATCATTTTGCGATTGATACATTGTGTTGTATCCAACTTTGTAAATAATCATAAAATTTGTAAAATCTGGTTCATATCTCTTAAATTTTTAGAAGACTAGAAAATATATTGCAAAAGTAATCCCATTCTCATAATGGTATAACAATCAGCAATAAAGTTGATTACGCCGCAAAAATACATTTAAGCTTCGTCATATTTAGAAGCTGCATTTACTACACTAACTGCATATTGTACTTACCGATGACGTTCGTCAGAAAATCGCAAAGAAAACAATGTTGCCACAAGCGTTCCATAAGAAAATCGACATGAATTGCTCAACTGTGTGATATCAAAGGCAAACAGATTGAGGCTATTTGGAAGGTCAATGGGTTTTTCATTTTCCAGCTTACTTTTATCTTTTATATTTAGCTTTTCCACGTGTAATTCATCTGACATGAATAAGAAAAAACATTTACTAAATCAAATCATTTTGGTTACATATCAACACTAGATGGCATGACAACTTGATTAGACTATATTTATACATTATTATATATTTATACATGTACATGCAGTCGGAGACTAATTAATAGTCATAAAAAATTTTAAACATAATTTAATGTGATTTTCACATATATGAACATTGATAGCTAAAAACTTTAAGTGGATACAAGCAAATAATCTATTTAAAAAATCATACAAATATGGTGTATACATAGTAAAAGGGTACCATTTTTCTGCTTGTGGAATCATTCTTTACTGAAATAAAGGCATGGTGTCTTAAAAAATGTGCATATTGCCCACTGTTTGTGTACAATTTGAGGCCTAAATCACTACCTTTGCTTCATGTGTTAGTTTGTCTAGCTGGCATTGGCATATTTTTGATTTGTCAATGCTCATGAAGTAGATTCAATATTGTATGAGTAGGTTGACTCAATTGAGAAAATGACTTTAACCCAAGCATCAGCTGTCCATTGCGAACGTTATCTTACCAAATGGGGCAATTTCTGTGTATGGCTTGAGTAGACCCAGGTTTAGACTTGGCTCTGACTGACTTAAACCCATGTTCATGTAATTGACGATTCGCAGTTTTGTAAACACTATTTGATTGTTTTAGTATCATTTGTCTGTTTATTATACAGTTTAATTAGACTTTAGTCATACCTACTGCTAGTGTGTCTTTTGCAGACCTTCAGAATTTTACTGATACCCAATTTGCTTCTGTGGTTGGTGCATTAACGAAAGAAGTCAGTCTCTCTTGTTCACCAAGCTGTCTCCTTCTTGTCAAGTTCGCACCAGTCTCCCTGGCTAAACTCACCTCCAATGTCTCGACAATGCAATCTCAAATGTTCTCCTACAGTGCTTCCACCTCACGTACCATCCTAATCATTACAATCATCCTGCCACCACGTTCTCCTGCTGTTGCTACCTCGCATGTGCTGCCGCCTACCTAAGAACAGTCTGCTTCACCACCTACTCATCGAAATCATAGCTTTCATCACATCTATATTACTAGTTTTTCCTGTCAACTCCTTGCGGTCAGAATTAATTCTCTTCCTCATCCTCATCGTGTAATCATCGTGATCTCATGGATCCTGAAGTGTGATCAGATGGCCTCTTGATCCGATACTATTGCCTCTCTGATGCTGAACGCAAATCTTTTGGCCTTCATCCCCACCATCGTGATGTTTCTTGTTGTGGTTGACTATCTGCACCTCCTAGCTTAAACTCCTCATCACAACTCTGGTTACTCATTTTACTAACCAATGCTCACAGTCTTGTCACATTAAACCGCCGCCTCCGTTTTTACAACTTCTTGCAGTCTTCTGTTGACTTCATTATCATTACCTGGCTTGATTCTTCTATTGCTAACAGTGTTGTTTTTCTTAACTCCACAATTAAAGTTCTCTCCCGTATGAATCATTCTAATGGTGGCGTTCTCATTGCCTCACGTCACCCTAACCTTGGCATCCACCCCTCTCCTGTGATTCTTCCTCCTTTGATTTCTGTTGTGGCTGTGCTTTTGTTCTCAATGATCACATTATTTCTATGCTCGGTGTTTACAACCCTTCTTTTCGTATTCCCCTTGCTGATTTGTCATCAATGCTTGAGCACTTTCATGATCAGTCTATCACTCTCTCGTCAACTTGGATTTTCCACTCCTCCTCATCATCTCCTCATCTGTGGTGACTTCCTAGTGGTTGCTGGAATGCACTTGACTCTAATGACGCCTGAGTCCACTGTCTTGGAACTTTTTGCTTCCTACTCTCTTGAACAACTTGTATTTTCTCCTAATTTCTGCTCCTCCCTCCTTGAGTTGGTTTTGTGCTCTCACACTGATAACATTTTTGACACTTCTGTGGTCTCTGTTCCTGTTAAACTCTCTGATCACTCATTTGTTCGCTTCAACCTGCCTGCCAATTTTATTACCCCAGCTGCTCCTCAATATGCACAATCTAGCAGTGACTTTGCATCTCTAAATGCTGCCCTCTCTTCATCATTCCCCATTTTTAATGAGTCTTTCTCTGCTGATGTCTGGCACACCATCCTTCACCAAGTTATTACATTCTTTGTTCCTCATCGTTGGAAAAGCGTGTTTTTCTCCTTTTCTATTTCTGGTCATACCAATTCTGCGAAACTCTCTTCTCTAACAGAAGACGCATCAACTTCATGGAACTTAAAAAAATTTTTCTGCTGTCCAGCTTCTCATCTGGATCTCTTCAAGACTCTTATTCTTTCTTGCGTTCCTTTAATTCCAAACCTGACCTCCCCAGCTTGAAAAGGAACCTTTTTTGAGATCTGGAGAAAGCTAATCTCTTCAATGCCTATATTGCTTCGAATCTCTACCCTGACCCACTAACCACCTCCATACTGTTTCTCTTATTTGATATCGTCTTCAATGCTCATGACATTTTCCGCATGCTTTAGTCCTGCAAGTTGTCTGGCCCTTGCTATCCTGATGGCGTTCTATCCTTTGTAATTCACGAAACCTCCTCAACTTTTTTCATCCATTTAAAGCATCGCTTCTCCTATATTTGCTCCTCTAAGCGTTTTCCGCCTTGCTGGAAAACATCTTGGATCTCTCCAAAGTTAAAATCCAGTCAGCCACTTCTTATCGTCCAATAGCTATTATTTCTCGGCTGTCAAGCATCTTTGAATGCCTTGTCTTTCGCTGTGTTCCCTAAATGCGTCACCTCATCTCATCTTCTTAGCATGATAACCTTCTGGGCCATTCTACCATCACTAACTTACTCACTCTAATTGAAAACTGCTATTTCCACTCTGATCATGATACTGGTTGCATTATATTTCTTGACATTTTTAAAACTTTTGATTGGCTCCCTCATTCTACTCTACTTGAAAAATTAAATATAATTGACTTTGATGCTGATTTCATCGAACTTTTACAGTCTTACCTGTCCAATCATAACCAGTGTGTCAAAATCAACTCGTCTATTTCTTCTTCTGTCCTTGTCTACTGCCTGGTGCTCCTCAAGGCTCTGTGTTTGCTGTCCTTAATTCCAGCTGTCTACTGAATTTTGATGACGCTGTGATTTTCAACTGTGGTAGATTGATTTTAGCCCAACCAAGACTTGTGGTATTTCCTTTTATGTATCTCCCTCGTCTGATCTGCCTTTCCATGTGAATTTTGCTTTTCATCGTACTCATTTGGAGTTCTAATTGCTTGCAAATGTAAATTGGTCAGGACATGTGTCCTGGCCTCAACAGTACATCAACAATCTTAGGACATATCAGCAGCATTCAAATTCGGAATAAATTTTACTAAAACTCTTAATGAAAAATCAATAACGTTTTTTACTTTTTCAAAAGACAATATATTTTCTTCAGAATAACAATGCGATAGAAATATTTTACACAAGTCTTTCCAAAATTCCACAACATTGTCAAAATTTATGATATAGAGGAGTTTACTCCAACAATACTTTGCAAATGGTGCTGTATCTTTCTTACAGGGTAGATCTCTCAACACAGTTGAAAATCTATGTAAATTATGTGCTGAGCGACGTGTGAGAGTTATAACTCCATCAATAACTTTCACAATTTTAATGCCAAATATCTATCCCATTTGATCTAAGAGAAACAGGACTCAATAATGTCCGACTGAAATCTACAACATTACAATTCATTACAATTTCACAGCTCCCATTTTTTAAGATTGGTAACAAGTGAGGTATTTGTAATGGTTGCCATGTTGTGACTATCGCAAGCCACTATCAATAACATCAAGATGTAGAACTTTGCTTTGTCATTTCTAATAAAAGCGGCAATTGGCCAACATAATATGAATGACAAACAAATTGAGAGATACATTGCACAAATCCTGACACAATAGAATGTTGAAATATCTCTAAATTTGATTTTGCCTGTCTTTCTAGGTCAATTAATGGACCAGAATATAGTTTTTCTTGATCTATTCATTTCTGATATAACCATTTTATATATTTTGACATTATTTTGAACTGCGCAAATATTAGGATGGAGCAATCTTATCGTATACATGTTCAGCAACCTTACTACCGTTTCCTGACATCTTTTTGAGAAAACATAGCCTCCATAATGTAAGGAGGACCACCAGAAAATGTTATTTAGGCTAAAACAACCTGACAAGAAGTTGAAGTGCAGTCAACTTCAAATAAGTAGTTTTTGAACAAGCAAACTGCTCGACTATACCAGAATTGATTGAAATTTTTTAAAACCGCATTATAAGTAAATAGTAGTGCAAGAATTATTTTTACTTTAAAATTTTTTTTGGCGAAAATATTACCCTAGCCGGATTTCGCCCATAAAGCTTTTAAACATAATGGGAATATTTCGCAATAGTCATCCCAAGTTAATATAAACGAATCCATTCCGTCAGTAATTGGAACTATTGATTTTGAAGTTTCTATTTCAACATCAGGCAGTTCATTTTCAGGAATTTCATCCGAAATTGAGTTATGTAAAAAGAAAAACGTTAAAAATCTCTTTCTAGATTTGACAGAATTATCCAATCCAAGATGAGCACATTAGATAATTTCCGCTATGATTTTCTGCGATAGTATGAATTTTCCGCAACATAATAACCTGCAAGGCCTTTCACCAGGCTTAATTTAAAATGAACAGGAGTATTTTCCTTCCATACAATTAATGAAAAGTAAGATTAAAACTTTATAAAAAGACTGCAGTTTTTACCATCCATATAAATAATACGAATAAAACTGCTTAGAAAAAAACAGACGTTTTTTAAAGCTGTATTCCTTATGAAAACTGCTTTAGAAAGAAGTTTTTACTCTCCGTACACATAAAGAAAAGTATGATTAGAGCTGTAAAAAGGGAACAGGAGTCCTTCCCGGATACATGACATTGAAATTACATTCAATGTTAATAAAATAACGAGACAATTGTTGGAATAAAACATTTAACATAAATATTAAGGAACTTAATAGTATATTTCTCATAAATCATACTAAATAATAATCTTAAATGATTCAAAATTTGAACAATCTGTAGCTATAATTTGAGAAATAATTTCTCAAATATGCAAATAAACCGTGCTTTCAGCCCATAACTATGTGCTATTCTTTAAAATTATGAAATATTATGAAATTTACTGGTGGCAATGAAATTTACGGTACAATAATCTATTTGAGATTTCACGATTAACTGTTTATCGTATTCTAGCCTACTTTACTGCAGCTCGATATTCAAATACAATCAAAATTTATAACAAAAATTGAAATTATAAATTGCAACTGTAATAAATAAGCACGAATGTTGTAATTATTTGTAAGTTAATAATCCAAATTGCTAATAACTTTAAAAGTGATAGAAAAATATTTAGAAATCGAACGAAAACGTTAATTATATACTTATGTACGAAACATGTTTATTACAGAAATATTAATAACAAGATAAGTGAATTCAATATTTAGGCTAATGCTGAAAATACTGGACAGTTTGTTGACTTTACCTTTCTAATGTACAATATAATTATAATATTTATAACTCTAAGTATTGATCACTTGTCACTTCTAAAGTAAATAGCAAATTGAAACATTGCAAAGTATTTACACAGAATTCGGAATTATGCAAATTAGTATTTTCACACACATTTTTTAAAAAGACCGTATTCGACGAAAACTTATTTAAACACTAATGAAACAGTAACTAAAGTTAGAATAATGATTATTTTCATTTTAACGGTGAAAAAACAGAAATTACAGAGTATACAGAATTCAAGCTTTAACATTTATTATGCAAGTTCTAAATTTTCGCCTTTCCAGATATCTGGCTGCACAACTCATACAAATAGCTATCAGCGATGAATATAGTTTCCTCTTGCTTGTAGTATAGTAATCAGACAGCTATTTATAGAACCAGTCTGTCTTAATGGATTGCTTACCAAGTTCTTGCATAACTTTTTAATACCTTGCCAGCGTGAATCTTTCGACCAATACTGCTTTCCATTTTCGTATAACTTTCTTTTCACTAGTGAACAAAGGTTGTCTTTCGAATTAAGACCAGTGGAACTTGGGGGCCAATCAATTTTTGGCTGGCGACGTTCAAAAAGAAACTGATGGATGTAGTGTGAGGCATGCGATGGCAAGTAGTTTTGTTCTTTCGCTCTATGGCTGTTTGTCAATCCTTTGAGTTCACTTGAACTCCATCTTCAACCCACAAATGTGTCATCCAAAATATTTGCCCAGAACATAAACCCATACCTCCTTGCTGACGTTTCTCTTGAAAGGAGGCTGTCTCCTTATAAAGCACCATCTGCTTCAACTAACGTTGCTCTGCACTCATCAGTGAGCAGTACACTATTAAGATTTTTCTTAAGGTAAGTTGTTGCACAATTGATACGTTTTGCATTATGGGAATCATTAAGATGGGGAATTTTTGATGCAACTCTGACGCTTCCAATCTTGCATAGGGTTGTCTTTCCAATGGGATGTGATAAATGTGCAGAATATTTCGTTGCTTGAACCAAACGGAATACGGAAATAGCCTTCCTGATTTTAGCAATTTCATATCGATTAACTCGTCTTATGACCCCTTTATCAGATCTTGTTTTTTTTCTGTGAATTTTTACCACGTATCATTCTATGGTCCCTGCCCAAATCTTTGTTTATCTGCAGCGTAGAGTTGCCTTCATCAAAACTTTTGACAATCAAAATCTTGTCTGCATCAGTGAGATCAGATCGTCTTCCCATTCTAACAATTTTGGTGTTTTCACCAAGGGCAATGTTAAGCGCTTTCAAGCAACAATGCAAAAATTCCGTAGCTCTGAGTTGCGTAAAGTAAATGAGGAATTGCCACAGCTGCATAGTAAACACGAACAGCCATGTCATAAACAGCAAGAAAGAATGTGACAAAACGCGACAAATTTGATTATTTATTATCAAACTACACTTCTAATTGCTTGCATGTGTTTTCTTTGTGTGAAAAATCAATGGCTTCGCTACTGAATACTGACTGCTTTAGGTGATGTTGCTACTAAATGCGAATGCACAATATATTTGCCTGTTTATTACACAGATTAATTAGATTCAGATCACTGAATGCCGAGACGAAACAATTCGACGAAGGCCACCGACGCCCACTGCACGGCCTGCGATAAATTTGATGCTGACGATGCGGGTAACTGGGCTCAGTGCGACCGATGCAACAACTGGACACATGCTCAATGCGCATCAATCTCAGATGAGTTAATCGCCCTCATTTCAAACTCCCCATGGATTTATTTTATCTGCAACAATTGTCAGAAACAACAGAAAAAGAAGATAGTAGCGGGTCTGGATTTTAGTGTTGTTAAGGAAGAAATCGCTAACACAGTGTTTGACAAGGTGAAGAGTTGCTTTACCAACCCTCAATATCCGCCCCGTGGAGAACCTGACAAATCCTATGCAAGAGCCGAAATAACAGCAACCGAGAACTACGAAAACATAGATCGAGAAATTCGCATCGATGGCATTCCAGAGAGTGATTTGAAAGACCTCGCCGGAAGGATAAAACATGAGGCGACAGAAGTTGATAATATTTTGCAGCACATCGGAGAGGAAGCCCAGAAAACCGATATGTATCGTTTGGGAAAATTCAATGCAAAATCAAAACGACCAAGGACCCTCATCGTGAGGTTTAATGATCAATGGACAGTTCGCAAAATTTTAGCAAATGCGGCCAAACTTAAAGACTATGAGAAACAGATCTACATTTCAAGATCGTTAAATGAGAAAGAAAGGAAGCAGAAAAAAGCATTGTTGGCCAAACGATATGAGCTTATTAAGGACGGTACCCCGCGGGAGGAACTGAAGGTGCGGAATTTAACACTCCTGAAAAACGATATCCCAGTCACATACTGACTAGAGCAAAATACTCACCTCAAGTATCTTGCGCTAAATGTACGTTCTATTGCTAAACCAAATTGTATTGACAGTTTACGTTGCGAAGCTATTTCTCAGAAACCGGATGTGATTGCAATTACTGAGTCTTGGCTAACTGAGAAAAATCCAACCAGTTTTTTTGATATTAATGGGTATGTTTCATTCAGACGTGACAGGATATATAAACGGGGAGGTGGTATTATCACTTATTTCAAGAAAGATATCAACGTGAAATTAGTTAAAGAATCGAGTATGGAATCTAGAAAAGAGTATCAATGCTTCGTAGTGAGCCAAAGTAAATCCGTCGTCATCTTTGTAGTTGTATATCATCCCCCTAATGCTGAATACCCAGAGAGTGAAATTCTAGATGAACTTATCAGTACGATTCAAAGTATCCGAAACAATATGCACGACAAATATGCGATCACAAATGT
>CABFPE010000201.1:14769-29272 GCA_900660155.1 Hofstenia miamia | reverse complement strand
ACGGCGGTCTCTGAGCGTGATGAAGAAGAGTTCATTTCTGTCCTTTGTGGAGTTACAAGTTCTGGCAATATCATATCGGCCGAGGTATCTTTTAACGGCAATTCAAGGAAAGTACAAGCAATGATTGATCCAGGGGCTACAAATTCGTTTATGACCACTTCATTTGCTCACAAGCTCGGCCTCAATGTTAAAAAAAACAATAAACCAATTAAAATGGCCAATGGGGATGTACTAATTGTAAAAGGAAAATCAGCCACGCAATTCACAATGAACAACAAGCTGTATGACACTGAGTTTTACGTTGTGCCCACATTGATAGCAGACGTCATTATTGGCTTAGATGTTCTCTGGAAGCATTCATCAGTAAAACTAATTTTCAGCGGTAATATGGACGATACCAGTTATACATGTGGGATAAAAGCCTGTGAGTCATTTCCTTTAATGAAAGTTCATCCACCGAGTATATTTTCCAAAGCTGTCTATTCAGCCAAACCAATCACAGCAAAGTCGAGGCGGCATAAACCCTCAGACCATTTGTTCATGCAATCAGAATGCCAAAGAATGTTGCATGCAGGTATAATCAAAGTGTCAAATTCACCATGGCGTGCTCAGTCCTTTGTCGTACATGGTCAAAAGCCGCGAATGGTCATAGACTATTCCGAAACTGTTAATAAATTTACCAGTGTTGACGCATATCCTTTTCCCAATGTGCAGGCTCTGCTTGACCAAGCTGCTGAAAACACAGTGTTTTCAAAGATTGATCTAAAGTCGGCCTATCATCAAGTTCCGATTAAACTGAAGGATCGACCACTCACTGCTTTCGAGGCTTGCGGGAACTTGTACCAGTTTACCAGATTACCATTTGGATGCACAAATGCAGTTCCTGTATTTCAATGTATCATCAAGGATTTCATTGAGCACAACAACTTGCAATGGGCATATCCATACTTGGATGACGTAATTATCGCGGGTCGCAATCAAGCTGAGCATGATCACAACCTGGAACTGTTTTTGGAAGCGGCAAAGAATGAATCACTAACCCTCAATCGATCCAAATCATTCTTCAACAAGCAAAGAGTTGCTATGCTTGGTCATATTCTTGAAAAGGGAAGCAAAAGACCGGACCCAGATCGATTACAGACTCTATTGGACTTTCCAGACCCAAGCACGCCGAAGCAACTTAGACGGCTGTTGGGCTTCTTCACGTACAATGCTAAATGGATAAAATCCTTTTCTAGTAAAGTGCAACTGCTTTTAGTAGCTCAGAAACAAAAGGCCCTCCCTCTCAATAATGAATGCAAGTCATTAATACGAGATTTGAAAGAAGAAATCTCACAGTCTGTTTTATGGTTACCCGAGCATGGCAAACCTGTACTTCTCAAGACCAATGCGTCCGGTACGGGCATTGGTGCCACACTCACTCAGATGGGACGACCTGTAGCCTTCTTTTCGCGAACCCTGTCTGATGCTGAACAGGTATATCCGATTGTTGAGCGAGAAGCCATGGCAATAATCGAATCATTTAGAAGATTTGAAGACATTCTTAGAGTTTTTCCGGTTCTTGTTAAAACGGATCAAAAGGCAATCTCCTTCATTTTTTCGAAGCAGAAGTCCCGCGTGAAGAATGAAAAATTGATTCGTTGGCGCCTGGAACTAGCAGACTTCAACTACAAAATCGAGTACCAACGTGGAAAAGATAATATAACAGCCGACACGTTGTCTAGAGTTGCTGCTATTTCTAGCCACCTGACGTGTAACGACGTTCATAAACAGCTGGCACACCCGGGAATTCGACGGATGTTCGATTACATACAGCGTTCGCGACTTCCCTTCTCTCTCGCGGATGTCAAAAAGACAATAGAAGATTGTGAAACGTGCGCGCAATTGAAACCACGATTTGCGAAACGAGTAGACGACGAACGAATTATACAAGCACTTCGACCCTGGGAACGACTCTCAATCGATATTATGGGGCCGAAAACAACAACACGCGAAGGCTTTCAATACATATTAACAGTGGTTGACGAATATAGCCGTTTCCCCTTTGCATTCCCACTGAAACGTATTATGTCATCAGATATTATCAATTGTCTGGAGAACTTATTTTCACTGTTCTGCAAGCCTAAATTTATTCACTCAGACCGCGGTACCCAGTTTCAGTCCACTGAGTTTAGAAGTTTTTGTTTGAGATCTGGCATAGCAACTTCGCGCACAACTCCTTATCATCCATCGGGAAATGGGCAATGCGAGAAGTACAATGGGACTATCTGGAAGGCCGTTAGCTGCCTCGTACATTCTAGAAACCTGAAGCGTTCTCAGTGGATCTCTGTCCTTCCAGAAGCCTTAGCATCTGTTCGTACACTGATCAATACAACGACCAATGAAACCCCACATGAAAGATTTCTGAAATTCCCGAGATTAAACGCGACGTGGAAAGAAAATCTGGAAGATTGGTTAACCCCTGGTAACCGTGCTCTGCTCAAACGACATGTTCGCAATAAAGATGATTCTCTCGTTACTGAAGTCACAATCAAAGAAGTTTTGTCTTCAAATGTTATTCGTGTTCATTACCCTCATGGACGGATTGATACAGTCTCTAGTAGCAGTCTGGCCAGAGCACCCCAGCATTTTCAACAAAACCTATCAAAGACTCCGAATATTCTCGACCGTCATTCCGATGATCCTCAACCTCGATCGTGTGAAGATCCCATTTGCCAAAAGAACACCCCAACTAACAACGAAATGCAACAACTGACTGATAATGTCACTCAAAGTTCCTGAGAAGACGAAAATGACTTTTCCGTAGAAAATCAAAACTATTCGTCAATTGATTCTGCAAATACCCACTCTAAATTCAATGAGGTATTGGAAACGCTGCCTCCATTATCCGAATCAACCATATCATCGCCAAAGGCTGATCCTATTCCTATTGTTACTGGAAATTCTGTGGAACCAGCCAGACAATCCGGCAGAGTCAAGCGCTTGCCAATGTATTTACGCGACTATATTTATGAAGTGATAATGAAGATATATTTACATGCGTCTAGTGTTATATTTATTACGTATTGTGTTATATTTATTACGTATTGTGTTATATTTATTAGTGTATTTTAATGTTGTTTTGTATTTTAAGATCGCATGCTATAGCAAATAACAGCTTTGGATAAGCCATGTTTCATGTGAGTGACCACACAACAGGAACAATAAGAATATACAAAATCAAACACAATTGCATTTATTTACTGATTTTAGCATTAAATTAGAGTCTGTATAATGAAGGTTTATACAAAATTCAGTCAGCAGTAATTGCAATATTGCAATATAGTTATTGTCATATTGATTTGGTGAGATTTGAACTCACATCTTCATTACATGTGTACAGCTGTGTTTATCTCACACCATGAATCAGAAGGTAGATCTCCAACAAACCATTTTTAAATCCACATATATTACAAACAACTTAACAAAAATGTCAATAATCAGATACAAAAACTGAAAAATCCAATGAGAACAAAATTTGTTTGATTTCAAATATGCATTACATTCTTCAAGTTATTCTTTACAAAAATTCTTGTGCATAGCAACTGTAACTAAATATATGTCCCAAACAAAAAATTCAATCTCAGCAAAATAGTAGAGACAATTAGATACATTGAGAGACGAAAATGATACATTGGAATACAAGTTAATGATTTCCTCATTACAGACAACAAAGGGACATAAATTTTCTTCATAGTAATAGCCTTATACAGAATTTGTTTGATATATTGCCAATGGGACAAATGTTTATATTAATTCAAGTGATCATCTATGTGTTAGTGTAGAGTCACTCAGGGCCTTTCTTTTATTTTTATTTGATTTTAGGCACTCTCCAATTAATTTGGTGCTATTTAGTTTAATGATTTATTAAATTGTAATCTTTTTGAACTTAAGATTCATATTTGGTAATTGTCCCCTCAAGCTTTAGATTACGTGTAATTGCTCAGTTAATTTGTGAGGGAAACAACTTAACTTTTGTAAAATTGGAAAATGGTAAATATTTACCTTTTCTTGTTATAAATAGGGAAGACAATGTAATAAAATGTCAAATAAATTTTGCTCTCACTGGATAACGTTTACTCTTTCTTATTTTTATCATTACTAACCCTTTTTAGCTTTGGTATGAATTCTATAATAATGAAATTGTAAGATCCAGTGATAATGTGGGAGGAACTCTGCTGTGCCTGGGGTGATAACTTGCTCCATGACAGATGTGAGCCCATATTGTGGTTGCTTTAGGCTACATATAGGCATAGGCAATAAAATAACTACCACATCTCTTAATTGAACATGTCCAAACTCACAAACTATTACACAATGCAAATATACTATGCCATTGGCATACACAAATACATGGTAACTACACATTATTTAATACCTTTATTACATGAGCTGAGAAGATAAACACAGAGATAAATTATTTGTATTGAGCTAGAAATTACAACTTGAGACACATGATTAGCACCTTGGATTGTAAGGATGGATTCTAATGGCTTGGCTTCAGTGAGATGCTGTGTGAATTGCTTGCTACTTTAACAATCTTGGAATTACTTTTTTCTACAATGAAATTGGCGAATTACTGATCTTCATTTGTTTTGTTAGAGCACAGGATGTTCTTGGCAATGGTAATCTTCTGCAACCTTTGTACTGCTTGAGCTGCTAGATGCACCCCAAGATTCTACATGGTCACCCTGGCGTGATTCTTGGACACTTTGGAGTGTCAGTTAAACTATCTACTCCATTCTGTTGTTGTGTGCAGATATATTGACGTTCAGAGATGTACTCCAGTTGTGAAGTTTGTGTGCCTACCAAAGTGGTCACCTGTTTTTCACTTGGTGATTGAAGTGAAACAGAACTGTTATGATGTTTTTCTATTGTGTTTGGTTTCATTTTTCTACTGGGTGTGAGTCAGCTAGGATGGATTTCCTCTGACAGTGATCTACTTCACCACCCATTGATGTGCAACTACACCTTATGAATAGTTTTACATTTGCCAGCTCTGTGATCTGATGCTGTCACTAAGCTCTGACTCTATTCTTACCTGTTCTTAGTGCAATATTTGTTTGTCTTATTTTTCTAGAATATGCCCTGCTACCATCTGTCAAGTGCTTTTATTTCTCCTACATAGTTGGATATTTCTCCTACATTATTGGAATTGTTATTGGAACCTTTTTCTTCTACTTTACTTTTACTTGTTTAATTATTCTTGTTCTTATGTATATGAATTTTTCTAATTCTTGTAATGGGACTCCCACTGAGGGTTTCCTCTGTGTGTGCACTGGCAGCTTGGACACTGTCCCTTGCACTGCTGGACTTAATTCTGTTGTTGTTTTACTGACTCCTACCCCACCAAACCTGTTTCTGGTATATCCACACCCTCTAAAGTTCTTTTGCAAGAAACCCCCATTCCTGATGCTCTGTCTAATCCATTTCTTTTGTACAGCCACCGTCGCCTCATTCCAATTTGCCAACACCCAAAGTTCAACAGCTCAGGGAAGCCCTTGCAGAACAAATCTTGCAATGCCATTCCTGTGAAGCCTGTTTTGACGCCTTACAAGCTGAAATGAGACAACAAGCCACCACTGCTTGGCAGCATGAGAGATGTCTGCTCAACTCAATCTCAGCCTTGGAGATGCAAATTCAGGAATTGTTCCTGCATCCCCCTCAAACTCCCCAGCAGAACCTGAGTCTGTAACTCACACTCTTTTGGACAAGGCTCTTGAAGCTCTCTCAGAAAAGTTCTCAACAGTTATATCACAGACAATGTCTGCCTACCTCTCTCATGATTTGTCACACCTACACTGTCCCCTCTGATGCCACCATTCATTACCCCCATTACCTCTTTTACAAGTGGAGCACCTACCTTCACTCATTCTACCCTTTCTCAAGTTGCAATGCTAACTACAGTAGCTACACTAAGTGCTTGTACCCTGAGCATAACAGTTGTGCCTTCAGCATGTGTAAATGTCTCAGTTACCCCAACTACTATGATCATTCCACCTTCTCCTCTGAGTGACCCTATTGGGTCTATGACAACTTGTGGGCCATGCTTCACTCAATCCATTTTGCCCACCAAAGCCCTGGGAACAAACAATCAAATCTTTTCAATCAACACTCAGTATTGCCTAAATTTACTGGCAAAATAGTTGAAATTTCACAGTTGTTTTATGAGTGGCTCTTTTTTTTCAAGCTTACAATGAAGCAGTATAAAACCATTCAAGATGCCAGTGCCACACAATTTCCCATGTTCCTTCAAGGCCTTGTGTACAATCAGTACATGATGCTGGATAGGGATGTCAAGACAAATTATCAGTTACTTGTTGGTCACTTTGAGGACCACTACAAAGTACCTCACATCAAGCAGCAATATAAGATGCTTTTATGTGATCTTTCCTTCAAGAAGGGAGATGATGTGGGGACCTACATAATGCAAGTCAATAGACTCTTTTGCCTCAGCAAGCTAACTCAGAGTATTTGAGACACAATCTTGTATATTTGTCAGGGATTTCCTTCTACCATCAGGAGCCACCTCAAACTTAAATGTGACCTGGAAGATGATTTGAACTCTATTATTAAGAAGGTGATTAGCATTGTTTATATGCTACAGAATGCAACACATATTGAGAGAGATGCTGGTGACCTAAAGATGGGTCAAGCTACCACAAAATCTTTAACCTCTTTGAGTTCTGCTACAGTGCAGAAGAAGACAGACACTGAAAGACAGTCAGCCCACATTCATACTCAGACTGGGGCAGTTATCTGCCTAATTGCAGATGGGGATGGCATATTAATTGATGAGCCATCCATTGAAGTGTGTACTCCCAACACCCTGGTCAAATCTGTCAACCTTTTAAATTAATTGGAGTGCTGCCTCCTGAAAACCATGCACATGATGTTTTGGTGATAACTTCATTGCTACACACTAAAGTCATCCCCACAGACATGAACAGATTGCTGATTAATGCCACCATTGATACAGGAGCCTCTGTATCCATCATCAGCAACACCTGTTGTGACAAGCTTTGCTTAGGATCTTTTACCATCCACTGCCCATTTGTTGGAGGCTTCAGTGAATACTATTTCACTGAAGGGCCAGATCAACAACCTTGAGTTGTGCATCCATCAAGAATGATTTCATGTGGACCTTATTGTGGTTGACACCTGTAATCAGCTTCTACCATATGATGTAATTCAAGGAAACAACTTCCTCAAGCAGAATGTGTGTGTAATCAATTACAGAACCAACACTCTCTCTATCTGTGAAAGTGAGCCACAGGAGGAGCTTACTGCCATTCTTAACAAAGAAATCTTACTAACTTTAACCAATACTATCATTGTGGGACCATGGTATTGGCGACAATTTGCTGTCTACAAGCTCTCCTTATGAGGGTGACATCATGTTCTTGGGACAAAGGGGAAAACGCCTTCTCAGTCTACATCTCTTCTGGACCTTTGTCATGTCTCTCATGGAAAGACTTACATTACTGTGCTCAATAGTTCCACATGCCTGAACTGAATGGATCCAACAAAGACATCCATCATCACAACTCCAGTCTGACTTGAACCTAAAGCTGCAGCCTGTCTGCCCATTCTTACTGCAATTCACAATCTAAGTGAACTGAGTCCACAAGAACATGACATGCTCTCTGCTCTCTTGCACCAGCATCATGATGTGTTTAATTATGGATCAATCAGTGTTGGAAAGGCTGTTGGGGAACAACATGGCATTGAAACTAAGAGTGATCACCCCATTTGGTTGCCAGTTCAAAGGTTACCCATGAACTTAAGAGCAGAGTATGAACAGATCCTTAGAAATCTCATTGAAAGTGGGATCATACAGAACAGTAATAGTCCATATGCTGCACCTACAGTGTTTATTCACCAAGGCAAGAAGTACTGCCTCTGCGTTGACTTTCAATGACTAAATGATATCACAGTCAAGGATGCATATCCATTACCTCTCATTGAGGATCTCCTATATGATGCCAGCAATTACAAGTTATTTTCATGCTTGGATCTCTGTAAAGCCTATTGGCAGATACCAATGAAGCCTGCCAACATCCTGAAAACCACTTTTATTATGCCTTATGGCCTTTTCAAGTGGAAGTACATGGCCTTTGGGCTTTGTAATGCTCTGGCTACATTTCAGCATTACATTACACATGTACTACAGAATGGGGCTAACATTCTCAAACCTGGGATCACTGCATACATGGATGATATTCTTGTTGCTGGACACACATTCTCTGACCACTTAGATAAATTGGGTCACACTCTCAAGATCCTGTATGACTCCTGACTCTGGGTAACTGGAAATAAATGTTTGCTCATTTCACCACAAGTTACCTTCTTAGGAAGAGTGATTGAACCCAGGAGAATATCTATTAAGAATGATGTGAAAGACCATCTTGACTGAATTGAGACTCTATGCTCACACAAGGATGTCCAATGCCTGATGGACTTTCTTAACTATTATGGCTCCTTCATCTCTGAACTAGCCAACCAAACCAAGCATATCTCTAATCTACTATGAAAAAACACTGAATTTTTTTGGACCTGGGTTGAGCAAGAGGAGCTGGATGCTGTGAAGCAAGAGCTCAGACAGATCCCCAGTCTGAACACCAGACTACATGAAAGAATTTATCATTGATTGTGACACAAGTTCAGTCACTATCAGTGGTGTGCTCAGTCAAATGATCAATGGCCAGGAATGCCCAGTACAATATTTCAGCTGGAAGCTCTGCAATGCTGAACTGAATTATGGAGCAATGAAGTCAGAGATGCTAGTGCTCATTGAGAGACTGAAGAAGTTTTGATTCTTCATCTTTGGTCGCCAATTCATTGTTTGTACCAACAACTCTGCACTAGTGTGGCTTAAAATATTCTCTGGTGACAAGTTGAACATCATTGCCCAATGGTTGGAATACCTCAACAACTTCACCTTGACTATCACTCATCATCCCAGGAGATTGCATCTCAACACTGACAATTTCACTGCTCTGCCAAGTTATGAGAAAGACCTGTGAAAGCTGTCAGGTGAAAAAACTCTGTTTAGATTTATCCCAGCTTGCAATTATGAGCTCCTCCCTGACTTCAGTACAGATCAGAATGGGAAAGTGAGCCTCCCTATCATGGTGAAAGAGGAGATTTCCGAAAAGGAAATTGCCACCCATCAATCACATGACTAGGTTTTGTCTGAAATTATCTTTAAGGTCAAGAACCCTGACCACACTATCAGTGACTTTGCTAAGAGATATTTCCAATGGTATCACTGGAAGCTTACCAAAGCTCTACTCTTCTATGTGCATAGTTGGGACAACCATCTGGCAATTCTAGAGTATTTCAAGCAAGATCTCGTCCTGAAGATCCATGAACATGGTCATCTCAGGATTATCCAAACAGAGAGAACCTTTAACACTCATTATGTTACCACTGGTATTAGAGCTACTGTACAAGATGTGATTGATAAGTGTAAAGCTTGCCTGCTTCAAGGAGCTGGACACCTTCCAGAGCAGAGAGCTGAGCTCCATAGTTGGGTTGCCAAAAGAACAAATGAAGTAGTCCACATGGACATTGAAAAACTGTCAAGGGATGAGCAGGATTTCAATATCTGCTGGTCTTGATAGATCACTTTACTAAGTATGCACGACTTATTCCTCTTGACAATACCACTGCCAAAGTTATTGGTGAAAGAATGGATCTTTAAGCTTGGGCCTATGGAGCATTTGGTCTCTGACCACAGTCCTCAGTTTGAAAACTCTTTAATGTCCACTCCTATGAAAGAACTTGAGATCATACATGATTTTACCACTGCTTACCATCCATAGTCAAATAGTGTCATTGAGCAACTTAACTGCACCATCATTAAACTGATCAGAGTTGCTTTAGCCCATACTGACAGTCAAAATTGGAGATGCGTCATAGAAGCAGTCTAATTCTTTTACAATACTGCCATTCACATCTCCACCAAAGTGAGCCCTTTTAAAACAATGAGTAGTAATAAAATATAGGGTTCTATATATGCAGTTTCCTCAAAATGATCATCTTTCAATAACTTTCTACAATTTTCTATTGATTTTGATAAGAAAGAATGTGTTTTTTTAGAAATTCTGGATTTGGCAGCCATGGGTCAAAAAAACTATGGCCATACTCATATAAATAATTATTCAATTATACCCCCATTTCAACTATGAACCAATATGTTTTCAAGCAATTTTTTTACAATTTTTATAAAATCTGCATTTTCTGGACATTCCAAAATATTTTCAAAACACTTTAAAACAATATAACTAGCATGCATATGATGTTCTTTTCAAGAATCTTTAATCTTCATCAATATCTAAAATATAACTTTGATAAGAGATACTGTTTTGAAAATTGAAGAGAATTTTAAAGTAGCAATCTGATTAGATAAACTGGCTTATAGCATATGCTGTTTTGAAAATTTAAGAGAATTTCAAAGTAACAATCTGATTGGATACATTGGCTTATGGCATACGCCACTTTGAAAATTTAATAGAATTTCAAAATAACAATCTGATTGGATAAACTGGCTTATGGCATATGCTGTTTTGAAAACCTAGGGAAATTTAGAATAACAATTTGATTGAAAATTCTAGCTTATTCCATACATCATTAAAAAAATTTACAATATTAATTGAATAACATTTTGATTAATACCATACACTGTTTTTTAAAATTAAATTAAAATATTAATGTCAATTTGCATTATGTAGAATCATGCCAACTCGCCATGATGGCCGTACTTAGAGAAAACTGTTACTTTTCTTAGGTTAAACATAAAGTGAGGTTGACAATTTTCCAATTTCTCTCCTCTACTGTAAATGCGTGGTTCATTAACTTATTTAATATACCGAAGCCTTTGTAGCTACTTAGTTAACCAAACTTATTTAGATCAAGCAGAGAGACTAGAGAACAGGATCAACGCTCAAATAGAAGCGGCGCACTCTCAGGAACACAATCGCCAGCTGCATCTTACCAATGTAACTGCAACCGTAGTAAAGAGAACAATAATGGAATGGTGATGTGCATAGTGAACTCAGTGTAATGGTGATTGCAACTACCTAACAATTTAGTGCATTGATTGTTTTTGTTATTACAAGCTAATGCAATAAACGAAATGTTGCAACCGTTCTGCTGTGGTAGCTTATTATGAGGCCCTACATTTAATAACCCTACATATAGATAAATAGATAACAGCCCTTTGTACATGTAAACAATCAATGCCGTCAGCAAGAAATAAGAAATATAAGTCGGCCGAAGGTCTCCCTTACAGAACATTGAGCAACATGTAACAACTATTAAAGTAACTATATGTAATAATCTATAAAGATACAATCGTAATATANTTCTGCTGTGATAGCTTATTATGAGGCCCTACATTTAATAACCCTACATATAGATAAATAGATAACAGCCCTTTGTACATGTAAACAATCAATGCCGTCAGCAAGAAATAAGAAATATAAGTCGGCCGAAGGTCTCCCTTACAGAACATTGAGCAACATGTAACGACTATTAAAGTAACTATATGTAATAATCTATAAAGATACAATCGTAATATATATTCCAGTATGACCACTGTTAAATCATCCATCATCATGTAACATCGTAGAGGTGGTAACAAATAACTTAAGTTTAGCAATAAGATAATTAACATGTAAGACTCGTAGGTCGCGATAACACTATCTGACAAGCAATGACATTTAGGAAAGCTATAACGGCAAAAACTCCTACACCTATTCGTAACCTTAGAGTACAATGTGAACTGGAGGTGGGAGACCACTATACAATTAACCTAGCTTGTATAAGTATTAACTGCACAAAACATTTTACAAACTGAATAATCAATCCTATCATGATTTACAATTAATCATTATAATCAATAATAATTTTAGTCTTTGTTTCTTCATTCTTTTCCTCTCATCCTGACCAATCATGACAGTCTTGATAAATTATGTCACAGTAATAAACAATTGATCAATACATTAGGGGAATATACTGACACAAAAGGAATGATAAATGCAGTGCAGATGAGAATAGCAAACACAACATTTGAGCAATTGCTGGTAGTGGTGGACACCCATAACAATCTGCTACCATAAAAGGTTATATTGGGTGATGATTTTGTAATGAAAAATTGATGTGTCATAAATTATGCAAATAGGACAATAAAATTAAAGGAGGAAAAAATCAAAATCAAAGAAAAAAGGAAGACACAAAACAATCATGTTCAAATTGCAGGAGGACATTCATCTGCAGCCACACCAATGGATGCATAAGATAAAGACAGAAGACCCAATAACAACTGACATAATGCTATATGACACAAGGGAACTAACATGAAGAGAGTATCAATGCTGTCTAGTGTTTGCACAGTAAAGAATGGAAAGGGGAAAATACTAATTCTCAATGTTATAAGCCAAAACGTCAACTTAAAGAAATCTCACATAAGGATATACAGAAAATATATCAAATCCAATATCAGACTTATTTGGAGAGTGATAGAGGACAACAATGGGGTGAGTAATTTGCATGGTCAACTCAAGGACTTGCAAATGAAAACAGCAAGTACTCCACATGGCTGACTCAAGGGTGAGTGGACTAACACCATTGAAGTCACAAATACTCCCAAGAGCTGACTCAAGGGAATAGGGATGAAAGCAAATGAGAAGATGGGTACAGAATACTGGAAATTAAAAATGAGGATTACCCACACCTGGAGGGGAGGGAAATTACACAAATAAGAGAGATGTTGGAAAAACACAAAGAATATTCAATCACAGAGAAATAAGCATGAGACAAGCAATAGGTGAAAAGCACAAAATCATTACAACAATAGACAAACCTATAAAGCTGCCAGTTAGAAGAGTGCCAGAACAAATGAAAGACAAAACAACTGCATACTAGGTGAATAAATCAACAATAAGATTATTTGGCCAAGTGAAAGCCCATATGCAGCACCAACAGTATTTGTGAAGCAAGAAGATAAGAATAGCTTATGCATAGACTTCCACATTTGAAAGAGGTAATGAAGAAAAACTCATACCCTCTTTCACAGAGGACATGCTATACAAGGCAAGTAAGCACAAGTATTTCACAATAGATTGTGTGAATGGATATACATGGTGTTCAGACTATGCAATGCACTGGCTCAGAATAATAGGATCACAATCCCTGATTACTACAAGAGGGATTTGATATGGAAAATACATGAAAAAGGCCACCTGGAAATAATACAGACAGAAACACCTTAATTGCAAGATTTATAACAATGCAGTGAGGAAAGTTATGGAGGATATAATCAACAAATGTACTGCATACTTATTAAACAATATACAGCACTTCCAAACACAGAGGGCACTACTGGAAAAATCATTGCAACACAACTGAATGAAATAATCCACATTGAACTGGAGATGCTGTCTAAAAACAAAGAGGGTTAGCAACCTTTGCTGGTAATGGTAGACAATTTTACTAAATACACAAGGATAATCCTAATGAAAAATACAGAGCTGTGGAGAGGCTGAACCAAACACTGATCAAGCTAATAAGTGTGGCAACATCAAGGATAGGCAGAAATAGATGGAGAGAGGTGATTGAGATGGTAGAGTATTTCTATAATACTTTAGTACACTCAACAATGGGAATGACCCCATTCAAAGTGATGTTTGGAAGAGAGGCAGCAATGCTCCTATCACTGCAATAATCCAACTACAGTAAAAGCCTGGATAATGTTTACATTAACCAATTAAGGAAACATAACACAGGGATTCATGAAACAATGTGCCACAACATAAAGAAATCATCTGTGAGACAACAATGTAATCATAACATTAAAATCTATGGGCATGCACATAAGGTAGGAGACAAAGTACTGTAGAGTCACTCAGGGACTTGTGATAATTTTTCTAGAGCATTTATTTGATATATTTTGTATTCTACGTCAGTGTGACGTCACATCAATTATTTTGACATTAGGTTGCTATCATTAGTTTGTTGTCCCCTTGATGGTGCTTATTTGGATTGCTCAAATTGAATTTGCGAGGGAAATGAATTATCTAGCATGATTAAACTACATTGACAATTCTATTGTAAACAAAGGCAGGTAATAAATGCATTTTTGTATAAAACTGAGAAAAAGTGTAGAGAATGGTTAATAGATTTTATCTAGCTTCAACTACTGTTTTACCATCATATTTTCTTTTTACTATTATTTTGATATGAAAATAATTGCTTAAGTTCAGCCACAATTTGGGAGTACTTTCTCAAGTACAGGGTGACACATAGCTCCTGGAGGTATTTTCGACTATTCAGCCCAAATTGTGGACCAATTAGGTTATGTATATGGTTAGGTATAGGAGAATAATAAAACCTCTCATTCAAAGTTCAACATGTACATGCACTTATACAACCTAACACTGTGATGATACCATGCTGTTGG
>CABFPE010000200.1:1178237-1194679 GCA_900660155.1 Hofstenia miamia | reverse complement strand
GATCCCGTGATGGAATCCAGCCACTACTCGACACAACTTGCCTAGCTGCACATTTTATTAAATAATCAAACCAGATAAGAGTAGAATGAAAATAAAATAAACTCCAAAGAATTTATTGTTCATCAAAATTCTGGTTGAATCAAAGCTATTTATAAAAATTCTACAAAAGTACCTGCTGATTTTAAATTTCAAATGATTCGTCTGCCAATATGGCTGTTCCTACGTAAGCGTTATTTCGCTCAATTTAATTTGTCAAATGTTTCTTGATCGGCTAACAAGTTTTCTTAATTTGAACAATATTAAAGCTTAGTTGCATCTTACAAAAATAACTAAGATCATTAACTAAATTTTACAATCAATTCTGATTAATATTAATCATTCGATGTTGTTCTTCACTTGCAGCTTAGTTGCTTTTGGATGATGCTACACTATCTAAACCTTTTGTGGAGTCAATTAAGTTTCTAGTTAAGTTTTCCTCCCAGCCACTGATTCTACATTAGATGCTCAACAACACCATTTGATTGAGGATGATACACAGTGGTGAAGTCATGCACAATTTCTAGTTCTTTCATGAGGGTGGCCATCAGGTTATTCTCAAATTGAGGACTGCAGTCAGAAACCAATCTTTTCATAGGTCAGAGTTTGAAGATCCACTCCTTCACAGAATGAGTCTTGCATATTTTGTGAAATGGTCTATCAAGAACAGAAGATGCTGGAATCGCTCTTGGTCCCTCAACAATTTCTTTAGGTCCATATTGACTACTTTGTTAGTTCTTTTGGTGACCTGATGGTGGAGCTTGGCTCTTTGTTCTGGAAAATGTCTGGTTCCTTGAAGCAGGCATGCTTTGCACTTGTCTATTACATCCTGAACTGTGGCTCATATACCTATGGTAATGTAACAGGCATTGAAGGTTTGCTCAGTCTGGATGATTCCTAGGTGACTGCATTCATGGATCTTCCAGACAAGATCTCTCTTAAAGTACTCTGGAATCACCAGATGGTTGTTCCAGCTGTGTGCATAAAGAAGTCCAGCTTCAGTGACTTTCCAGAGGTAATGTTGGGAATACATTTAGGTGACATCACTTATAGAGCAATTAGGGTTATTTACTTTGGAGATGATTTCTGAGAAGATTTTCTCATGTAGCTGATGGACAGCAATTTCCTTCTCTGATATCTCTTCCTTCACCATGATGGGGAGGATCACTTTCCCGTTTTGATCAGCATTAATGTCAGGAAGGAGCTTGTAGTCACACATTGGGATAAACCCAAAAGGGGTCTTCTCACCAGGTGGCTTGCACAGGTCTCTCTCATAACTAGGGAGAGCAGTAAAGTAGTTGGTGTTGAGATGTAATCTCCCTGGACAGTGGGTGATTGTAAAGGTGAAGTCATTTAAATATTCCAGCCATCAGGCAACAATGTTTGATTTGTCCCTGGAAAACATTTTGAGCCATGCTAGCATGGAGTTATCAGTACAAACAGCAAACTGACGACCTAAAATGAAGAATTGAAACTTCTTCAAACTCTTGATGAGTGCTAGCATCTCAGATTTCATTGCTCCATAATTTAGCTTGGCACTTCAGAACTTCTGGCTAAAATACTGTACTGGACTTTCCTGACTATTGATAATCTGGCTTAGGACACCACTGATGGCAAAGGAGCTAGCATCACAGTTGACTATAAACTCCCTGGTGTAGTCAAGCATATTTAAACTCTGGATCTGCCTTAGTTCTTGTTTCATGGAATCCAGCTCCTCTTGTTCAGCCCAGGTCCAACAAAACTCAGTGTTCTTTCAGAGCAAATTAGGTATATATTTGGATCAATTGGCTAATTCAGGAATGAAGGAGCCATGATAATTTAAAAAGCCCATCAAGCATTGGATGACCTTGTGAGAGCATGGAGTCTCAATGCAATCAAGATGGTCTTTCACGTCATTTTTAAAAAATATATAAAGGCCCTGCCATCTTGGCAGAAAGTTTAAATTTGAATCAACAGGTACTTCTTTTGGAATTACTATAAATAGATTGAAAACCATTGATAAAGAATTTTATTTGGAATTCTTTTTGTTTCATATTAATGGTTTGATTATTTAATATGATGTTGAGCTAATTGAGTGGTGTTTAGTAGTGGTCTGGATACATCACAGGGAACAATTCTAGGGTCTCTGTGCCAGATCATGAAAGTGCACATAGGTTAGGTATAGGGGTTTTTCTCTCAATTAGCTGACTAGCATTTCATTTCTACATGTATTAAATAATTGATTGTCAGCAAACAGTTGGATGACCAAAATATAGGAGTTATATTAATACTATTTTAGATCCAAATTAATGACCCATAAATGACTGATAAAGAGACTGTACATGTAGTAAATTATAAATGTAGGTTAGGAAGTCATTCAAACAGAATTCATTTAAATAAGCCAATATATTTTCAGTAATGGCTACATGTAATATTTAACAAATGACTAGTAACAATTCAGGTTGTGAATAAGTATAACACTTTCACAAAATAGAGCTAAAGTAGGGTACACATAAGTTATATTGATTGAGCTGAGAAGTGGCACTCAACCATTGGATGGAATGGTGAAACTGGATGTGGAGATCTGCTTTGGGCAGATGCCCATCAGAAGATCTTTACAGAGATTACCACATGGTTTCATAACCTAAACAGTGAACAGTTAATTCTAGGTTACATAAGTTAACAGAAGAAACCAGTCAAGCAGTAATAACAAGTAAATCCTTACCTGCAATAACACAGCTAACATTATATAGTAACAGTATATAAACAGTGATAATGCCTGGTAGAGGATGTTACATTAAGTGGTCAGAAATGACGTCAAACCAATCAAAGCTGTTAATAGGATTAAAACAAAAGATGTAATATTAAAAAATCTAGAAAATTTTAAGAACTGGAAACCAATTTTTTGAAAATTTCCAATATGACTTATATAAAAATTAGATATTTTAAAACACTTCAAAATTTTATGAAAGTCCCTCATTTGTATATGTTGTGTGCTACTAAATATTTATTTCTAATAGTAGTTTTTTTCATTCTTGCAAATCTCAGATTTTCCAGTTTATCTCAAATCTTTCAAAATTGTTATTTAGTGGACAATTCTCAGTTAGAAAAACTTACTGAAAGTTTCCATTTTGAGAGAAACGTTGAAGATTTTATAGAATGAAAAAATTACCTGATTTTGCCTTAAGCTAGCTGAAAGAGAGTGTTGGTATTCTTTTTCATCCAACCAATCTCAAATTTTATAAATATATTATTTAATGGACAATTTACTATTGAAAAATGAGTGCATATGTTCACTAAGAATAATTCTGGAAAATTTATGTAAATTTGGAAGGTTTGAGTTTTGGTTGTATGGAAAAAGTACCAACTGAAAGGGAGATGAAAATTTGGGTTGGTCCTAAAATGGATACCACATTCCTCACCTTAAATACTGAATGACTTAAAACAGATACTGCTGTTGCTATGCAACAAAGTGGTTTTAGTTAATTAACTTGTTAAATATCTTTTTTATGTAATGGCATTTGCACTCAAATTTTGGACAATGAACTTTCCACAATCATGCAAATTATTGCTCACCAAAAACTGTCTGCTAATAAATTTATTAAATGAGCGGAATAGAAAAAGTATATTTTTATGTTCATTAAATAGGAGGTTCTATCTCACTTCTTCCAAACTCATTTCTCCCAAGTCTGACATCACAAAATATTAAATACTGTTAGAGATATGATTTCAGTGAAACTGTAATTATATATTTGAATAAATTTATGTATTTCTTTAAACTCTATTTTGATTAGATTTCTATGTAGTTAAGATTCCTTAAATATGGAATTACAAGTAAATGTATGTAAATATGTTCTTTAGTTATAAATGTTGAAGTTTGCATTTAGTAAACATTTAACATTCCTTTGAAAATTTGTTTAGATTTAAAATAGAAATTTAATTATCTTCATTATTTTTGTAGTTTGTACTTTATTGTAATAGGGAATAATTTTTTCATGGTCATTTGTTATTTGTTTGCTAATTTTTTATTATATATCTGATATTTTTCCTGATCAGATAGTATTTGTTGTTTGTGCTGGCAGAGTATTCTATTTCTTTTAGCAGTAATTGAGAGTTGTTTATAACTTTGAAAATGTTGAATGTAATTTTTTTAAAAGTATTTTACTAAAGTGTAGAATTAGCCTGGCAACAATGAGTGGGAGTCAGCTCTCTCATGACACCCCTGCATTAAAAGCAGTTAATACTTGTGTATATTACTTGAAGGGGACCAGTAATCTGGAAAAATTGTAATAATGCATCAATTACAAATATTTACAAATACAATACAGAAATTTAAATCACACAAGTGTTAAGCAAATTCCTAATGTAGAGTCACTCAGGGCCCCTATTTTGATTTTATTCTTTTGATTATTTTGGCACTCAAAAGTTAGAGTTATGTCACAGTAACATCATGATTTGTTGCTATCAATTTATATCAATTTCTTTTAAATTGATTTGCATATTTTTGAGTGCAGTTTTTTTGATCAATTTATTATTTGCCCCCTTGATCCAAACCTATGTGTTATTGCTCATTTAATTTTGTGAGGGAACTCATGTGCAAGTTGTAAACATATAGCAGGTAATAATTGTAGTGAGTGCACAATATAATTAATCTTAATCCAATTGTGTTTGATCTTCTCTAATTTATTTATATGCTACCCCCTTTTAGGTTTTGCCAGAGATTTTAGTTTGATCATTTCTACTTAAGATCCAGCAACAAATAGGTTACAGCTATGTGTAAGTGTAGGGAATAAGAGCTTTTAATTCAATTGTTTCATTTTGTACATGCACTTAATATTAACACACTGCAAATATAATATGCTTCTGGTGAATGTGAATGCATGGTAATTACATGCCTTTTGTCTTATTATTTATTTACATGAGCTGAGATAATAGAACTCTGGGATAAATTGCATATTTGAGCTAGAAATTAATACTTGAGACACACAACTAGCACCTTGGCAAGTAAGGATGGCTTCATGGATATGGCTCTAGCATGATGCCATGTGAATTGATCTCTGCTTTAAGTCTGTTCTCTATGGATAGTCTGTTATCTCTTTAAGTGAAACAGTGAACTACCAATGCTTTTCTTTTGCTAGAATGTGGGGCACTCTTTACAATGGTAGCCTCTGCAACCTTTGATTTAACATTTGAGTTTCTCATTCTTGCTGGAGTAGCCAGAGCTCACCCATGATTCTACATAGTGACCCTGACATGATTCTGAGCAAATTGGAGTGTCAGTCAAACTCTCTACTCTATTCTGTTGAAGTGGGCAGGTGAATTGATGCCTGGAGATGTACTCTGGTCATGAAGCTTGGGTGCATACCAAAATGGTCATCTGCTTTCATCTGGTGATTGTGGCAGGGTACAGAACTGTTACCTGTTTTCATATTGTATTTGGTCTTGTTCTTTCTCTTTGGTTTGAGCCAGCAGGGATAGTTGTTTCCCCTGGGTGTGAATCAACCTCAATACCAACAGATGCATAATGTAGAATCATGCCAACTCGCTGTGATGGCCATACTTAGAGAAAACTGTTACTTTTCTTAGGTTAAACATAACACGAGGTTGACACTTTTCCAATTTCTCTCCTTTACTGTAAATGTGTGGTTTATTAGACTTATTTAATATGCTGGAGCCTTTGTAGCTACCTAGTTAACCAAACTTATTTAGATCAAGCAGAGAGATTAGAGAACAGGATCGACGCTCAATAGAAGCTGCGCACTCTCAGGAACACATTTGCCAGCTGCATCTTACCAATGTGACTGCCAACGTTGTAAAGAGAACAAGAATGGAATGGTGATGTGCATAGTGAACTCAGTGTAATGGTGATTGCAACTACCTAACAATTTAGTGCATTGATTGTTTTTGTTATTACGAGCTAATGCAATAAGCAAAATGTCGCAACTGTTCTGCTGTAATAGCTTATTATGAGGCCCTACATTTAATAATCCTACATATAGATAAATAGATAATAGCCCTTTATGCATGTAAACAATCAATGCCGTCAGCAAGAAATAAGAAATATAAGTTGGCCAAAGGTCTCCCTTACAGAACATTGAGCAACATGTAACAACTATTAAAGTANATTTCATTTCTACATGTATTAAATAATTGATTGTCAGCAAACAGTTGGATGACCAAAATATAGGAGTTATATTAATACTATTTTAGATCCAAATTAATGACCCATAAATGACTGATAAAGAGACTGTACATGTAGTAAATTATAAATGTAGGTTAGGAAGTCATTCAAACAGAATTCATTTAAATAAGCCAATATATTTTCAGTAATGGCTACATGTAATATTTAACAAATGACTAGTAACAATTCAGGTTGTGAATAAGTATAACACTTTCACAAAATAGAGCTAAAGTAGGGTACACATAAGTTATATTGATTGAGCTGAGAAGTGGCACTCAACTGTTGGATGGAATGGTGAAACTGGATGTGGAGATCTGCTTTGGGCAGATGCCCATCGGAAGATCTTTACAGAGATTACTGCATGGTTTCATAACCTAAACAGTGAACAGTTAATTCTAGGTTACATAAGTTAACATTCCTTTGAAAATTTGTTTAGATTTAAAATAGAAATTTAATTATCTTCATTATTTTTGTAGTTTGTACTTTATTGTAATAGGGAATAATTTTTTCATGGTCATTTGTTATTTGTTTGCTAATTTTTTATTATATATCTGATATTTTTCCTGATCAGATAGTATTTGTTGTTTGTGCTGGCAGAGTATTCTATTTCTTTTAGCAGTAATTGAGAGTTGTTTATAACTTTGAAAATGTTGAATGTAATTTTTTTAAAAGTATTTTACTAGAGTGTAGAATTAGCCTGGCAACAATGAGTGGGAGTCAGCTCTCTCATGACACCCCTGCATTAAAAGCAGTTAATACTTGTGTATATTACTTGAAGGGGACCAGTAATCTGGAAAAATTGTAATAATGCATCAATTACAAATATTTACAAATACAATACAGAAATTTAAATCACACAAGTGTTAAGCAAATTCCTAATGTAGAGTCACTCAGGGCCCCTATTTTGATTTTATTCTTTTGATTATTTTGGCACTCAAAAGTTAGAGTTATGTCACAGTAACATCATGATTTGTTGCTATCAATTTATATCAATTTCTTTTAAATTGATTTGCATATTTTTGAGTGCAGTTTTTTTGATCAATTTATTATTTGCCCCCTTGATCCAAACCTATGTGTTATTGCTCATTTAATTTTGTGAGGGAACTCATGTGCAAGTTGTAAACATATAGCAGGTAATAATTGTAGTGAGTGCACAATATAATTAATCTTAATCCAATTGTGTTTGATCTTCTCTAATTTATTTATATGCTACCCCCTTTTAGGTTTTGCCAGAGATTTTAGTTTGATCATTTCTACTTAAGATCCAGCAACAAATAGGTTACAGCTATGTGTAAGTGTAGGGAATAAGAGCTTTTAATTCAATTGTTTCATTTTGTACATGCACTTAATATTAACACACTGCAAATATAATATGCTTCTGGTGAATGTGAATGCATGGTAATTACATGCCTTTTGTCTTATTATTTATTTACATGAGCTGAGATAATAGAACTCTGGGATAAATTGCATATTTGAGCTAGAAATTAATACTTGAGACACACAACTAGCACCTTGGCAAGTAAGGATGGCTTCATGGATATGGCTCTAGCATGATGCCATGTGAATTGATCTCTGCTTTAAGTCTGTTCTCTATGGATAGTCTGTTATCTCTTTAAGTGAAACAGTGAACTACCAATGCTTTTCTTTTGCTAGAATGTGGGGCACTCTTTACAATGGTAGCCTCTGCAACCTTTGATTTAACATTTGAGTTTCTCATTCTTGCTGGAGTAGCCAGAGCTCACCCATGATTCTACATAGTGACCCTGACATGATTCTGAGCAAATTGGAGTGTCAGTCAAACTCTCTACTCTATTCTGTTGAAGTGGGCAGGTGAATTGATGCCTGGAGATGTACTCTGGTCATGAAGCTTGCGTGCATACCAAAATGGTCATCTGCTTTCATCTGGTGATTGTGGCAGGGTACAGAACTGTTACCTGTTTTCATATTGTATTTGGTCTTGTTCTTTCTCTTTGGTTTGAGCCAGCAGGGATAGTTGTTTCCCCTGGGTGTGAATCAACCTCAATACCAACAGATGCATAACTTTACCTCTTATGTTGTTTTTAAACTGCAATTCTGTGCTCTGAAGCTGTCACCAAGCTGACATTATTTTTCCTCATTTTCATTGTTACTTTGTTGTTGTTTCATTCTTCTAGAATTTGGATTTATTACCATACCCTACACTGTGCTGCTTGCTGGAACTAGTCTTTGTTTCTCCAAACTCAGTTGGAGTTTTCTCTCAAATTGTTGGAATTGTTTTTCTGAATTTTACTTACCATTTTTCTTGATGGGTTTTCCTAGTTTTTCTCACAATTGGACTCACACTCAAGGTTTCCCTGGTGTTAGCAATGGCAGCCTGAATGTTGCACCTCACACCAATGGAATTAATTTGTTAGTTGATTTATCTTCTCCTATTTATGTTACCCAGTCACTGCCTGTGACTTTTCATCCTTTGTCTCCTTTTCACCTCTACCCTGTGTCACCACCATCCCCAGAGCCCCAACCAACCAAGGTTGAGCAGCTCAGAGTGTCTCTCTCACAGTAACCTGATTGAAGTCTTGCTTGTGAACAATGCATTGACTCATTACAGGCAGAGAGAGAAGCACCTACTTGACTCCATCATTGACTATTCAGATTGATAATCTGGCAATGCCACTCTCTGCCTTCCCACTGCCAAAAAACACTCATTGTTCTGTGCCTTCCTCTAAGCATTCTGAATGTGTAACTCATGATGTCCTACAAGGAGCTTTGGATGCTTTCTCTGAATGCCTTTCTGATCAAGTTTCACAAATGATTACACACACCTTCCAAGTGCCCCTGTTGTATCTACTTCTACTCCATTAACACCACAATTTGTTATTCCAGCCACTTCATTTATGACTGGAGCTCCCATCTTTACGCAATCTGCTATCACTCATGTTTCTACTTTGGCCACTGTTGCCACCCCAATTCCATTCCATATGTTCTGAGTGCGACCATTTCCCCTCCCACACCAGTCAACACTTGTGTTACTCTCACAGTTTTGATTTTGACTTCACCCCCACTACTGAGTAGTTATGCCATATCTACAACCACAAGTGGGCCTCATTTTGCCATTCCATACTATCTAAGTTTACTGGAAAGATCAATGAAATCTCACAGTCTTTCAAAGAGTGGTTCTTCCTTTTCAATTTAACAATGAGGCAGTACAAAACAACTCAAGATGCTGCTGTTGCACAATTTCCTACTTACTTACAAGGTCTCACATATAACCAATATATGATGCTTGATCAAGACGTCAAAACAAACTATCAATTTCTAATCAGTTATTTTGAGGACCACTACAAAGCTCTTCATATAAAACATCAATAGAAGATGCTACTTTGTGATCTCTCATTTAAGAAGGGTGATGACGTCCATACTTACATCACACAAGTGGAAAGGTTGTTTTTCTTAAGTAAACTAACACCTGAATACTCAAAGAATGATCTTTTCTCATACATCTGTCAGGGCTTTCTGCCCAATATTCATAGTTACCTTGAACTCAAGTGTGATCCTGAAGATGCTCTCAACCTGATTATTCACAAGGTCATTAGCATTGCGTACATGCTTCATAACAGCACATGCATCAACAAGGATGCTGGAGAACTTAAGACAGGTTCCTCAAGTCAGAAACCTCTTGCTTCATCAAGCACTACTGCTCCCAAGCTAAAGACAGAGCTTGAGCAAACTCATTGCTTCTGCTGTGGTCAGAAGGGCAACACTAAGCCTCAATGCCATGCTGCAATTCACTTAGTCACTAATTGAGATGGCTTTATCATCAATGAGTCCAAGACTGAAGAGTGTTCTGCTGATTTGCCTGTCAGTTCTATTGATCCATCAAACTAGTTGGAGCACTGTCTCCTATAAAACATGTGCACAATGTTTTGGTTATTACCTCATTACTGCATACTAATATTATCCCTGTGGATATAAATAGATCTTTGGTTAATGTTACTATTGACACTGGGGCCTCAGCCCCCATCTAAATTATGTTTATTGAGGGACAACTAACTTGTGTCCACCACATGCCTGTTGGATGCTTCCAGGAACTCACTGTCTCTAAAGGATCAAGTACTGAATCTGGAACTACATATTCCACAGGAATTATTTTCTGTAGATTTGATTATCATAGATACTTGTGACCAGCCACTGCTGTATGATATAATCCTAGGCAATGATTTTCTTGAATAGGACTCTTGCATTATTGACTATGGAAGTAAAATGATTTCCATCCATGAAAATGAGCATGGGCAGGAACTTACCACCATTCCCAAGCAGGAGATCTTGCTAAAATTTTCAGAGTTAGTAATCATTGAGCCTCAACACTGGCAATGTGTTGCAGTCACAACAGACTCTGATTATACATGTGGTATCATGGTTTCTGAATACAAAGGGCAGCATTTTACTGGAGTTAACTTCTCTCCAGATCTTTGTCGCATCTTGAATGGCAAAACATATGTCACTGTTTTAAATAGCTCTACTTCACTGGTCAGGATAGTGTAGCATCTGCTACCAAGTGTTTACAGAGTTAATTATTCTTTTAAATCATTGTTTCCTATTATATGCAGGTATGGATGCACTGATATTATTTCTCTTCTCCAACATGAGATATGTTATTATTAATTTGTATTAACTTTGAGTAATTCCATACTATTTAGGTATGCTGTTGTCACAGTTCCTTTCCATGATTTCACTATGTCCTCTGGCCAACTCTGATCTCTGAACCAATCCACATCCATGTGCCTCCACTGTTGTATGAGTAGCTCCAGATCTCAGCTCAACAAACTAACTTATGTGTTCCTTATCCTAACTCAGTGCAGCTCTCAAGGCTGGATGTAACTGACTTAAACTCAATTTGTAATGTGTAATTTAGTGCTTCACAACCTGGCACTGTCACTAGCTGCTTAATAAATATTACTTCAGCCATTACCAAAAACTATCAGCTTTAACTAACATAGATAAATACAGTAAATAGTTACTTGCAGCTTCCTACCTTACATTTAAATAGTGCTACATGCTTAGTCATTTTATCAGTCTATTTATAGGTCACCTAATTAGATATGTAATAAAGATATTACCTATGGTAGGCTTCCTAGCCCTTTTTCTGATAATCAATTATTTAATACATGCAAATGATTGAATCAATAGTCAGCTAAACAGAGTAAAACTCCTATTTGTACACCTAATGTAAATGCAGGTTCATGGCTTGGATCAAGGACCTTTGAATTGCTCCCAATGTGTGCCCAAGCCACTACTACTGCATCTACTGTTTAGCTTGACATGATTTATAAGTAAGCAAAGCAAATAAAATCTAAAGATAAGATTTTCAATGAAATTTACTTCAACAGTTTACAGTTACAAAAAGTAGATGTTGTTCAAATTTGAATTTATTCATCTGCAAAAATGGCTAAAAATAATGGAAGCATTTTCGCCCTCTTTGTTTGGTCAAATTATTCATTGACAAATACTAATTTTCTATCTTGTTACTTAGTTGCATATTACAAACATAATGATGATAATTAACTTTAATTTGTTTACAATCAATAAATCATAATTTGATCTTAATATTGACTAATCCTTTGATTTTCTCTTCTTAGCAACATTATGCCTTGGATTATGCTACATGCCCTCCTCAGGTTGTGTTATTTTTAGTACCACTCATTCCCCATGGACTAGTTCATCAGATTTTTTAATTATTGTTTCAGCACAAGGATCACTCCAGCTTGTTGTCACAAATTTGGGTTGTTTTGTCATCTTAAGTACCACCTCTCTTTCTGTTGTTACAGTGCTATGATAGCATAAAAACTTTGCCTCTTTGTTGTTTTCTGAGATTTGTGTTATCCCCTGAGTTGATTCATTTTGGCTGAGAAAATATTGTAAAATTTTCTGTAGAGATGTATGCACTTTATCACTATCATCAGTGTCATTTGCATATCTGCTCTACTTGTGTGTGCCATTTCTTCACATATGGTTGTGTCTGGATAGAAGAATGTGAAGACTTTCCTGAGGCTTCTTGTGTTTGCTACATCTTTGTAGAAGGAACTTATGTGTTCTTTAAATTAATCCTCTGTGATTGTGATTGGGTCATTCTTGTTTAAACTCATCATTATTACCATTTCTACACATTTAGTGACATCATAGAATCAGTATTTCTTGTCCCATATATCTAGCCAGACTGCATTGTTCACTCCTAAAACTAGCATTATTGCTTTCATTGTTTGTTTGTTTATTTCATCTTGTAATTCCTTTAATTGTTCATTTACAGGTTTCTCTTGTGTGTATAGCTGATAAGGAGTTATCACTCCTTCAACATATACTCTTTCTTTGTTGTTGTTATTGAGCATTATTTCTTTTGTTTTCTTGTAATCTTCTCTCTCAACTATAGCTTTAGCTCTTTCTCTAGTATTCACATAGGTCTTGTATTTGTGTTAGAAGGTTTTTGCAATTTTTTTATTTTTCAGTATCCTCCATCTTGGGAGTACCATTGGGATGGAGACTGTCTCTGGTGGGGTACAAATGAGGATCTTAGTTCTTATCTGCTTCCTTATTTCTCTGTAGTCCTCTGATGCTGTCAGCACTGTTGCCAGGCCAATTGTGGCTGGGTAATTCATTTTGCTATCTTTTAACATGTCCCAAAAGATCTGTGTTAGGCCTCTTCTGCTTGGACCTGCCTTAGTCACATTTCTGATGTAGCAACCCACATGTATTTTCTTATGGGTTTGTTGAATTTTGTTATTTCTTCTGGCACAATTCCTATTATATTTGCCATATCTACTGTTGACATTCTTCCCATCAGGCTTTTCATGACTATTATCCTGCTAGTGAATTTTTCAATGTCTTGCATTGGCTTCTTTAGTTTGTCAGGTGATGTCAATTTCTCTATGTGTCCTTTAGCCAGTTTTTCATTTGAGTGTTTATCAGGGACATTGCTCTTTTGTATTTCTTTGCCTTGGTTAGTTTGTGTTAGCCTGCTTGTGAGATTGTTAATCATAATCCTTGCTCTTATGTTGTAAATATTGCTATCAGCCATGCAGATGTTCTAAATCTGATTTCTGGGGTGCTCTTCTCTTTGAATATCATATTCTTAAAATCTTTTGTTGAGTTTAGCTTGTATGCTCTGTTGATTTCCATTAGTGGTTTTGTGGTATTTTTCTGACAGAGCTTGAATATCTATTTTGGGCCATTCCTCTTTGGTTTTCTTCTGTAGTTTCATTTCATTCCATATTTCCTGTCTTCTTTTTATGTGCTCCTGTCTTTGTGTGAGGATGCACTTAATGAACAGTGTGTTTGCTTTTTCCATGCCCTCTGCATTTGTTGTGGTTTCTATCATCTTGATTTGTTTGTAAAGTTCTATGGCTATGCAAGGATCTAAAATCAATCTGCAGTAGGCTACCCAGTAATCTATTTTTAGGTCAAGGCATATCAATTCTGCTATTTTTGTCTCTGTTGCTATCTTCTCCCATAGGAACACGTTCTCCACTCTTATTTGTAAGTTGCCTAGAAAAGGTGGCAGTTCTTTGAGAGTCATTCTTCCAATAATTACCACTCTTAAGCCTTGGACTCTTGCAATCCTTAGTGTGTGAT
Source organism: Hofstenia miamia (assembly GCA_900660155.1). Lineage (NCBI taxonomy): Eukaryota > Metazoa > Xenacoelomorpha > Acoela > Hofsteniidae > Hofstenia > Hofstenia miamia. The sequence goes on along the minus strand of CABFPE010000200.1, from coordinate 1,180,881 downwards.
CCAACTGTTTTTCCAGGTTTTCATTGCATTATTTCTCCTTTAGTATGATCATTAAATTATCTTTGTTAATGTTAATTTCTGGTATTTTTGCAATTTGTTCTGTATATGCCATGATTGATTGGGCAGTTTCAATTGTGAAATTCTCATTCTTTCAACTGTTTTGTTCAGCTCTCTCTGATAACTTATTATTGTGTTGACCATTGGTCTTTTTTGTGCATCTAACATGATGGTTAGGTTGCTGCCTTCTGGTTTTGCTATTCTTCATATATGGCCTTTTGTTTCTGGTGACAATTTTTCATGGTTCTTTGCCCACTTACACCTTTCCTGGGAACTCCAATTGTCACACTGCCCTCAAGTTGGGGAAGTGGACTGGAAGGAAGGTTGAGCTGCTTTTCACCAGTTCTCTGCATGCCCTCAAATTGGCAGTACAGATCTCTGGGATGTTCACTGGTTCTCTGCTTGTCCTCAAATTGGTGGTGCAGATCTCCAGCAGGAGAGGCGTTATGTCTTTTAGTCTCCCTGACCTCAAATTGGTGTTGGGGACTACTCAGACGCCTTCTCACTCTGTGCCTTCAATTAGTCATTGGTTCATTCTGGTCCCTTCCACCTTCTATTTGACATTAAGTTCAAAACCTTCTCCATATCCTTCTCCTCAGGTTTGATGTTGTCATCTCCTCAGCTCTCTGGTTCTGGCACACTCTCTTCCTCAGTGGTTGTTGCTGTTGCATCTCATTTGATTTGCCTAAATTCAGAAAGTAAATTTAAATCCCATACCTCTGGGTCATATATATATATATTTATCTCTCCCTGCTTGTCTTGGCAGCTCTCTCCTTTGTAAATCCTCATTTTCAATGATAGTTTTGAATTCCTAATTGAAACTTTCCTCTGGTAAGCTTTCTAACTCACTCATATCATACATAATTTCATTTCCATTGATTTGATTTATTTTAAATTTGGCGTTTTCATCCAATCTCAATTCCTCAATATCTGCCATTGCTTGTTTTAAATTCTGGAAATGCAAAAATCTGCATTTTTAACATGTATTCATTATTCAGTAGTACCTGAGTTATTTTATATGGACCTGACCAAAGTGTTTTTAATTTTCATACCTGGTTTGTGTCTGTCAGTTTCATCTGTGTAAATGCATAAACTGTGTTGCCTATTTTGTGTGTGTGACCATAGATTTTTTAATTATAGTTTCAGTGTTGTCTCATGGCAGATTTCTTTGTGTTGTGGCACATTATCTCATGTATTGCTGTTATTTGGTTTCTTAATTGTTTGATGTATTATTTATCCATCTTCTCACAGTAGCTGAAATATTGCATTGATAATGGTGTTGCCACCTCTCTTCCAAACATAGCCTTAAATGGTGTTATTCCTGTTGTTGAGTGTATGGATGTGTTATAAAAGTATTTGATCATTTTGATTAATTCCCACCACTTGTGGCCCCCTATTTTTGATGTTGTCACTTTTATCAGTTTGATCAATGTCCTATTCAATCTTTCCCCTGTGGATGATACACTGTCGTCCTCTTGCTCACTACCTCTAGTAGACATGACATTTCCTGAAATAGATTTCTTTCAAATTGTGGCCCCTTGTCTGTTATTATTGTCTCCATAGGACCAAACTTTAGGATCCATTCTTTCATAACTATCTCCACAGTTGTTTCAGCTGTCGTGTTCTTCATGGGGATCAGTCTCACATACTTGGTGAAGTTGTCCACCATTACTAGTAAATGTTGATATCCTTCTTCATCCTTTGATAGCATCTCCAAATCTATATGTATGATTTCATTGGGTTGTGTCACTATGATTTTTTCCAATGCTGCTCTCTGTGTTGGGAAATGCTGTTTGTTATTTAGAAGACATGTTGTACACTTGTTGATTATTTCCTTGGTGACTTTTCTCACTGCTGTTGTGATGAATCTCACATTGAAAGTGCTCTCAGTCTGTGTGATACCTAGATGGCCCTTCTCATGCACTGTTCTTATTAAATCTCATTTATAATATTCTGGTATTGCAATCCTATTGTTCTGTGCTCCACGTACAGTAGTCCATTCTTGTTTCTTTTCCATCTATATCTCTCGTAGTAACTCACTGTTAACCTTGAGAGTCTTAAGCTTGGTTTGTGTAATTTTCTTATGATTTCGTTTTGTATCATGTCATCTTTCTGTTTCTCTATGATCTCTGATTCTGATATTTCTTCCTTTATTGCTATTGGCAACAATGCTTGTCCCTTCTTATCAATGTTTATCTCTGGTAAGTCCTCATACTCAGTATGTGGTAAGAATTGAAACTTCTTTTTTTTCATCTTCCTTAGCTGCATCTCTCTGGTACTCTGGGAGTGTAGTCCAAAAGTCAGTGTTGGTATGCAGTGTCCCTCTTCAGTGTTTGATGGTGAAGGTGAACTCATTTAAGTATTTGATCCATCTTGATACTATTCCTGACTTATCACCCAAGAATTTTTGAGCCATGCCAGGCCACTGTTATCTGTGCAGAGTCTAAATTCTTGTCTGATCAAAAAGTGTCTGAATTTCTTTATGCTCTCAATCAGTGCAAGCATCTCTAGCTTTGTTGATCTGTAGTTCTCCTTGCTTGGTTTTGGTTTCCAACTGAAAAACTGTATTGGCACCTCTTTGTTATTC